>JAFELO010000548.1:148681-182150 GCA_017140195.1 Eumaeus atala | reverse complement strand
TGCGGTAACAATTCGAACCGCAAATTCGTGGAGTTGCTACCCTTGACGAGTGCACAGTTTCGTTGTCGTTGTGGAATAAAACTTTCTTTTTTGGCTAAATGAGGCAGTTTCTTGCGGATTTCCTCTCAAAATTTTTGCAGCGGTTTACATGACACTTTCCATTTATTGGTTTTTCCCTTTGCAAATAATCCACTAAAGTAATCCCTCGAGCATCCCAAAAAACAGTCGCTATCACTTTGACGGCTGACAAAACGGTTCTTGCTTACTTCGGCGCAGGTCTTCCGCTCACATTCCACTGCTTATACTATTCTTTTGTTTCACGAGTATAATGGTGTATCCACGCCTCATCTACTGTTACATAACTACAGAATTATAAAATACGTTACTCTCGCAAAAGATTTTTCATAACATCTTTTGTCCAATGCGACGAAAACATAACCTAAGAATGGAAAAAGAGTGATTTACATGGCATAGGGGCATCATTTCAAAACGACGCGACGCCCATAGACATCCAATTGTGATACATCTGTATCACAATTGGATGTCTAAGAAAGAAGAGAGAGGGCAATACATCTGTATTGCCCTCTCTTCTTTTTATAGACTTCTGATAGGAGTGAAGGGGGGTCCCTTAACTTCTTGTTAGCCCTTGGAAGCTCACGAACTACACGGAATAGCTTTCACTTAGCGATGGTGTCATGTGAGCCAGAGGTCTTCTCCGGTCATGCCGGTCCAATTCAGCTGTACTTCAGCATGTAACCTCTTACTGAAGTATATACTGCGATGTATGTCTAGGAAGAGGTAGTGCCATGCTGCATATGAGGAGGTAGTACCATGCACCGTGCGTAACAATACATACTCTTATGCAGTTGCATACGGCACGTCCGGGGAGGTACCTCTCACTCACATAATACCACCGTAAAGTGACATCTTTAGTGTCGCATTCCGTGCGGTTTGTGAGTAGCCGATGGCCCATTGGGTGGAGACGCATCGGCAAAGTTATTATGTGGTTGTTCATGGGCGTCGGCAAACGTAAAAAGCCTCCGAGTTCTCGTTATTCCATAAAAAAGCCTTATTATTCTAAAAAAAATATGTAGGACATTGCTGAAGAGTTTTTGTTGACATCAATATCTCAATTAAACAAAGATTCATTAAAACATTACCTTGATATAATACATTTTTATTCCTTGGTTTGAACTAAGGAATAGGGATATCATGCCATTTAATCTGTGACTAAATACTCCAGTACCAGCTGTACCAGCGTAATGATATATCTCAGTGATGTAATTAGAATAATAATTTAACAAAAATTATCCCATAGTTCCATTTCCTTTAAAGTTTCCATTATTTAGCATTTTGCGGTACAAATGATGTTTTCATATCTCAGAATCCCTTTATAATGAATGTTCTACCTTCATTTGCATGAAAAGTGTTCGAAACTGTTTCCTCCAACGAGCT
This sequence comes from Eumaeus atala, assembly GCA_017140195.1. Lineage (NCBI taxonomy): Eukaryota > Metazoa > Arthropoda > Insecta > Lepidoptera > Lycaenidae > Eumaeus > Eumaeus atala. The sequence goes on along the minus strand of JAFELO010000548.1, from coordinate 180,695 downwards.
TTTAATATTCCGCATTATTTAAACAAGCCTTCGCTTCGACTAATGCTCATCTTGTGCCTCCATAAAACTATTAATCCAGACTAAAACCGAGACAGGATTAATGGAGTAATTAAGTTAACTTAATATGTCAGGATTATCCTTTACTTTTTCATAGGTATTGAGTAAGTTAATGATGAATTGACTTGTAACCATCTTGTTTACACGATATTAAACTTCATTCACGATACACGATATTAAAATATATTCATAGCGCCCGTCTCATGGTGGGAGTTTTTAGGGTAAGGATAATACTCTAGAGTCCATGCTCCAGACCTACTTAGATTAAGGAGTAAAGTCTAGAGTCCATACTCTAGAGCTATTTAGGGTAAGGACTAAAGTCTAGACTCCATATTCTAGATTAAACTTTAGAGTCCATACTCTAGGGTAGACTCTTTACTTTAAGAAACTTTCTTTCTTTTCTCTAAAAAAAAGTTAATTAATTCTGATCTAGTAACTCTATGATAAGTACATACTAATTTTTAATGAGATGCTTTTGCATCTAAATCGGCAGGTAGGGTAAGGGAACTTTCCCTCTCGAGGAATACCACTGTGAAAAACATCTGGATGTACAAATTGTGTATGCAGTAGATTAATCCAAAAATAAAGAAATATTCAATTCAACGGCTTTATTATTGAACAAAATTATGCTCGCATCTATAAGACTGTTTTTTTTTAGAATTGGAGTACAAACGAGGAAACGGAGTCTTTTTTACGACAACCGACTCCCATGAACATCAGCATAATTGCTATGCCGATGCGTAGCCGTCCTTTTCAACTCCTACCCCCAATGGTCCACCGGCTACTCGCAAACTGCACGAATCACGAAACCGAAGATGTCGCTTTAACCTGGTGATTTTTACCAATTTTTGTATGCATATTCAGTAGGTCTGAGAATCGTCAACTATCTATTTTTCATACCACAAGTGATAAGGGTCTACACAATACTTTAACAACAAATTCAATTTATGACAGAACAACGTCTTTCGGGACAGCTAGTGATAGAATAGAATTGTAGACATAATTCTAGATAGACTATAACTATAATCTTCCTTCCAAAAAGTCAGGATGTTACGAAAACACCGTCTCTTTCTTATAGTTTGCTAGTTTCGTACCTCTGTTTGAGCCGCATGAGCGTCGGTTACTAAAAACGACGTTTTAGCCCCATTTTGCTATAAAGAAAACTACCATTCGCGTAAAGATAAAATCTATTTCTTCATTTTTCCTATTATCCGTTACCACCCACACCCGAGCTCCAAGTTTATCGACCTGAGCTCGATGTATGAATAATTTACTGGACTGATATCGTGGCAACCCTCGTTCCGACTGCATTTTCCCCGGACACTTCCTTTGTTTTATAAGTGTAGGAAATGTAATTCTGTTACATATTCAGCTCAATACCGTCTACTGGTGTTGTGTAACTGAGCTTGTTTTGTTATTAAATATACACATTCATAATGTTTGTTTTTTGCCCGGACGTCACTTTATTTTGACATAATTTGATTTAGGATTAGGTTTTATTGAATCTTGCTGCGAATGCTTCTCAAAAGTAGCAAACAGTGGGAGATATGTGTGTGTGTCTGTTTTTCCTAGAGGTATATATATATGTTTCTAGAGGCATATGGGAGATGAAAGAAAGTACGAGAGGCATAAACGCGAGAACTAGAATGATAAAGAGAAGAGTAATATTAGAGGGCCTTTAGGTTAAGAGACAGATATGGGCCCTACCAGAAAAGAAGAATGGTGGCTGCCGGCCCTGTCGTGGATAACCGTGACTGAAGATATGGAAAGGAAATCACAGGTCTAACCTGTGAAGACATGGTGGCATTAAGGATTATGCGATATTATCTAAATATCGATCATCAACAATTTTACGACATCTATTCCTTGTATGTAAAAAATTGCTATGGCCCTTACAAAAACTACTTACTAACAAATTATTAGTAGTTTTTGGGATTACGCGTTTGATAAGTCCATGAATGTTATAACGAGCCAATAACCAAACGATGAATAAGTCAGTCATAACGATGATTGATATTGATGAAGCCATATGAAAATTTAAAAAATAAGTACCTTTTTATCGAACACCACTCAATGGGGCTTCTAGGACGTGAAAGACGTTTCCCCGCGTCTTGTTGACGCGCATTTGCGCTGCTTCACTGGCCCTCGGTGGGATGGTGTGTGGGACTCGCGGCACAGGATAGTGCCGAATACCCACAAAAACCACCGTAAGTGCCTTCAGTGCCGCCCTTGGTGAGTTGTCCCGGAACAACAAATCATCAGGGCACCTCGACGGCCAGTCAGCCCCCTAAGGGACCAACTCCACCTCCACAGATGGGGTTGCCCCGCTCTACAGGACAACCCCACCGACTTTGAGACAGTGCAATGGGGTGAGGTTCCCATCCTCGCCCCTTGTCCAATGCGCAAAAACGCCTCCTCCTGTTGCTCATTGGGTGCTCTTCTTATAAGAGGGGTACCGAGAGCGATTTCTCCTCATAGTCTTTAACACCCTCTTCCTATAAGAGGTGTGCAAAGATCCCCCTTGGGTCAATTGGCTTCGCCTGGGTCCCCACCATGTTACTAAGCCCCACCGCCACGACGAGACTTGAACCATGCTGGGAAGGAAGTGAAAGACCTACCTATTCAGTCCCACCGACACTGTCAGTCGTTTTGGTGTTCCATTCATATCGCCAAACTCTTCCATTCCATTGAAATGTTTGATGACCGAATTTACTACGTCCCAACGATCCATGAATTCAAAAATTATACAGTATATGATACGCGTTAAAGTTGTCAACAAACTGAAAACATCGAAATAAATTCCGAACAACATTAAATGTTGTGAAACGCTGAAGGCACTCGTACATATGAGTTACAAAAAAGTGTGTCGGAATAGTTTCGGAGGCAGTAACCGCGCGCGAGTGGTCCTATTCACCTACATAAGAGAGACTTAAGCCTAGCTACTAGTTATTTCAGGAGCTAGTGCTTTTATAACGTCACTTACAAAAATGTGAGGTTACTGTATGCAATTTTATTTTTTTATGTTTTATTTAACAATTAAGCCTCTGTGCTCGACTTATTGAGTAGGAGCGAAGTGTTGAGCGCTGCGGACTTCCATTCTGGTGGTGCAATTTCCAACCCCCACATGTACCAATGACTTTTTTCTAACTTAAGTACATTTTATGAGTGCTCCTATGAAGGAACACATCGCGACGCTACCTGGATCTGTGTAGTTGAATTCAAGCTAATCTCGAATGAGCTTGGTGTTCCTTCTGGGATGTAGAGGTCAGATGGCAATTAAAACTGATGCTCTCGTCATGTTGCTACCGGCGTAAAGTAATAGCGTCGCTGTCGCGCTTCGTGTGGTGTGGGAGTAGCCCACCGTCCATGGGTTTGAGAGGAGGGCAACGCATCTGCATAACGATCATGCGAATGTCTTGGGACGTCGGTAGTCAGCAGTGGGGTCCGATTGCTTGCTTGCCCCCGTTTGCTAGAAAAAAAAATATTTCCACCAGATTGGGTAGCCGACTTCATTTCATCTGATATAGAAACGTGATAAGGTTAGGGCACAAAAAAATATTTATCTCTGTATTAAAAGTCATTTTTATTACTATTATTCGTGCCTACTGGTAACGCTAAATCATTCTACGCCGATTCGATCACTCCTATTGTATTTTGTATTTGGGACATGAGAAGGACGAAGAAAATTTACATGGTAAAGCGAGTTAAAAAAGGTAAAAAGAACCCCCCTTTCTTTTACTTATAGTTATCTGGTCGTCAAAAAATCTGCATGATTTTCTGCAATAACGACATGAGAATATTTACCCTTCTCGAACGTAGTGACTGACTATATTGAATTTTACAACAAATATTATATGAAATTGGCATTTCTCACACTGACCAATTTAATGACGAATTTCTCCTCTTTGGTAAGGAATTCTAACTAAAATTTGTACAGCTATTTACTTTCGTGTGTGTGCTTCCATGACGGTCATTCATTTGTTTTATTTTCCTTCTGTATTTTTTTTCTGTTTGCGTCCCTCATTTTACAAAATGGAAAACTTAAAATATCGCATTATTTACGAGTACTAATTCCGCCGTGGCACTAATACTGCGGAAAGGACTCGAAGGGTGAAAGATGTATATGGCGGTCGTGTTGAAAATGAAAAAACAACATCGTTTTTGGTTCCGACATTTTCGTTCTCGAAATTTTGATCTGCTGAACAGGCCACGTGGACGGCCTGAGACCCAAGTTGATATTGTTCATTACAGTTTCCTCAAATCTGGCCATACTACTACTGCTGATGTCTATTATCAGCAATCGCAAACCATGATGGAAAAGCTAGCGGCTAAGCCTAGGTTAGGCTGGTCAATCGCTTCACGCCATTGCTGCTTCACGACAACGCAGGACAACTCATAGCGCAATAGACGGCTACCAAATTAGGAGAGCTTCTATTGGAACGTCGAAGACATCCTCCGTACTCCGCAGATCTTGCTCCAACAGATTCGAGATAAAAAATTCAATTCCGACGGGGCAGTCCGAATCGCCTTCAAAGACTTTATTGCTTCCGAGTGGTTTTTTTAGTAAAGGAATCAATGTACTACATATGAGATGGCATAAGTGTATAGAAAACATTGGTTCATACTTTGATTAATTAAACATATTTATTATATTAAAAATATTCGACTTTTTGTTCCTCCCATGCGAAACGCCAATTACACATGTAAGGACATAATATTTCTCAAATAAGACGAATACATGGGCATGACTCTCTATATTATAAACACAGATAGAAATAAAATAATTACAAGGTGTTTATTAAATTTACTCACTCCATAACTATTCATTTAAATGATACTAAAATTAACATAAATTTCATTTGAATAAAACAACTCCTTAAAGCTATTAGGCGCACGTGTCGCTAAAACACCGCTACGAATTTAAACTATTGTTAACGTAATTATAATAATTTATAGACTAAATAAGACTAAATTCTATTGTACTTTCTACTATTTTATTCCTTTAGTGGTATATTTATGACTAATAAAAACGACTTTACGCATTTTATGTAGTTTAATGTCCAATTTAAAGGTTGTTAATTATTTTATTGTCAACCGTGATTCAGATTGTGGCTGATATTAGTGTTTTATATTGAATACAAATCAGTTCTAAACTTAATCAGATATTTTTTTAAGAGAGTGTGCTTTTTTCGGAGGGACCTACTACTGGCTGGCGGCGCTATTGCTCCCGCATCGACAGTTCATTGGACTAGCGAAGACTTGTGTCCTCTGGTATAGGGAGACAACAGGGGGACAAACCCCCTCTTTTCCCGAAGATGGGAAGAGATACACCGGGTTGGTTATGGGCGTACCCTATAGTGATAATTTTTGGGGCCAAAAAGGGGGAGACGGTAAGGTATCAAGCTGATTGGAAATACCTTGATTATCGACGATTCGAGTCGCTCTACGTTGGCTTTTTGGTTATAGCTTGATGAAATCTGGTATATAGTCCTCCCCGATAAATGGGTTACAATATAAGGATGTAATGACCATCAGCTAGCTCAGTTGCTAATGTGGCGGTTTATGTTACACCAGAGTCATGGGTTCTCATCCATCCTAGGTCATGGAGGTTTATCTATGTATTATATGTATTTCTATAATTAATTTTTAAATATATAACACTTATACTTCTATCATTATGGTACTTACCACAGAGCTAGTCTGTCGTGGTTATTATAAGTCCATAGATATTACGTTTATAAAAAAAATGTCGGCAGTTGGCATAAAATAATTTTAACTGCTCGTCTTCCCCTTATAATTTAAAAATCAAACTGTGTTTATTAGCATCGACACGCGGCTTGATTTCACTCCGCTCAGAGCAAAAACTATAAAGTTATGCAAGACGTTCGTAACTCTCGGTGTTACTGTTATACATTATTTTACTCCTTATATGTTTTCATGCTGTGTGCTTTATATCCTCTCTTAAGAAATAAACTCCAAAAGGACCAGCACGCTAAAGTAATACCGCACATCTTTAAAAATAACATTTCTTCGCAATGACTTGGTGATTGAGCTGGAAAATGCGCGACAAGAACGTTTTCTGTTACGACACGACGATGATAGGAAGAGAGAGAGAGAGCGTCAGGCTTCGTATATTATTGTAGCCATGAGAGTTTTTTTTCCCATTTCTCTCTCTCACAATTTCTTTCAATCTTCCTCTCATAGCCAGTACATGAATAATAATAACAGATTGTTTTCTCTTAACAATTCACAAATTGTATACATTACAAGTTTAATTTATGCTAGTACGTACTGGAGAATTGTGGTGCACTAAAGTTAGTATTGAGGTAATGCACTATTGGTTTAGTCTGTCTTTACTGGTCTGCAAGTATGCGGTAGATCAATAGGCTATCGAACGTGCTATGTTGGATGTTTCTTTGTCCGATAGAATTCTTAACGAAGAATTATCTCACTGAAGTGGCAATGGGCTGGTCACACACTCAGAAGATCAGATGTTAGGAAAACGAAGTGTTGGTCGACCGTTCACCAGATGGGAAGACGATATCCATACAGTAGCCGGTGCAGGTTGGATGGGATTAGCAGGAGATCGATCGTCTTGGCATTCATTGAAAGAGGCCTATTTTATTATATTTATATTAAATTAAAATTAATTACATTTATATTAAAGAGGCCTAGATATATATCCAACAGTGGCCCGATAAGGGCTAACAACGGTGATGATGATGAAAGTTTGTATTAAGCTACACTTCAGTCGTGTGGTCGAACACACTTTTAGGCCAACGTAGTTCTTCTGATGTCATATTGTTACTTTGTGCGAACGTTGTCAGTGTAAATTGTACAATAAATGTTTAGCTTTTCTTAACTCTAGAAACGGCCAAACGGAGCATCAACTATCTGCAGTTTAATAATCCCATTAAATGGTTTAGTAGCATTTTAACTGGCACTTAAGTATTGACAACGAACCCTATGTTGTGAACCGGTTTATTTAGTTTAAACTGGATTCCATTTAAATTACGTAAACGATCACGTGATCTGTGTTCCGTTACGTTAATGATGTTTTGATGTTTTTTTTAAGGTTATAAGATACATCAGAATATAAATAATATATGTATATATCAATAGGCCGTTTCATTTATTTTTATTTTTTTTTCGGAGGGACCTAATACTGGTTGGCGGCGCTTGTCCAGCCTCAACAGTTCGACTGAATACGAAGAATTTTTTGTCTTCAGGTTTAGGGAGACGATAGGGGGACAGATCCCCCTCTTTTCCCGTAGATGGGAAGAGATGTACCGGGTTGATTGTGGGCGTACCCTATATTAATTATTTTTGGGACCGAAAAGGGGGAAGCGGTCCCCCTCCCCACTGTAGTGGGACGGCGCGCGCACGATGCCGTTTTAGTTGCGGTGTCGTGGATAAGGATAATTGAGCTCGTATAATGTTTGGCTTATCTGAGGAGGCCGGCCTCCTCGCCCCCCCCCTCCCCACCTTTGACGGAGGGGGTCGATTTGCGCTACAAATCGGCAAAAGCCGTATTCTTCATTTATTTATTATTAGAGCTCTCTATAGTCGCGTTATTTTAATTCTATCAATCTAAGCTCTATGGCCGTTTATTAAAGAAAAGAATCTTAAAAGGAAGTTTTTTCAGCTACCTCATTCATAAGCTATTGCTGTCTTCGTCATATTTACTTACCTGTAGATGGTACTCGAAACAAAAAATAATTGGTACGCAATTTTTTTTTAAATAATATTTTTGTGACTATTTTAATTTCTTTAGTTATATTAAGTTAATTGTTGGATTAAATGGCCTTCGACATTAACTTTCAATAATTAAGTATTCTTTTATGTAGCTCAAGCGTGAAGTCGGGGCCTTAGTTGTCTACCATTGGTATCCCTTGTATCCGTTTCAGAGTTAATATTTGGGTTATAGGAACACAATTAAAAATTACGAGAAAAATTGTGAACGTCAAGTCAATATATGATGAAAGCGTGAGTAAAAATAAAAATTCTAACACACCGGCAACCATTGTTGTGTTAAGAAATAGAAAATATATTAAACTTTTTTGTTGACGCTACTGTCCGCTTGTTTCAGCAAGAGCACACGTACAATTCATTTTTTTTTTAAACTTATTTGCTGTTTTAGCCAGAAATGCAAAAACATTATATGCATTTTGCATTGCAGCCACAGTGTACCGACACCACTTTAGAGAGACAGCTATGCTGGCGCGTTTCGTGCAGTCTACTAAACGGATTTTAATCCGGTAAAAATTGGAATTACTTGCTTCTCCTCCTACTTTCTTCTGATTATATTCGTTGCGGGTCCTAAGCCAGCTCGGCTCCTCTGCGATCATATCAATGGGTCCTTGGTGGATGCCGCTGTCAATCGTGGCAACACACGAGTAACAATGTCGGGGTTGAGTCGTGGGCCAAGCCCGTTTAAGAAAAATCTACTCTTTTTACTGAATAAATATTGTGTACCCATGCTACAGAGAGCATGTTATCCTGCGTCTGACTTCTCTCCAATCGTGTTAGACTACCGGTACATCAGAACAAGAGAGTAGACTGTGCACTTAGTGAGTATGCACGCACACACTCGTGTACTAAAGTTAGTACAGATGTGTTGGTATAGAGATGGCCGCTGTGGCCAAAAATCAACCAGGACGTTGAAACAGTTCAATGTTAAATGTATTTCATAATTAATTGAAGAAGGCAATTTCCAGCTTCAATTTATAATCAATAAAACCGGTATCAGGGCAATTGTATCGAAATGTTTATATTTTTCGGCCTACGTTACAGCTTAAGGATAAAAGAGCGCTACGTTTTTTTCCCAAAAAAAATTTCGACGAAGATAAAATTTTATAACATCATTTTCTCATTCCCGGGTTGCTTTCCTGTTCACGCTCCCCTTTTCACGCTTCCCCTTTTCCAGTTACCAATACCCGTTCCATGTTAAACTGACCCTATAATTTGCATGCTTTTTTCACATTATTGAGGTACGCTGCAATTCATTTCTTATTATCGCCGCCTATGGGATTTTATTTCGAAGAAAAAGAATTTACTTTAAATCTTTCGGGGCTTATTTTTGTTTTGGGAGATAAGACTGTTTTATTTTTAGCTAAGAATAATAAATAAAAAATGAAGGAAAAACCAAAATTTGACGACCCACTGGCTCAGTTGGCAACGTGGCGGTTAGTCCGCCCGGGCCATGGATGTTTATATATGTATTGTATGTATTTCTATAATAAAAATCTTGAATGTATAAGATATCTTAAATATATTTCCATTGTTCTAGTATCTGTAGCAAAAAATCTGTAGTATTTGTAGTAAAAAAAGTCCTTTCGGTACTTATCACAGGGCTGGGCCAACGTAGTGTGACAAGTCCACAGAGATTATTATTTTAATAAGTTTATAGATATATATAAGTTTATAGGATATGTAATAATTAGTAAAATTGCGAGACATGAACTTTTGAATTTTTTATATCATATAATAGCTTAGAGCTAATAAATATATAGAATGTGAGCGATCAATTAGAAACTTTATACAAAAAACGACGCCTTCACTTTTGTCTGTAAGCCTCCCATTTCATTCATCATGGTCATAGCGCCTGGTATGGTTATTTCGAATCTATCAATTGATTTCTTGTGGTTTAGAGTTTTGTGTAGTTTATAATAGAGGGTTATGCATCTGCGTAACAGTCATGCGAATATCAATGGGCGTCGGTAGTCACCAAAAGACCGATTTCCCGCTGGCCCCCTTATTTTATATATATATATATATATATATATATATATATATATATCATAAGGGGGCTTATGCTAATAATAATTATGTAGATGTCTTCCTCCGCTCCAATATGTTACCACAATTCGAAACGCCCAACTACTACCAACAATTATCGTCTCATTGCAGAGGAGGCAAAAATTTTTACAAGGCATCTGCATGACAACAATAATGGGTGTCCGTTGCTCGTTAGGCCCCCCATACTGTAAAATAATTGTTGTGTGTTTGATTCCATCTAATTCGTAAGAAGATGGATGATATTGGAAGGAATTACTAAAGAATGATAGAGTAAACGTTGGTATTCGGGTTATCGCGTTTGACATAATGGCCTACAAGGTGCGCTTGCACCGGCCAGATGAAAGTGTTTAGAGTAATTTGATAGATAGTGTCGACGTTGTGCGCGGCCAGTGAATTTATTACGATGTGGAGAGAATAGTGTTGTGATATATGATCGTTTAGAGCGCCGAAAGTATGTGTGCGGTGTTGTGTAACATATACTGTTATGCTTTTAATTCACGACTGTTGGGTTTTATTATGTTGCTTTATAACTGTTCGTCTTTATTATGTTGCTTCATGGGTGTCGGTTTTTATTATGTCGCTTCATGACTGTTGGCTATAATTATGGTGCCTCATGACTGTAGGTTATTATTAAGTTGCGTAATGACTGTTGATCTTTACTATGTTGCTTCATAGCTGTTGGCTTTTATTATGTTGCTTCATAACTGTTGGCTTTCACTCTGTTGTTTCATGACTGTTGGTTTTTATTATATTGTGTAATGGGTTTTGGCTTTTATAATGTTGCTTCATGACTGTTGGTTTTGATTATGTTGCTACTTGACAACAGTCAAAGTAGAAGCCAACTGGCTTCTATTATGTTCCTTCATGAGTATTGGTTTTTATTATGTTGCTTCATGACTAGCTGGTTTTTAATATTGTCGGGGGCCCATTGGGTGGAGGGTCTCAGGCGTACAAGGATCAATCTGAAATTTACTTTAAATAAAGTCTGGAACGTCTGGTTTTAGGTCAACCGCAAGGACCGTATAGTTTCCAGTTTTAGTGCGACCCCATAGAAATTGTGCACATAAGCGGCTGTATCTTTGGATTGCATTGACTAAGAAGTATTTTTAAGGGTGTTATGACGTTCCAGACATTAGAGGTGGACGTCAATCGTAAAATGATTCTTCCACGCGTTTCCGAGATCAAGGTCTTGGCTGACGTACAGGCGGACAGGCAGACGGACAAATAAACGGATGGACAGATGGACAATAAAGGGATCCCATTTTTTATTTCCAAGGTACGGAACCCTAAAGTCATCTATCAATTTGTTGTCATTATGTACTGTATTGAGAGTCGGGAAGTAAGTTCTGGATAAATAACCAGCATTTCCGCTGTAACGAGTTCACTTTGCAACTCGGTTTATTTTAACACCTACAGAATAAATGAAATTTAACAAAGTGTTAACACCATTTTCACACTTCTTAACTTGGTATGTTAACAGAATATAGGGAAGCGTAAAATGTGTCAAACGGCTCCGATTGCTCATTTGCCCTTCTGTACTATAAAAATAAGATTTGTAAACGGCTACTTTAAACTTTGATTAAGTAGTATTTCATTGGGCCTTTAGCTGTTATGTACTTGACTACTCAAGACTATTACTACTAATCATATGACTTTCGATTCAGAATTAGACATTTTTTCAATTTTTTTGGCAAACAAATGTACCTCTCGCTGACATGATATCAGCGTGACGTCTTCGGTATCGCGTTTCGTGTGGTTTGTGAGTAGCCAGTGGCCCATTGGGGTAAAGTGAAAAGGAGGGCAACGCATAGGCATAGTAGTTATGCTGATGTTCATGGGCGTGGGTAGCCGTAAAAACTCACTCATTATTCGTTTGTTTCCTTATACTATAAAAACACTCTAAACTTATTTATGTTCATAGTGTCAGGCATGGTTAGTTATCTGACTATAGATTTTTGTAGTTTTAGAGATTAAGAAGAAGCGGTCAGTAGAATATTACTTATAAGTAGGAAGAACATCTTACACTTTTTTATTAAATATTCTGGATGTCTGCAGTTATCTAAATATTAGAACGTAGAAATTTGCACTCTTTTTTAGAAAAATTGCGCGGACGGCAGAAAATGAAATATGACACACTTATATTTTATTTGTAGGGGAAGGGCAGAGCGCTAACACTTTATACAATATGCATTAGATTTCACTATTTTAATTAAATAAAACTTTACCTACACAATGGAATGCACACAATGTTAAAACTTCTGTAACACAATTTGCGACAGTGTCAAACATATTTTGACGTACGACATTTAGATTTATTATATGCTTATAAAAGGGTTTTACAGTCTTGCTGCAGTAGGTATATTCAAACTAGAATATTTTTCTCTTATAATTATTAACAAATTTTGATCTTTGGGCGATATTTTTTTTTAATCATCTTTATATATTGGTCTTAGCTATATTTTTTTATTATATAGTGGTTTTTAATTATTTTTATATTGTCTTAGCTAGCCGCAATGTCACACTAATATTTATAGTAACGCTATTTATAAGTAGAAAGGGCCAATTAAAAACAAACAAGAAAAAAAACGTTCTAATAAAGCCTATTATAATAAGCAGTATCTTATTATTCTGTAGGCACTTGGATTACGTGAAATAGAATAATAAAGTTGAAACGGGCCAAATTTGAGAACCATTTTTCTTTCATTTATTCTCACGGATAAAAATTAATACACTAATACCATTCCGTCGCAAATCAGCTAATTGGATCTCTTACCGTTCTACGATTCCCTTCAAAATATAAATAAAAGCGTATAAAATGGCTCCTCGTTATTACTACTACCCACTATAATAATAATGCTTTGATGTTTTACTCGAATTCTACCCATTAGGTACAATAAACGTCATTTTATTGATTATAAGCATTAGGAGATTTATTTTGTTAATTTAAAAAAAAAAATTACCGTTTAAGTATATATAGCTCAACTAAAAACTGTGATAAATTACTGAAGTCCGCCATTTTGTCCTCAAAATCAATTAATAAGGTTAAGGTTTTATGTGACATTAATAAATCATTGACATACTGTAATAGTGGTTAATTCAATACGCGCCTAACAACTAGCTCACAAGTTTTATGTGAGTGATAAATAAATGTAAGTGAGATGACGGCGCAGGCTTATAACAAATTCACAACACCAAATAGGGTGAAGGTGTTCTAGCTGCGACAGGCTGAAATTATCATTGGAACCTTCTAGAATGTGTATTTATATGTATTATGTACATATGTGAATATATTCTTGACGCGGCTGTTGAAATATTAGCCCCAACGGTTTTAGTCACGTTAGTGATTGAAATTGTATAGCCTTTACTAATATAACTGAAAAAGTTTGCATCAAAATAATTTTCATGAGATGCGTAGTCACAAAAAACTGATAACAAGACAAACATTATAAAAACTGTTGAGATCAACTATTTCGTATATTGTTCATGTACAGGCTTTCGAGTTTTGACCCTCTATTATTAAAAGTGTAATATCCTTAAAAGTTCTTGACGGAAATAAAGCAATTCATATCCAAATTTCAATACACAGGATATTCAATTCGATATAAAGGACTACTACTAAACTAAGTAATTGAAAACCTAAAGTAAGTAAGTACTTACCTTAGGTTTTCAATTCTTGTACGTTAGAAGTTAGTAAGGTTTAGAAGATCGATTTAGTGAAAGCAAGCTTGGTAGGTCTATCGCTCAGTTGGAATTCAATGAAAGCCTAATGATATTAACTAATGATCGCTCAGAGATAAATTCAATCTCAATGCTCAGTACACAAGTGCTCACCGAGTCCACTCATTCTCCAATTCCGATGGGACGTCAGCCCGACGCGACCGCAGAGAAATTATACGCACGGGCGTATAACATCGCCAACTTCCCGACTTCGTTATTAGAAATTATAAATGAAAAAAATAATAATAAAGTAACACTTTGGTCCGTCCCGGGACTCGAACCCGGGACTTCACGACTGTGATTGAACACGCTTACCACTAGACCAGGAGGCAGCTATAACTATTATAATGGATTTTTGATTTAACGCAAATGTAATATGTACGTAGTTTTCTCAAGCGCGACACAAACTGTTAGAACTAATAGCTGTAAAAGTTTGAAAGCTAGCGGAAATAGAGACAATTCGCATCACAATGTGAATACAATTTTTGTTATCGATAAACAAGTGCCTCCGTGTATGGCGGTGTTTGCTTTACTTTCTAGATAACATTTACTTAAGCTTGACTTAAGTTAGAGTAGGAAAAGGAACAGAAATAACATGGTATTACAATATGACATGGTTCTGTTTACTTATGGCCGTAGCTTAATGAAAATCAGCTGAGGCTTTTTTTGTTTTCCTTTTAACATTTATTAGAATCAGTAAAATATTTCTCGCCTTAATATAAACAAAATTCTATCACTAAAAAAACAGTCACTTTTAAAATAATTTTAAAACAATAACCATCTTCTACAAATGAAAGTAAACTCTTAAAATTTGAACTGGTAAGATATATAATAATGTGTGAAGTAATTTGTGCAAATGTGAGTATCCCGTTTTGATTTTCTACACAAAGACTTGCGATATATCACAATTACCAATCACGAGTACACGAGGTACCTTGTGTTATTGTCCAACTCAAGTTTAAATTATGAAGTCACTAAATTGATTAATTTCGAATTCTATAGACGTACATATAAAACTAAATTGTTTTGTAAGTGAAGTAATGTTTGGGAACATTTCTTAAACAACAAATATATATATATATATATATATATATATATATATATATATAACTGGCATCTCCCCGCGGTTTTCGCTGCGTAACTCCGGCCCTATTGGACGTAGGGTCACATAATGTATCCTGTAACGTTACTCGATAAAGATAACAAACACTTCGGCTCTATTTTATCAATTTTCATTTATTTGACTGTAAAATATTTTAAACCTCCTATTTTTTAATGTGTAGATACCACAAACTCACGTAACACTAACTTGTAGTGATAGCTATAATGTTGAGCTTCAAGCGATTTGTAAGAATCCTGCATTCCAAAAACGCGTTCTATTCACTCAGCGAAAAAATCAAGTTGTAAAGAAGGTAATGTGGATTAAAAAGAGACATCAAAATTTATTTATTTATGGTTTAGACGAGTGAAGTGTAAACAAATTACTTACTATATATAAAATTACAACGATGTCGATATATTTGTACGTTATATCGGTAAGTGTTGATACAACAAAACGTTTAATGAACATTTGTAGTCCACTTCTCTGTACAATATGGCTGGACACCCTTGAACATGGCGTTTCGACATCATGCTCCGGTAAGCTTTACCTTAAAACGAAAACTTAACCAATTTTTTTTTTAAATTATGGAATGACCATGAAAGCAGTGATAGCATAGCGGTGTGACTGGTGGACTGAAAAGTCGATGATCTCAAGTTCGAACCTAAGACACACGCCAATAACGGTTCTAAGGGTATGCGTGTATTTGAAATTATCACTATCACAAACGGTGTGCCCTGTTCACGGCTTTAAGCTCTCCCCCTGTTACGTGAGATACAAACAGAAATATCAATTTGTGCTTGTTGATACCCCAATAACGCGATGTTACGTTACGTAAGGGAGCACTTTGACAGCGTAACAGCCAAAAACCATCAAAATCAAGTGACAATTGTCGGTGTTATCGCGTAACATTCTTGAAAAAACATAATATATAAATATGAAATGAGGACTCCTCCTTTGTTTGAGATCGGCTAATGAAAAATTAATACTTAATTCATAAAAAAGATGATCATCTTGAATGGACAGTTAATAAAACAAAAAAGGTACATGCCACAATTTTTGGGCACATTTGTTGACAACCCTAGTTCCATAGAAATCTGAAAAAAAAAAACTTTAGACGAAATACCTCAGAAGTCCTGCTGGATAAATAATTCAATTTACTTTTAATATCCAGCTACATTTTTATAAGCAACTTATATTTTATAAGCAAAAAATGCTAATACATCACGATTAATTTAAATGTTGCCTACAATTGAAAAATATTTTTATCTTGCTATCCATAATAATCAGAATATTACAATTAAAAGAAATACATAATTGAAAGCTAACAATTAATTGGTAAAATTTAAAAGAGTGCTTACTTCGTTTTTTTTTTTTTAAGAAATATAAGGATATTTGATTTGTATTCGTAAGCAGCCTTGATCAATCTTTAAAAAAATCATACCCTAAAATGAAATCAGATAACATGAATGTTTTTTTAATGATTTATTAGAGTTTATGCCTTCATATTTAACAATAAAACCAGCATGTTTAAGAAACATATAGCGCAGTTTATTTTTATTCTTCATAATGTACATGCAGCAGTGTAATAAAAATATAGAACATCAACACATTAAAATTAAATACAAACAAAAGTTACGCGCACCCTGCTGCATAAAAGAGAAGGCTAACGCAATTTTAACTTGCACAGTTTCGCCTCAAGTAGTTTTAACAAGCGGGCGGTAAACGGAACAAATATTTGGATAGACTTTCCGATCGAACGGAGTATTTCCAAGTATTACCCAGTATTTTGAAGCATTTTTCATGGCGCAGAATAGACCGTAATGTATTAGCGTAGATACCAAAATGACGTTTTCTAATTTAAAATATTCATTGCTCCGAGTCGCGGAAGCGGAAAGAAATCTTTGGATTATATTAACTTTGACAGTTCAAAACGAGGAGCGTGTCGAACTTTGCGGCGCTTGTTTTAAAGATTTAAATTAGTTTAATGTAATTGAATTATCTCACTTTTATTTTTGTATTAGATTATTTATTATAAATGTTATATAGCTTAGGACGTTACGGGAAATTGGAGCTGTTGGGTGACACCGAGGCCCATTAACATCCGAATATACACATGAGTTGCTTTCCTTCGAGCCATTCCATCAATGAGCTACCAGATACTCACAAGCCACACGAAATGCGACAGTATAGTCATTATTTTTAAGGCGATAACAAGTGAACGAGATATACATCCCCGCTCGT
This sequence comes from Eumaeus atala, assembly GCA_017140195.1. Classification (NCBI taxonomy): domain Eukaryota; kingdom Metazoa; phylum Arthropoda; class Insecta; order Lepidoptera; family Lycaenidae; genus Eumaeus; species Eumaeus atala. The sequence continues at coordinate 163,780 of JAFELO010000548.1, read as the reverse complement.
AAAGGCCCTACTTGGATGCATTTAGCATGGCACAACCTTTACTAATTACTGCCTTTAATATTTCCACAAATGTATAATTCTATACGTTTTTCGTCTTTATCATCCGCCTGGTGATAGATTGTCAGCAATTTGTTTACGCTAAATTGAAACATTGATGTCGGCGATGTTTCTATGTTTCCATTACCAAATACGCAACGGCTTTTAAATTTTCTATGGTTTCTAAAATTACCAAGGAGATTTTACATTCGGATGTAAAATCATCAAATTTTAATTATTATATAAATACTCGAAGCTGTGATTTATTGTTAGGATGTCAAATCATCAAAGTGTAATTATTATATCAATACTCGAAATTGTTATTTATTATTTTGATCCTTCTGACGTAGTTGGGTAGAAAGACTAAAATAACAGCACAGAAATAGTCTGTTCAGGATTTCTTATTTTCATGGTACGGTATTTGTACCTTACCACACACTTGACAACACACAACTGACAGATTTAAAGGCTTTCCAGGAATTTTAATGTGGAGGGGTGTACATAAAATATTTAAGAAACAATCTCCTATCTAAATATATAAATAAATAACACTAAATAATACTTTCATCATATTGTGTCCTCAAGTCATTGTGAAATACCCAGAGGTCGTGCTATTACATCTGCAACGTTCTTAGGTAGGTGTGCCTTGTAACAATAGCACATGTGCCTAGCTTGTGGACTTGCCGCACGTGACAGTTGAGACAAGGCACAAGGGAATACAATGACGGACACATGCTGTTGACAATATTATTAATTTACTTAGAATATTCTATGCACCTTTATCTGGGCTTTGAATGTTCTGTTTTAGGTTCTTTGTGTAGAAACGTTGCAGTAGGCATATACTTTTAATCAATTGTATTTCAATAAAGACAAGGTTGGCTTATTCTCGTAAACCCTAATTTCGAAATGGCCCCATAAAATCGAGTGGAGTTAAATCTGAGCTCCTTGTGGGCTACTTAATGTTACAACCTTAGTTTTTCTGTGGCTTTAAATAATTTAGGGTTTTTATGACACCTCTATGATGACAGAAGTGTCCTGTACAGCTTCATCGGTTAGAAGAAGACACGTCAGGCGATGGTCTCCCGGGTCCCCTTCCTCTGCCCCCCTCTCTAATGACGTGCGGCAGCTAAAGTTGAGCTATCATGACTGGAGGGACATCATTTCGAGACGTTATTTAAGGTTAAATAAAGTCTCTGTTTATATTCAATACATACTAGTTCTTATCTACACAAATTAAATTTTAGAAATTCGTAATTGACATTCCCTAATTAAAATTAATCCAATTAATTATTTTTATCATCTTTCATTGCGAAAACGTCTCGTTGACTTGTAATCATCATAAAATACAAGGTCCTCTTATGTTTCGTTGGCCACAGGACTCGGAATTTGTTTAAAATGAGTAAGTGATTGTAAGACGCCTTTTCATTTAATTTATATCAAATGTAAGGCGTATCGATGTACTTTTTTCTGTTTTATTTTCTCACAATGTGTTTTTTTTTTGAGACAGTGTATGAGTTCTCGGCGTAAGATATATAAAATATATTGCCGTTATTATAATATAATTTCGTGCGATGACATATACATAAAATAAAAATATGTATAATCGCCTCTGTGGTGTAACGGTGCCGGTGTCACCTGTTAAGACCGTTGCCGCGTGGGGTCCTGGGTTCGTTCCCCAGGTCGGGCAACTATTATTAAATGTTTATCAGATTATTCTCAGCATGTATTACATTGTCCGGGATCCGATGTGGCCATATGCTTGCCACCTATGATATCATGGGCCTCTCAGTACCTTGGCTTATCGTGGGTGTGCTAGTATATCTACTGAACTTACGAGTTGTGGATGTACTAGCATACCTCAGCCTACCTCTTAGGCGGTAGGTAGTAGGTGTCCTTTACACCTTGCTTTTTTTTCCAATATGATATAACCAATATGAAATTAGCGCCTTGTATGGGAGGAACAAAGAATCGATTATTTTTTAATATAATGAATTTAATCAATCAAAGTACAGGCATTGTTTTCTATGCGCTTTTGCTGTCTCATAGGCTGTTCATTGATCCCTTTACTAAAGAAACCAGTCTTAAGTCTAAAAGGTGACTTGGACTAACCCACCAGAGTTGAATTTTTTCCCTTGCCAGAAGTTATCCAAATTTCGAAAAAAAATGGTAATCTGTTGGAGCAAGGTCCAGGGAGTACGGAGGATGTCCTCGACGTTCCAATTGAGGCTCTTCTAATTTGGTGGCTGTCTGTTGAGCTGTTTGTGTTCTAGCGTTGTCGTGAAGCAGCAGTGCCGTGAAGCGATTGACCAGCCTAACCTAGGCTAAGCCGCTAGCTTTTCCATCATGGTTTGCAATTGCTGACAATAGGCATCAGCCGTAATAGTGTGACCACATTTGAGGAAACTGTAATGAACAATACCAGCACTAGTCTAGCAAACTCTTACAAGTTTTTTTTTGGGTTCATTCCCGCTTTGCGCAGGACCTCACTGGCTGGCCAGGATCCAACCAATGCGCTGAGCGCTTCCGATTATCGTAAAGAATCTATTTTTCATCACAGGTATTGATTTGGTTTAAAACACCTTCATTATTGTGGTGGTTTAGTAATGTAACGCCTACTGCGACGCGCGTTTGCTGGCTTAATTCAGTCTATTCGTGAGGTTTCAAGCTTTTTTATCTTCCCGATTTGCTTTAAGTGAATCAAAACAGTTTTCTCACTAACATCGCAGTCAGTAGCTAACCAGTACGTGGTTTGCGATGGATTCTCTTCCACAATAGCCCACAAATCCTCATTATCAACTTGGGTCTCAGGCCGCCCACGGAGCTTGTTCCACAGGTCAAAATTTCCTGAATGAAAACGTTGGAACCAAAAAAGAACTCTTATTTTTTGCAACACGTTCGTCTTTCACCCTTCGAGTGATTTCCGCAATACTAGTGCCACGACGGAACTCGTCCTCGTGTAAATAATGCGAAATTTTACGTTTTTGATTTCGTAAAATGAGTGACGCAAACAGAAAAGAGTACACTTCTAGTTTATGTGTAGGCGAATTTGGGGTACCTTGAAATAAATATGTATAAGTTGTTATCCACCTTGTTGCGAATATCTGTGGACACTATAACATGGCCGAAATGCTGATTTGCCCCCAATGTGTAAAACCACATGTTGTAGTTAACCAAGTATGCGTAATTTGTTAATCAGATTCACTAATACAATTACTTGTTTAACTTATGTCATATTGTGATACGACAGTTTGGTTGTTTAAACATACACAGCTCGAAGTGGCCCTGTTTGTGTCGTCGCTCATTAACCCCCATTGAGTTTGAAATGAGCCATTACACTGCTTAACATCAGTTACAACATTTAGCGGTTACACACTTACTGTGCCTTGTGTCTACCGACTGTATAGTGATCTTGAATGATCGTATGTTTATGTCATTATTTTGAAGTCTTTTTATTAAGTCCATGTGGTTTCTATTCTATTGTGGTTGGGCGGAGCACTAAGGAGTAACCTCTCCTTGGAGACATAAGGGAAATTAAGAGCGCTTTTTGCTCCTCTTTATCCCCATTTTTATGAGAGGGATGCAAAGATCGCCTCTTCCTCCTGCTCTGTATCCCCCTATTTTATAAGAGAGGCACAGAGAGCACCTCTTCCTACTGCTCTTTAGCCCCCTTTTCTTATGAGTGGGGTGCAAAGAGCATCCCCCTCGTTCAATTCATCTGTATTCACCCCAGCTCTCCACGCTTGTTTTGTCATATTACATAGCCCCCTCGACAAATGAACTATTTAACACAAAAAGATTTTTCAATCGCGTTATAATTAAATACGCGTTAATACTGGCCGGCCGGTAGTTCCTAATTAACGCGTATTGTCGAGTTCAAATAAATAAAAAAACAACTTTCTATTATTTGTATAGATATTGATATTTTTTATTTATTCAAGTATTAATAAATTGTGCATATTTAAGATTTCGCCAGCCGGTCGTCAATTTTTTTGTCAAAAGGTAATTATATTGTTATTATCTAACTATTTGTTCCGTATTCTTTTTACGTTGGACATTACACTGTTCAAAGCAACTCTAATTACACTCATTAATTTTAAAACGGCAGTAAAACTTCATAACAACTTTATTAAATATGTAATGGATATAAAACCTTCAGTATCAGACTCATTAAAACTTTAAAATAACATCATTATACTCGTTATGGTATAATGATGTTCCCGACTGTCTCAGGGAATTATTGTTTCCTGTCGCTGATAGATCCGGGACAATCCGGCATGGCGGCCGAAGGCACTCGGTGAGGTTTTTCCTTCCCGATCACCCAGGATTCAGGCTGGTGTTAATATTACTGGTGACTGGTGGGACGGTACATAAAGCATTTCCCCTGCGAAATCAAATAATGGACACTTTTTAGGCAAATTCATTTACACACTCCATTGGTCGTCACGCGGGATCCGGTCTTTGTGTATGAGATTATCGAATAAACAGAGCACCAACTAAAACCTGGCGGGTGCAAACGACCACCAATTCTCAAGTGTGTATACAGCGATAGGGCGCTTCTTGTCTTAGGGATTAAAAAGATTTTATTCCGATGTGGATGACCATGATTATACTTTATATTTGATATGTACATTAGATTAAACTAAGTTTAAAGTTGAAACTTGGTATAATCTAATGTAAATCTGTCCAAGCCAGACAGGATCCCAGGGTAATTACAATTATGGAATAAATTGGAGGACTGCAAAAACACATAAGGTCATTCAATTATGTTTAGATGTCTGGCTCTTAGTATAGTCAGAGTTTAGTCGTAGAGCAAATCTGTACAGTCCAACACCCTGGGTACTCTCTGATCGTCTCCGATTCATTATCACTTAATCGCTAATGATTATTTCCACCTTTGAGTGGCGATCTCCGAGAAACTTTTAACTTATAACACCGCATATTGGCTAACCAATGTCGTTATTACCCGGTGGCCAATTGGAAAGACGGTGGAAAAAGTGCTGTACATATGCATTACAGCAATAATGTGGATGTCTATGAGCATCGTATAAGGGTCGTGGTAAAAGAATAGTGACAAAGGGAAATGGACAGCCCTAAAAAGTATCAAATTCCAAAGTATCGCTTTCTCATTACATTACAACACAAAAAAAAAGTTTCAGATTACGATCAATGGACGTAACAATGTCAAAAATGATGAAAAGAAAATGGAATACAAAGATCGTACAAATTTATCAACGAGAAACAAAGGGAACATTAGTGGAAACATTACGAGCGCGAAACAAGGCAGTTAAACAAGATGGCCGAATTGCTTGCGAAACTTGCTTGCTAAGTTGATACGGCGAGATTTGCGGTAAAGTGTGTCCATTAATATCCTGGACATTGGGGTGAGACTTCCTTAATGGGGCTTCTGTAACCGGAGACCTTTTGTAAGGTTTATGAAGGTAAACTTGAAACTGAGACTTCTACAAGCTTACGTTGACGTGATTGTTACAGGATTAATGGTCGTATGTTTTAACTATGTTGTATAAATTCTTTAACTAACCAATATAAAGACCGAGTCCGAAATGAGGACTTTTCGGCCTTGGTGGCTTTGTCTACTTCATGTCCTTGATTACAATTTTATTTGCGAAAGTTCTAATACAAAAACGAGCACATATGCATATCGTTCATATAAACATGACAGCCCCTGTTTACCGCAGGGTAAATGCTTTTATGCACCATCCTACCCGAACCTGGGCGAACCGGAAGGGTGTGTCAGTCTCATCGCGCGAAGTATGCCACTACCGACTAAAAACCACTGCAACAGCCTTCGACCCAGATCTATGAGCGACTGGATATGGGTTCCAGTGGATGGCCGACCCCATATGGGTCCGATCCTTAACTCAAAAGATCACCCCATGACATTGCACTTAGTCTAGTCTAGAGTCTAAAACTCGGAGCGTCGACTATTTTCAAATTCGTCGTCTTTGTTTCTCATGAAAGCCCGCCGATCATGACGTTTGATAGATATTCATGGAGCATTTTTTCACATCATTGCACCTGCCTCGTGTATATGAATTCTCGTCAAATTCCGAGTGAAAACGCTTATCACACGCTCTTCTGCTGGGCGAGAAATGTCGTACTACTGAGACTGTCGCCGCGTGAGTTAGGCCCTAGTACCACACACTTTGGCGCGTCGCTGAAATTGGCATTCCGCACATGACCGGACAGACGTATATTCAGTATCATTAATTTACCGACACTTGGAAATAGTGATGATATAGCACTTTTACGCTGAATATAAGACATTGTACAGTACAATACCCATCATCATCATTTTCAGCCCTTATCGGTCCACTGCTGGACATAGGCCTCTCCCAATGAACGCCATAAAGACCGACTTCCTGCTACTCGCATCCGTCCCGGACCGGCTACTATACGGAGATCATCAATACCCATGTTATACATTAATATACTTTTAGCAAGCCATCTATCCACGAATACCTGCATGTTTATCTACGTACTATAATAGTAGTTGGATAATATGTTGCATCCTATGTAGAAAAGTGCAAGCTAATAAGGTAGGTGATCGAGTTTAGTAATGGAAGTTAAGTGACTGCGTATGTCTATTTCTTTAGAGGTCCAGTATTTTTGACACTTACTGTAACGTGATCCTAACGTTGGTACTTTACGTCAGGATGACATCCAGTGAGACTTAGATCCTTGATCGTAAAAAAAGTGAATAGTACACTGCCACGTCATCTGTAGACTTCGCTGGGATGTGAAGACCCTTTTCGCGCGCGCCTATTTTGCGTGAGTACCCTGCCCTGCACCAGTACTCCAACTTGACGTCATAACTACCGACGCCCATGGACATTCGCATGATTGTTACGTAAATGCGTTGCACTCCTATCAAACCGTACGAAACGCGACAGTGACGCTGTCACTATGCACCGGTATCATGCGAGCGAGAGGTACTTGCCTGGTCGTGCCGGATCAAGTCTATTGCATAGGAGAATGTAGTGTCATGCACCACACTTGGCACTGACTCATCCTATGCCACATGGCACAACCTCCTCCCCTTCACAGTAGACATGTGCAATGGCCAGCTACAACACATCACTCACTCGGGGGAAGGGGGGACACTAGAGAGTAGAAGAAGAGACTAGAAGAATCAACTGTCAGGGCTGACAATCGATAGACTATACTATACACTAGGCACGTATTCTGTACTTCAACACCATGGTTCAGGCATTCTTGTACCCCTCTTATAGGAAGAGGTGGCTAAGAATTAGCTGGAGGAGCGCCTCTTGTACCCCTCTTACAAACAACATTACAACACAAGAGCTATAGGTGGAGGCGCTCTTGCGCACGGGGCAAACGGCGAGGATGGGAACCTCACCGCATTACACTGTCCCATAGTGGGTGAGTCCTGTGGAGCACGACAACCCTGCTGTGGAGGAGGCGTCTGGCCCTCAGGGCCTACTAGCCGTCGAGGTGCCCTGGTGATTCGTTGTTCCGGAGCACCTCACCAAAGGCGGCACTGGTGGCACTCGCGGTGGTTTTCATGGGTATTCGGCACTTTAATGTGCCGCGAGTCCCACACACCACTGGACCCCACCCAGGGCCGGCGAAGGTGCGTGAATGTGTTTCCCCGCGTCAAAAAAAAAGGTTCAGAGCTTATTATATGTAGTAGCATTCACACATAATCACTTTTCCCTGCAGTTGGTTACAACATTCAATCTAAACATTGATTTCGCAATTCCAGTCCGCTATATGTAATGTGTTATTACGAGCTCACCACAAGACTAGCTTGACGTGGCGCGGTTTTACATGATTATCTATATTTATTATTCCGGTATAAGGGGAATTCATAATTAAATTTTCATCAACTCAACACCACTTAATTGTTTCATCATCATCATTATCAGCCCTTGTCAGTCCACTGCTGGACGTAGGCCTCTCTCAATGAACGCCAATAAGACTGTTCTCCTGCTACTCGCATCCATCCCGGACACGCTACTGCACGGAGATCGTCTTCCCACCTGGTGAACGGTCGATCAACACTTCGTTCACCTAAACGCGGCCTCCACTTCAAAGCCTTACTGGCCTATCTGCTATCTGTTCTTTTTCTACCATTCCTTCCTCTTCTTAATTGTTTAAATATTCGCAAATAATCTCTATCTTTTATGTTACATATAATATGATATGCAACTCATATTTATGCAAAGACGATACATTATATATTATTTCGCATTAAAAAATGCCAGCGATTAAATTCGATTAAAAATAAAATTATTTTTTGTAATTTAACAATTAGAACAACCACGACGACGATTATTCAGTTAATTTCCGTTACAATTCATATCAATCTATATATCATCATCAATATATATATCATCATCAATATATATATCATCATCAATATATATATATATATCATCATCAATATATATATCATCATCAATATATATATATATATATCATCATCAATATATATATATATCATCATCAATATATATATATCATCATCAATATATATATATCATCATCAATATATATATCATCAATATATCTAATTTGCCACGTGCATTAGATCGTTAAAAAAAATTGAAATCGTTACATTTCCCAATAAGAATTGTAACAGAGTCTGGCCAGTGTAACGCTTCAACGGCCAACCCAATCGTAGTTCTGTGTGAAGCCCACGTGTCTCTGCGAATCTCGAAACAACAGGAATGACTTCAAATATAAAGTTGGACTCTTATTTCTGTTATAAATTCAATATATAAAAGCGATTTATAGTCTAGTTTGTAATTATTGTTTCAATAGATTGCTCAATTGCCTTCAGATAAAGGTTTTAAAAAAATTGTGCCATCGCGACCAGGAAAGCTCTCCCACATGCAACAGGTATGAATTGATAGCTATGCTTTGACTTTTTCATTCATATGCTCACAAACAATGTGACCATATAAAATGAACCGCAAAGAAACTATAGGATGACGACGCACCGGCATTAAAGAATAAGAATGTATTTGCTTACTTGGACCAACCCCCATAGATTATTGAATGGTAAACATCAATTACATTGTTCTCCTTGCAAAATAGCCTCAAGTGCGGTCTCTGCTGGCATAGTTGTCAGCACCGGTATTTCACATGAGTGGTCCCTATCCGTAATATGGTAAAGCGTCTTAGTCACCTGGGAGCATCCTTTTTTTCGACAGACATACAGACGGCAAAGTGGCCCAATGTGGATGTCGTTTTCACTTTTAAAGTGCGGAAAGCTAAAAGAACAACATTTTTATGCAATCCCTTTGTAATTACATCCTTAAACGAATCGTACGGCGCGAACTATACGGTTCCGTATGTTCTTTTGTTGATAACACAAGCGGACCTCTGATTGAACCTGTTGCTCAATCAATCTTACTTAGTAGAGTAAGTTCCCACGTACAACTCGTGTAAGGAGTAATTAGCTATAAACTTTCTTGAGAGGGAAGTTAATATATTGTCTATACAAAATGTACATCTATGTTGTTATTTATAACTTAAAGTTATAAATTACTTATAAATGAATACGTGTAACAACGCTAAGACCCTTTGGAGTCAAACAAAAAGCCCCACACCCTTTTTTTTTAAAGAAGTTGCGAGTTGTTTGATATTTGACACAGTTGAAGGTGATATGGAGAAAATGTGCAAAAAGGCTAATATTTTAAAAAGAACATGCAGAATTGTATTATTTTCAATTCCATACAGTAATGCACACATTTCGACACGCACATAAACATATGATAAACACATTAAGAGGTAGGCCATTTATTTTCGGGTTTTCTGTGAAAAATATTCGAAGTCGATTAGTTTTTCGACTACAAGTGAGATCTAATTTCGATCACTTGACAACTACTACTAAAAGAACATGAGTAATTATAAATTTTGCACTTAGGTGATTCACTTTACGTTGTATTAATGGAGATACAAATTTGCCACAGAAATAATAAAATGCAGCTTTGGCCAATCCTTTATCTTTACTAATATGTTTCCTTTTTTATTGTATGTGGGTACAAAGGAGTAATCGGATCCTTTTTACATCTACCGAAGCCCATGCACATCGGCATAATTACTATGCCGATGTGTTGCCCTGTTTTACAACTCCCCGCCAATGTGCCACCGGCAACTCAAATACCTTCGAAAAAGAGGCCGAATATATTTACGCCGGTATCACCTGAGCGAGAGGTACCTCCGTGATCGTGCCGGTCCAATACAGCGTGGCACTACCTCTTACTAAATATAATATAACGGTGAAAAGTTCGTTCGTTTGAACGCGATAATCTCAGGCCCTACTGGCTTGAATGGACACACACACACACTCACACACACACACACACACACACACACACACACACATATATATATATATATGTGTGTGTGTGTGTGTGTGTTGAATGGTCTATCTATCGAGGAAGGCCATATACTATATACCTACTATGAGGCCACGACTACTAAGACCGGAGTTACGCTGGTGAAACCGCGGGGTGATGCTGGTATGTAATAAAATTAGTACGAACATATTTTGTGATTACATAGACCGTAAAACGTACATATTTTATATATTTAGTTAGGCCTACCGTAGCATTTTATAACCTTCCAGAATGTTCGTATGGACGAATATTTATAATGGTCTAAATATTATATTAGTAGTGACCCATGACGTTGCCAGCGTTACTGATCAGTTAACCAAACACATAATAAAATATAACCCCGACTGCTTTAAACATATCAATAAAATGTAGCCAGTCAATTGCGTTAATATATTGAAATTAGTCAAGGCGTTTAGGATCTTGCAGATGCATTACAATAACAATAATTAATAATAATAATAATGTCGTCCTAGCCGAATTTCGGCCACGGCAGCCATCTCTAAAGAGACTAGCCAACTGCGCAGGACATGTTATAGTTCACAATTGTGTGCGCAGGCACAAGTGTACACCCTTTGTTCTCTCATTCTCCTATTCTGTTGGGACGGCAACCCGATGCGACCGGAGAGAATACGGGTGCAGGACCGACGGCTTACTCTCCGAGACACGGGGGATGTAACGCAGCCAACTTCCTAATTCCTAACTGTTAGGAAAAATCCCAATTACAGTTTAACCTCACTGTTGTGATTGAACATGCATACAATATACCATGAGGCGGAGACATGCATAATAATAATATAGTGACATACATACACATACTTACATGTATATACGTGCATGCATACATGTATACATGCAAACACTTGACAAACATTAAATGCGTCAGCCGCGTATATCTGAACGTAGGTTGGTAACTTTAAGAGTACTTTTATGCCAACAGTCGATCCAGCCATAAACTTTTATTATCGCCACAAACGCTTTTATATCGAGCTATTGCCTATTTATGCTGTCAACGCGATGGACATATAAGCCATGGAGTGTAGCTGCTATCCGTCTGCTTTACAATGCGGCGTTACAACAGCTTTAGCTGGTATGAGCTGAATAATTGAAAACCCGTAACATAAAGTTACAAATGTAGATACAGAACGAACGAACAAATTGGATATCACAATGCTTAGGAGTGTAGCCATTGGCATAATAACCATAATGTTAGACAATATCTATGGATATTGTCTAACATTATGGTTATTATATAGTGTTAGCGGGATATTATGGCGAACTTGTGGACAGCGTGGATAACTTCCGTGCATTTAAAAGATTTTGTCACAACGATTGTAGAAAACATATTCTTTTACCTCGGACATCAATTAATGACAAACTAAATGTAAAGTCATTCAATAAGGTTTTTCTTAGTATCTCCGTGGTGCATAGCCGCTGGGCCTAATCTGGTTCCACAATCTTTTCTCGGTTTGTATAAATCATTGTAATCTTGTATTGTCTTCGTGTTGGCTATGGAGGGAAATTCGAGTTACTTCCTACTCCTCCCATTTTCTTCTAATTAAATTCGTTGCGGATCCTCATACAGTTTTAGCTTTTTCCCTCGGGTTCCCCTGCGATCATATGACCGAGTTCATGGTGGATGCTGCTGACGATCCTGGAGATGCAGGAGTAGCAGGACCCACTCCTGCTACTCCTGGGCGGTGGGCCAAGACCGTTAAAAAAATTATGGTACATAACGTTTTTGTACTGGTATACAATTCTGTACACTTAATGATACTTTAGAAAGAGGTAGTGCATTGATGCATTGCAGCGGAATTGGGCTGGCACGACCCGGGAGGCTCACATAATACCCATAACATACATCTTCAGTGTCATGTTTCGTGCGTAGCCGGTATACCAGCTTTGTAGGCCAAAAGATGGGCAAACGCGCCAGAGGACGTGTTTCAATGTTATGGCCTGACCATATTGGAGAGGCTATCGTGACTCCTCTATACTGCGAGTACCACACAACTCAGAAGAGGCGACAGTAGAGAAATGTACGTCTCGATCCTTAGTATTGAGGGACCGACGAACCAGAAGAAGAGAGCAATGACCCTATGTTTTCACGACCGACTGGCTCAGTTGGCAACGTGACGGCTAGTCCGCGTGTTACGCCAGAGGACACGACTTTGAATCCCGCCTAGCTCATGGATTTTAATATATGTATTATTACATATATTTCTGTAATAAAAATATTAAATATATAATATGTTATATATGGCTTGAAAGCTATGGCTTGAATATATAAAAAGGTATTAATTATATTTCTGTTGTATAGTATCTGTAAGTCCTTATGGTACTTAGCATAGGCCTAGGCTGATGTGGTGTGACACGTCCACAAATATTATTATTATTAATGTTTTAACAGCTCCTAGTAGATACCGGACACACCGCACTTTAAAGGCGAAACTACACGATGTATGGTAGTGGGAAGACATCTTCCTCGTGCTCCTTCCAAAAATATAGGAAACAATTTTCCTATTTTTTTAGTTTAGTCTTGGCAAACAAAATATATTCACTCAAAATACACATTTTTCATTAACTCTGAAGTAGAAAACTCCAATAGTCACCTCTACGGAATTTAATCAAAGTTTTTTGACGTAGAATTTTGACGGTCAAAAAATTTTTTGCAGAATAAAATGGCGTGAAATTGAATACGTCTCGTAACTCTTTTTAACAATCCGCGTGTGTTTGGGTCGTTCCAACAGCATTTTTTAGATAGGAATCTCAGTTTGTGCTATTGAATATATTCCATTTTATGTTCGCTACAACGTTATAACAAAAAGAACGATTAACGTATTCTACGGTTTCTTTCTGTAGCAGACATGCGTACATTTGATACCGGCGTAAAGTGACAGCGTCGCTGGCTCGTCTCGTGCGGTTTGTGAGTAGCCGGTGACCAAATGGGGAGAGGGGGTGGTAGGACGGCAACGCATCTGCGTAAGAATCGTGCGAATGTCCGTGGGCGTCTGTAGTCATTAAAAGGTTCCAATAGCTTATTTGCCCCTTTTGTGCTAGATTTTTTTAAATTATCGTCAATCATCTTTATCCGTCCACTGCTGACTCCCGTATGACGTAGGTTTAATGTTGCTTTACAGTACAACTACTGAAGTAGGTATTGTTCACATAACCATAGAGTGAAGTGAATGCTAGCGCGTGTTGACCGATTGCTCGATAGCCCAATGTGCTTTTTTAAGAGAAACATCTCTTCGCACGCTTGAATTGGGGAGTAAGCTGATGATTTCGCGATGAGAGCGTTACGGAAACGGGGCCAACGGAAGTTGAGACGCAGATACAATTTAGTAAAGAAAAAAAAGTGTGAGAATTTTTTTCTGGTTCTCATAGTCCTGTCCTCTCACAAATCACACGACTGAAGTAAAACTGAATACTAATTTAATTTTCTCACACACAGTGCATGAAATGTAGTTTTTATGTTCTTAATAGTAGTTATGTATATACATCGATAGGATGCGTTACCCCCATTTACACTCTCCCTTCCTATAGGTTACCAGCTACTCATAGACCGCATGAAACGCGACAGGATAGCTGTCGCTTCAAGTTATTGCTATGTAAGTGGGACGTTTAAAACTCCGCTGCAATTCAGGCTCTACCTCTTGCCAAAAGTTGCTAGGTTCCTGATATTATTACTCAAAAAGTACACGATTCGGCCTATAGATGGCATAACTGTGCGTCCACAGTTACCAGCACGTGAAATACAAACATATTAAGACACAAACCAACTCGCACAGATCACAGGGTACTCCCGTGCGTTGAACCTAAACAAAATCTGAACCCCGTTGATAATGTTGATGGATGACCCTACCCATAAGCCCCACCATAATTGCCATTGAGTCAATGCCACTAATGCTATTTAATGGCCACCATTTCCGATTGACATGACGTCACTCCCCTACGAGGTTCTTTAACACCCGTATAGAGGTTTTAATATATTTTACTGCGCGTAATAAAATCGCTATTATATTCTATCGGTGGTTCAAAGAGTTCTAATACAAATTTTATGGTCATGCATTAATGCATGCATGATATAGTCATTAATTTCGGAGGAGTAATGAATAGGTGTTAAGCCATTGAGAGATATGTATACCTTAATCTGTTCTAAATATCTTTAGGATGCCGGCATTAAGTTCTCGGAATGTTATTTCAAATCAGATGCTTCATTATGAGCATACATATAATTTTTAACGGTCGCTTTGCGGCTACTGCTCTACATGGGCCTCTTTTATTGAACCCAAGCAGGTCCTGTACTCACATTCAACTCCGGCTTTTATTGACGCACGAAAAATTATAACGTCATAGTAACGTCTAGTCTTAGTAGTAGCGAGAGTGAGAGAGCGTAGAAAGTCATCTCATTCGGTCCACCGGACGATGCGTTCACAGATCAATTAGAGAACCGGTGTTATGTAGAATTATAACGACTTACAGAAAACCAGTTTTCTATAGTAACCCTAAGGGCGAAAACGAGCAGGCTTCTGAACCCTACCCAAGCCCGTATAAATGACATAATTGCTATTCCTATTTCTTGCCCTTTTTTTCCACCAACTCCTTCCCATGGGGGCATCGAAAACTTACAAACCACACAGAACGTGACGGCACAGCTGTCCCCTGGCGAAGGTAGCAT
>JAFELO010000548.1:130470-148425 GCA_017140195.1 Eumaeus atala | reverse complement strand
GATTGGAGGAGTAAGGTAGCTAACATTATGACACGAGAATTTTATATATAAGATACATGTTTCTTCAGACTAGGTTTTGTTTTCTTTCTATTAAAGATTTTATCTTCGATGAAGGGTACACCCAGTACGGTTAGGTATTACAGTTAAAGCACGAAGGAAATTACATTGATACCACTGACCTCAAGAATAATGGTTGATACTGTAAAATGATACTGTAGACCGTTATAGGCGATGTTTTACAGAATATTTTATTGAAAATTTATAGTTTTCAAAGGAGACATTTCTTGAAACTTTGGCGCATGCGCTATAACGTACCATTAAGATCTTGCAGAGTAGTTTATGTTTTACACCTCTATGAACACCAGATTTTTTTAAATATTCTATTACAGAATATGGATAGCTGATGCATATGAAAGAATATTAGATATGTGCATTATTAAGACCAGTGATTGGTACTAATTGATTACTAGAATATGTATAAACTTGTCACATTGTACAGAATTTCAGCCATTTATCTTGTGGCGAGAACGACCAGTGTCGCCAGCTGAGAGAACAATCTAACTACGCCATAATTCATCTAAGTTCAATATTGCCAGTCAAATATATGCCCTATTACCTTGTGACACGACTACGGCTGTTTGAGGGAAACGCAAGTGTTAGAGCGAATCATAAATCTTGGGATATCTCAAGTTCTATTGCCTTGTTTGTGAATTCGTAAAGGTCATAGTACACACGATACAGATGAACTGAGACTGTTTGGTATAAAATAAGCGTGTACATTTTCTCCAGTGTGTTAGTACCTATAACATTTTCAAGTACTCGGCTTGGCCCGTGAATAACAAGGGCCAGTTTCACAATACAACCTTTATTGTGAAACGATTTTTTCGAGAATGAAAACCACATCACTTCCGGATGTAAAATATTGAGAAATTCGATCCCATACGAACAGACAACTTTTGGGGGACATGATATCCTCACAAGTAGAATGCATGAAATATTTGCCTACATTCTCGAATCTTAGAATAATTGTGCATGCTGCGCCAGAGATCGCGGATTCGAATCCCGCACAGATCAATAATGTTTATATATGTATGTAAATCTATAAAAAAAAACTTAAATATATTTTTTTCATTATCTTATATTTATAAAAGAATATTAAATATATATCCGTTGTCTAGTTTACTACCTGCAACACAAATCCTTGCGGTGCTTAGCACAGGGCTAGGCTAACGTCGTGTGGTAAGTCCACAGAAGATATTATTATTATTTTTCTTGTTTTTCGTTGTTTCTCGGCTTTCACCGGTGACTGATATGCGTGAACATAAGTCAAGTAGCATATAAGATTCAAATTTAAATTTATTTCAAATACAACACAACATAAATACATATAGACCATTATTTCCCAGTGGCACCGAAACTAAGCTGTGTTTTTATCTTGGGCTACCATTACACACCTTCAATTTGTGGTTAATAAAATAAAGTTAGATTGCAAGATAGATATAATAAAGATATGAAGATAGAAATAAGAAAATAAAGATATACTTGTAAAACAAAGTACGTATGACATAACTTTCAAAATTAAAAATTTAAATACGCTACAATATTCAAAACTCTGTTTTTGTGAAAATACCAAAAACATTTAAAAATCTAAGAAACAAAATACAATAGTTCTAAAATAAATATAATAATTTAAGTTTAATTAAATTATTATATTCATTTTAGAACTTTGTATCCAACAATCAAAGTTGATTTTTAAATATTTTATAAAACTGCTATTTTTATTTTAAATTAGAAAGTGGATGAATGCGAGTAGCGGGAGCTCGGTCGTCTTGGCGTTCATTGAGAGAGGCCTATGTCCAGCAGTTCACCAATAAGGAATGACAATGGATGGATGGAAATTGGAAAGTAAGGTCAAGGTAAGAAATTGAACTAATCGATGTAAGCCAGTTTGTAAAATTTTATGTAATATAACCTAAAATACACATTGCAATAACTTTCAAGAACTATTCCAACAAATCATATCAAACATAAGTTTTAATGGATTCTCAATGTCAAATGTCTTGAACTTTCATAATTAGTACCTAACATTAAAATATATTTAGTAAATATAAAACAAAGTTACAAAATCATTTAAGATTCCGATGGAACATACTATGTGCAACCATTGGCAAAAGTTGAGTTCGCGGGAGTTTCGTCACACTGATACGAGAATATTTTGTTATTCGTCAACAAAATATTCCCGTATCAGTCAAGCCATCCGTCCCAGCTTCGAATGTATATTTTACAGGATGTGACAAAAAGTACAGCGATTTACAAAAAAAGTACAATGATTTACAAAAATATATTTAGTAAATATAAAACAAAGTTACAAAATCATTTAAGATTCCGATGGAACATACTATATACAATCATTGGCAAAAGTTGAGTTCGCGGGAGTTTCGTGACACTGATACGAGAATATTTTGTTATTCGTCAACAAAATATTCCCGTATCAGTCAAGCGATCCCAGCTTCGAATGTATATTTTACAGGATGTAACAAAAAGTACAGCGATTTACAAAAAAAGTACAACGATTTACAAAAAAAGTACAACGATTTACAAAAAAAGTACAGCGATTTACAAAAAAAGTACAACGATTTACAAAAAAAAAACATTTCTTTGAACTGTTATGACTACTGTACTACATTATTACCTACTCTAAGAAAAGTTATCTAAAAATTTCGATTTCGGCATCGCAAACATTACGCATTACCATGACAACAAATTCAATTTATAACTGAATATCGTTTGTCGACACACACGAACAACGTCTCAGTAAATGGATTCTAATGGTGAAGGAAATTGTCAGCAACGGTGCAGTAGTTTTGGAGCCTATTTAATACCAACAAACACACGAAGGGTTCAACAAAGAAGCAAGCAATTGTTTTCACTTTATAATATTAGTATAAACTAGTTGTCCCGACGGGAGTAGCCCTGTCATAAGAATTTCCCATCATGGAAAGGTGTCAAACCCGCAACTACGTTAGTCTATAATAAAAAATGATTTTGAAGGTATTATAAAAATATTCCTACATGGAAGCCTTGGCCATGCCATACCGTACTCAGGCATTCTGAAGATATGCACTTGCATACCGTTGGAGTGAAGAGTTTAAATGTGTATATATATATTAATGTGAGCTATGAAGTGAGAGAGAGCTTAGGTATGAAAGAAAGCGTCACTGTAAAAATGTGAACGGATATGGATATGCTCCGTTGGTTCGGGCATATAGAAAGAATGGTAGGTGAAAGGTTAACGAAGCAGATGTACAATGCGGATGTGGTAGGTTGTAGGTACCGAGGAAGACCAAGAATGACATACCATTTTTACAACCGGCGTGTATGTATGAAGATAATGATTAATGTGGTGGGGGCAAAGCAGATTTGTAAGGATCGTAATGTATGACATCTCTCCGCTCTCTCTACCAATCACAAGCTGGCGTAAAGATAAGTTGTGTTGTTGATGTTGTAGATGTGAATTTCAAATCAATTTTAGTTCATAAACATTAGATTTTAATGATATGGTGCGTGTTTTAAAGCCTTGTCTCTCTTCTTTCAGATTCTACAGGATTCGACAGACGTTTAGGTATGTATAATGTACCAGTACAACAGACAAATGCTGTATTTCAAAAATAATAATAATGTACTTCTTTCTAATACATGTTTTCGCACCACGGTTACTCCTGTGTCGCCAGGATAGCCAACCAGCGCCAACGTATGTAACCTTTTGATATGATCGCAGTGAGCCCGAGAAAAATACTAAAACTCTCTGGGATCCGCGAAGAATTGTATCGTAGATTTGTAACATTAGATATTGCTAAATATTGAACAACTTCATCACATCTACTGTTGAAAAGTGAAGAAATGAGACGATCATCTCAATAAGCGCCGATGAGGTTGACCCATAAAGTATGAGTCAGCTAGTAAGTACTAGTAAAAAATGTAGTGCCGTGCTACATTGCTGCCAATTGCCACCCTAAAGTAACAGCTGTACTTATCCGGCGGTGCAATGCCGGTGAGGACATTTCTCACAAAAACTTTCAGAAACATTTTATGTTAATAAGTCTGTATGTTTTCTAATGTATCCCGAGTAATCCAGATCGCGGCATGAAAATAGTAGAAGCTTAAGTGACTCGAATGTTATGAACATAAGAAGCTATACTTCACCCATTGTCGTTACAGCCACTATTGTTAACGAAAGCCAAGCATTTTACATTCATTTTATGTAATTTCTTCTTTATTCAAATACTTTGGCTCTTTGTTAAAACTGAGACGCTTAAGAACTGTAATTAAGGACATTTTTACTTCTCGAACTTTATAAATACTTGTGCTGTTCTCGCCTTAGTGTTCTCTTTTATAGTGACGTTTGTTTGTCTTCCCGACGGCATTAGAGGGGGTGTAATATTTTTAGAGTGTATGTGTATATCCATTTACGCATCCCTATTCAGGCCGTACGGCCTCCGCACCTCGGTGCGCAACAACCCACTAACGCCAGTGAGTTGCCCCCATCACCGAGGGGACAGCTGCCCCTCGCGAACAGACCCGGTTCATGAGGTTCGCCTCGATACTCGTAATCCTCGCAGGCCTCCCCAGGCCAGTAACGACGACGGCCCACGGACGAACATATATCCATTTTAATTTGCCGACCCAAAGAGCTGAAAGGATTTTAACATTTGAGATGTCAGATTAGTCTCGATAACGCGAATAACACTGGTTAGGCTTTTCGATTTTCAATTTAATTTACAAATTGGTTAGTTGACTTAATTATTTAAATAATCGTTTTAAACTGGATCGAAGCCAAAATCGAAGTTAAATTTTGCTTATTACTAGCAGATCGTTTAAGCTTCACACGGATATTTCACAAAATATGGTAAACATTCCTTAATTTACAAAAATTATAAATTTTAATTTCCGTCTCGTAAACATTACACGTTACCATGACAAAAAATTCAGTTTATGACAGAACAACATCTGTCTTGATAGCTAGTTGTCAATAACTTCTGCAGCTGCCATATAAGGATTTACTTCGAAATTTTTTCACATCTTTGGTTACATTAACGAAGTTTCCGTAATGATCTATAACGTTTCAGAAAATGTTACATATGTAATGATGTATGGTAAAATATATTTTCAAGTCGCTCCAGTCGTTTTGGAACCTATTTAATGCAAACAAACAAACAATCAAATATTTCCTCTTTATAGTATTAGTAAAGATTATGTATTATAACATAGAATTATTATTGAACCCCGAGACAATGGTTTACTAGGAGACTACTTGCGCCAGCATTAACCGGAGATTGTTAAAGTGTTGAAGTTCTGAAATGTTGAACGTAATGGACTTCGCTCTAACCCACTGTTAGAACAATGCCATTGTTCAGGACATATTCTTGTCTAAATAGAGAACATTTCTTATTCCTAGACCCAGTGAATATTTTTAGGATAACGCTACTAAATACTGCGCTACCGTGATGCAAATAATATGACGCGAGCCTTTTCTTAACGTTTAAAAAAAAATAATTGTTGATATACTTGAATATTTTGATAAATTATTAAAAACTTCCACGTCCCACTTATGATAACTAAGTGTTGGTCGACCGTTCACCAGGTGGGCAGACGATCTCCGTGCAGTAGTCTTGGCGATCATTAATACATAGTTACTTTTTTTTTTTTTGAGTGAACGGTAAACTACCAATATATTCTATATTGCTGCATACCGACTTAGGCCCGCAACACAGATGCGGTACTTCTATGCCGTGCTATGCCGTTTCGTGCAAGGTCCGGTGTCCCGTTGGAATAGAATGCGGATAGACAAGGCATACGTTGACAAAAAATTTATGCAACTGTTTGGGCTTCGAATACAGTTGGCATGTATAGCCATTTTCTTTTCTTATTAATCTTGACACTCTGGCTAGCTAAGACCAATATAATACAATATAATAAAATTAATTGGAAACCTAGTGATTGCCGCAAGATCAAAATTCGTTAATTAGTATATTTAATTAATCGTTAGTAGTAGGTACACATGAATTGGAATGATTATCTTGACTTTAAAACGTTTTTATAAGTATATAATAAAACTACATCTCGAACGTCACAATATATTTGACAGTGTCACAAATTGTGTGTTACAGAAGTTTTAACACTGTGGGTAACACTGGAGTGTGGGTAAATGTTTTATTTAATTATATAATAAAATCTAATTCACTTTATATAAAAAAATGTTACCTTGCTGCATTTCCCCTGCACATGAACTACTAGTGTACCAAATTTTAACTGGTCCTTCTTGGTCAACTGAGCCTTCACGTCGTCCACAAATTGTTATGCCGATCCGATGCCCTTCTGTCCCCGCTCCCAATGGGCCATCGGGTACTCACAAACCGTACGAAACGCGACACTGAAGATGTCACTTTACGGCGGCATTATGTGAGCGAGAGGTACCTCTCCGGTCATGCCGCCCCGGTTCCATTGCATAGGAGGATGTAGTGTCATGCACTATGCATGGCACTAACCCTCCCTAATATGGCGCCGACTGCTCGTTTACCTCACACTTCAACCCCTACTAGACTCCCCAGTCGAGCCGTCTCTTTAATGTGTCAACGCTATATACAGTCACAAATAATTAGGCACACATATTTATTCAATTGCGTTTGAACTATTTGTCAGATTCCACTATTGCTTTAATAATGTTTATAATAATGTCGGATATTATTGTAGGTTTTTGGCCAATCCAGTGTTGGATAGATATTGTTGTTTGTT
Organism: Eumaeus atala; assembly: GCA_017140195.1. Classification (NCBI taxonomy): domain Eukaryota; kingdom Metazoa; phylum Arthropoda; class Insecta; order Lepidoptera; family Lycaenidae; genus Eumaeus; species Eumaeus atala. The sequence goes on along the minus strand of JAFELO010000548.1, from coordinate 141,633 downwards.
GTTGTGTAGTCTTTAATTGGGGCTGAGAATGTGATTATTTTTATTCACTTAATTTGTCCTTATTTTTGTAAATTTCGTTGTTGGACGTTATTGGTCGTATCTGGAAAAAGCCCTGTATAATAAAAAAGAAAGATTCTAAAAACAAAATCCACATTACGATTAATGTTACATCAACTGAACTAATGTTTTGTAAAAATAGTTAACTGCTTGACTATTAATATTGAACCACTAATTAGAGCGCACCATTCACATTTTGATCTAATCTCGTGGTGCGCTAAGCGCTTGCACTGATTTATTACTGTTTCATTGATATAACCGGAAACACGTATCGACTTACAGTTAAATATAACTGTACTATTTTTTAACACAATCAATTACGCGTCTTGCAGTGAAATGTTTTGCATATGCTATCGATTTGTAGGACGCTGTACCGACACTAATTTGTATTCTACACCAACACATAGGATACGATAGTGTGCTTCGCTACGTGTTATAGCGTTTTTTTTTATTCGGGCATGTCTCCAGTTTAGTCTCCATAATCGACAGCGGCCACCACTAGTGACCCTTTGATATGATCGCAGGGAACCCTAGGGAATGCTAAGGGCGCCTTTAATGACACCACTTTCGGTAAAACCCGTCAAGCCACTCAGGCTGGGCAAGGAATATGCCCGGACACGATCCTCTCCATAAGCCACTCAGTCACGTCAGCGTTAGTGTCAGGGGATGACCACGGAGTCGTCACTCTGTCCATGATAATAATACTTAAATTAGCCATTATAAACATTATCATATTGGAATCGTTCACCTCCGAGAGAAAGGGGGTCCGTCCTCCTTTCCCCTACATAAGTAAATGTCCAGAAAAAAGAGAATACAAAATCTACATAATTACATCCCTGCATAGCATGGCTACGAATATAGTTGTTACAAATTAGTGACAACACACGTGTACATCTATAAAACAAGATAATAAATGCTGTTGTTAATGGCATCACTTAAACCATTTCACTCCTGACTTACCAATGTCATTTCTAAGGCTTAGTCACAAAAGAGCTGAGACATTAGTGGTGAATAAGATATATGGTATATTGTCTGAAGACCGCTAGTTTCCTTGATTTGGGTCCGCCAAATGACCCGTAACATATTATTTCCCGATATCCGAACACTAAAATGAATAGACCAAAAATCATATAAAAAGGTCCATTTCATTTATTTTCAATGATTCGTTCGTTGGTATTATTAATATTTTTAGGATTCCGTGTGCAAAAAATGATACATTGAATATTTTTTTAGTAAAAGTATTCGACTAACTACTAGCAACCCCTCGCGTTTTCACCCGCATACTTCACTAAAAAAAGGCATCCTTGGATCCTTGGGGGTGAATTTCCCTGAAATTCGTTCTTAGCGAATGTCTGCCCCAAAAAGATTGTAGGTGTTATAGTTTTGCAAGAGGTAGTGTCATGCTGCATAGGAGGAGGTGCCTTACATTGTGCATGATACTACATCCTCCTATGCAATGGAATAGGGTCGGTAGGACCAGGGAAGTACCTCTCGCTCACTTGGTACGTTAGTCCATTGCTAAGAACTCATTGGGAACACCTAAGGCTCGCCTCTGAGCACGATCTTCAGCTCTCCTCATCCAGCTATTTCCCGCCACGCTATGTTTGGCTCCACACTAAAAGCCGTCTGCTTCGACGGTTGTCGAATCGTCGGCATGTGTGGCCAGTACCTTGCCACTTCAGCTTGCTAGGCTTCAGAGCCATGTCGATGTTAAGTGCTCACGAGAATTTGTTCGTTCCGAATTTCTTCCCTGAGGGTCACACCAAGCACAGCTGTTTCCATTGTCCGCTGAGAGCTTTTTGATGGACTGCTCAGAGATAGAAATTAACATTAAGATATAACTAGCTATACTCTGCATACATTGTAATACTCACTTTGTTCAAAACATTTTTCAGACAATAAACACTATAAAAAATGTCTAAGGATTATCAGTGATATGTCATATCATTTAAGAGTTCATAAATGAGAAAGAAAGAATCAAACATTGATTTTTATATATTCTTTTTATAGTGTATTGCCCCCTGCAAGCGAGAAATTAGAGCCTCTTGACGCGTTACACGGATGCTTTGTTCTTCTTTCTTCCTTCCCTCCAAGGGGCCACTGGCTTACAAACTGCACGAAAAATGCAAGGGTAACGGCTACTTTAAAGTCGTGCCAGCCCAATTCGGCTACAACAGCATGGCACTACCTTGTTTTTTGTTGGGAGGGGTGCAGTGGCGTGTGGGGCTCGCGGTACATGATAGTGCCGAATACCCACAAAAACCACCGCGAGTGCCATCAGTGCCCCGGAAACAATTCATCAGGGCACCTCGACGGCCAGTCAGCCCCCTGAGGGACCAACTTCACCTCCACAGATGGGGTTGCCTCGCACTACAGGACAAACCCACCGACTTTGTGACAATGCAATGGGGTGAGGTTCCCATCCTCGCCCCACGCCCCGTGCGCAATAGCGCCCCCTCCTATTGCTCTTTGGTCCCCTCCTCGTATAAGGGGAGTACCGAGAGCGATTCCTCCTTCAGATTTTTAGCCCCCTCTTCTTATAAGAGGGGTGCAAATATCCCCCTCCATTGGCTTCGCCTGGTTTCACCCCATGCTACTAAGCCACCGCCATGACAAGGCTTGAACCTTGGTGGGGAGCATGGCGCTAACTCTTAATACGTCTATTCAAGGGATTATAAATGATGAACTAAGCAGACGCAATTCAATAACCTTTACTGTACATCAGTGGATAATAAAGCCGATTTACAAATGGTACGAGTCTGCTCTACCATGACTGATCACTATTCTAAATTTAAAAAGAACTAGAACAGTTTTCTGATGATTTTGGTCCATATGATTTTCTGATCGTACGTGCTACATTATTTACAAAAACGCATGTGTAGATTGGTTCTGGTACATGCGAAACAATAGAGGCGTGCGCCTGACACTCCATTAGGCGCCGCCTATCAAACAATGCGGGCTTGTATCAGCTCTTATGATATAAGCGAAAATATATCATCAATTTTCGTGTACGCTACAATTGTAATACGTTTGAATAATTAATATGCTTCGTTAGCTTTAAACTAATAGCAATGCTAATAACAACATAGTTAATTACTAATAATAGATTACTGTGGGCAAATGAGCACTATTAGTACTTTATTTTAAACAATAAAGCACTAAAAACCAATAACCTAACATTAAATTGAAAAATATGGAACCTGACTTGTTTAAACATATTTTATAAGTGCCTCGGTTTTGTCTGGGAATAAGAAGGGTAGTTAATACATTCAAACCTTATTCGTAAATTGTACTATGCATAGGTTGAAACCGTATGAAAATCCGTTCAGTAGATTTTGGGAATGGTGATGATTCCGTGATGCCCTACGGAGCTGAAACATGGCCTCTTATTTTAGGACTGGTCCGCAAGTTCGCGGTAGGTCAACGGGCCATTGAACGCGTTATGTTGGGTGTTTCTCTGTCCAATAGAATTCGTAGGGAAGTCATAGTGCAGAGAAATATAGTATCCGACATCACGCGAAGATTAAGCTCGCTGAAGTGGCAATGTCTCACACTCAGAAGAAAACGAAACGTTGGTCGACCGTTCACCAAGTGGGATGACGATGTCCAAAAATTATTGGCGTGCGTTTTTTTTTTTGCAATTATAACTTGACATTTTTGGCATTTGCTAATGTCACAAAAAAAACGATAAAAAGTCTAACAGGTATCTTTATGCTAGTGATGACGCAATCAAACCTACAGTAGGTTTGCATTTGTTTGCAAAAGCATAGAAAATTCTAAAAATGATTAAAATAGAAACTACAAAAACTGTTCATATTAGTCTCATATCTGCGAAATCTAGAACAAGGAGTAGGTGTTAAAGAAGTTGCACAAGTTCATATAAGTCAATCAAAATTTCATATATATCGAACATTTCAATCGCAAAGAGAATACGTATCATCCTATCCCATCCAATATTTTTACAAATGGAAACGGAGAATAAAATATTGAATACTTTAACTTAGAAAGATCTATTCAACCTCACAATATTGTATTTACGATACAGTGGAACAAGTTTCTTTGTGAAATACTCTTACAATTTGAATTGGAGATTTACCGTATGTAGAATGTTATTGCTAAGCTCTCGGTGTTCGCTATGTAAAAATTGTTCTTTTCATACAATATCCGACCAGATTCCCGTATGTTACGCTTGTGTTACAAGCTAAAGTTGGAATATATTTATCGTGGCTCGATATTCAAGACACTCCAGGTTTTGCCAGCCATTTTTATTCATTATCTCAGTTACCAAATGTAAGTCTCAGACGTAGTCGTCGCAAAATATAAGTGTCTTAATGCCAGCATTGTCCTCCCAGGCGACTTTTGACTATTACTATTTTTTATATTGACAAGACATAGTATACCGTACTAGTGTATGCGCAGACACAAGTGCACTCCATTCCTTTATCCTCCTAACTTCGCGATTTCCGACTGGTTAGTTACACAGTTAGTATTAGCCTACCGTGTCCCACTGTTGGACAAAGGACTCTCTACTCTTTTCCCACACCTATCTGTTTAGAGCTAGATTGCGCCAATCCTATCGTTAGGAGACCAACTCGTCATGCCTTCGCCGACGGAGCCTACAACGTGGTCGCAGGGTATGTGGAGGGGCCCAAAAGATACGTTCTTTTTGTCCGCAAATCCTCAGATATGCGGCAAACGTGGCCAGCCCAATTCGTCATAGACGTGTTGACTAGTTGTCGATATTATAATATCCCAATAACACTCTAGTCCGACCCGGCTACCGAACCTATGATTTCACATCTGCGGTCGAATATGCTTATCAACAACTAGTTCACGAAGGAGTGAATATCTTAATATCTAATTATTATATAAAGTTCTCCATTACGAAACGTCTACTGCCAAAACGTCGTTGACGACTGCTCCTGAGCCGTGCCAAATAGAAAAAAATTGATGAGCTTGAGAAGTTAGTACAAATGAAGATATCATAAAAGTAGGAATGCCTGTGTTGCGAGTCTTGGTTAACAACTTCACGACTTCACAATACTTATCTTCTCGACCCCTCCCACTCCAGCCTCACCTCACTAAGAAAAGTTGGGAAATTTCTAAGCAAATTTTGTTTAATTCTATTTATTTTGTTGTCAAAATATCTACACAATGGTTGTAAACCATAGATACCCGTGTAAGCAGAGAATATGCGTTACGTAACGCATATTCTCTGATTACATATATGTATGCATAAAAAACGTAAGAATACGACAAAAAGCCATCTTTAAATTCGCCAGATAGTAAAGATGAATGGATAGGATGTAAAAATGCTAGGGCATTGTGTGAGGTGCTTGTTATCAATTTGAACAGGAGGAGGTGCTCTCTGTAACCTCTCATAAAAATGGTGACATAAGCAACAGGAAATAGCAAACAGAAGATAGGAAAGTGTATTTTCCCTTGGGGCAAGGGGCGTGAATAGGAACCTCATCCCATTGCACTGTCCCAAAGTTAGCGCGTCGTCCTGTGGTGTGGGACAACCCATCAGTGGAGGTGTCTTTGCTCGTTAAAGTGCTCTGATATTTGTGGTTCCTGGGCACCTCATCAATGTGCGTGCTAATGGCAATTGACAATGCGTTAGTTAGGTATTCAGCACTATAAAGTGCCGCGACTGGACCCACCTAGAGCTGGTGGTGGAGCGTTAATGCGCTCCCCGCGTCGACAGAAAGAAAGCCACTTGAAGGATTGTCCCCTGTCGTGTAGCAATGTGCTACAATACAATCACAATTAAATACTCATTATTTTTTTCACGAATAATATAATTTCCATTCAATGTAGCTGAAATTTGGCGCAGATATTTGATACTAATCTGAAATAACCTAGCACACAGCACAGTTAGTAATAAAATACTTAACTTGTAGGTGGAGATGGTTTGACTACGTTTCATATAATTAACAAGACGCTATTAACACGATTCTCTAATAAGCACCAGCACAACACATTTAAATTACAAAACCAAAATAAATGATGACCTCATGAACTTTAAACGAAGAGGATTGCATTCTATGTTAAGAAATCGCATGTAATCTAACACTTTATAGCGTTAAGATGCATCATATAAATGAAGACATTCATTGGCACGAGAGTTTTGAGAATTAAGTCTTTTGATCTTTAAAAACAAGACTAAGATATAAGGAACCTTGTATACTGGACCTAGCTATGAACTTATTGAATGTTCTGTCCGAAATTTTGGAATGTAAAAATTTCGCCACTATGCGAATGGCATATATTTAAATAATCATAATACCTACCTTCCCTGGACCCCAAAGGGCCTTTGGCGTTTAACACAAGAAACACAAACGAGTCTAAAACACTTATTGCCAATGTATGTAGTTAATGACTGAAAATCTGGAAAACTGCAAAACAAATGACAACATAGCCCTATATCACGCTAGTGTTACGAAAGAAAAAAATACTGTCGTGACGGCATATTTTGGCTGCAATCTTAATTAACGAACTGTATAGACAAGGAAATTTAAAATTGAGTGGTTATTATAATTATAACAGGTAGTATGGCATAAGCAAATTGGAGGCGTCAAGCTTGTTAGCTGTACGCTGTGGTTTTATCGGTTTATAGATAGAAAACTATTATGTCTCACAAATATTTCACGAGACATTGACTAACAAAAATACAAAAATTACCCATTTCAATTTACTCGTAAACATTACACGTTACTTTTGATTCAATTTATGACAGAACGTCTGTCTGGAACTAGCTAGTTGTCAATGACTTCTGCAGGTATACAAGTATTTGTTTCCTTATTTTTTATGTACATCTAACGTCTTGGAAAATTCTACATAGCCTGTGTTTATCAGAGATAATGTAGGATTCTAATAGTAGTATATTTTTTGAAATCGGCCCAGTAGTTTCGGAGTTTATTCAATGCAAACAAACAAATATTTTATCTTTATAACATTAGTGTAGGAAACTTCGGAGTTTAGGTACTCAGTAATAGTTGTAAAAAAGATTCAAATTTTATAAATCTTGAAACGACTATAAAACCAAAAGATATAAGAACATAAACTGCAAAGCCAAGACTGCAAAAAATTGGACTCATAGATTTAGTACCAATAATGGTTCAATCCCCACCACAACACACAAGTAAAACGGAACGTTTTAATTGCGCTGTCGAAACCCGTAATGAATAGATAGGCCGTGAAATACGATGATTTGGTTATAATAAGTCCAAACGTGTGGCGTCCAGCGTGGGCGACCTCATCTGTGTGGGTGCTAATAGAACACAAAATGTATTAACTGTGTTAAATGTCTCTTTCAGTAGTATATGTGTTAGCATCATCATCGGAATTAAATAAAGTATATTGCCATTGCTACATTACAGTTGAATGTCGACCGGTGAGGTACTTTTCACTTATACAGGTTGATTTTTAAGAAACTTTATGAAATCATAGAGCACATTCAGTACTCGATTCTGATTCCAATTATTATTTTATGGTGTCAAAACTGGAATAGTTTGGTTATTTCACTTATTATATTATGTAAGAGGCCGGAATTCGGCTGGCACGACCGGGGGGTACCTCTCGGTCACTTCATACCACCGTAAAATGACACCTATTGTGTCGCGTATCGTATGGTTTGTGTATAGCCGGTGGCCCATTGGGGAGGAGGATGGAATATGCTGATATTCATGGGCGTCGGTAATCATTGAAAAGCTCTGATTGCTCGTTTGTCCCCCTATAGCATAAGAAAGAACTTCGATAGGACACTGATCTTTGTGTGTTCGTTTAAAATTTATATAAATGAAATTTGATTCACTGTATCTTATTTTTTTATAATGGGAAAACGAAATCATCTTTCACGGGCAATATAATATCCTTAATGCAATTTTATCTAACAAATGCTCATAAGATTGCATTTACGTTACGTTTGACTTCAGACGTCATCAGCAGTTTATTGCATCGGTTGCACAACTTTGCAATAAGATTTGAATCCATTCGATATTGAATTCCATATTTTTAATTCTAATTTAAATACACACTACTGGCAACGTATAAATTATTTCATATCCAAAAATATATACATGTAAAAAAATGCACAGAACAGAGTTAAATAGTTCCCATAGTGGAAAAAGCGATCCAAATATTTTATAGACTTCTTTGAAATATCAAACACCAACGGCCAATTCTTGGGCATTTTCTTGTTTTCGACAACAACAAGTTCACAAAACCCTAGCGTCTCTACGGTACTTCCTCCTAATCGGACTGGTACGATTCCATACGTGATACTACGTATGAAATCGTACCAGGCCGATTAGGTAGTATGTAAAACTCTTGCTCCCTTAAATAAATCAATCAGTTATGTTTCAGATGAAGTTAAAATTAAAGATTTTTTTAAACAACTCTTTGTTGAATTTTGTAATTGATAAAATTGATTAAGTCTTGGAAAATGTTTAATATCCGCTTAGTGAGTTGAGTATGTTTGAATAATATCATTTGATACAGATGCTTGTAATAAGTTAGACCGTCGATTAGTCATTTGTATAGATAGACAAGGTAAGATGTACAGATGTAATTCAATAAGGCAGACTTTCACGACAATTGTCTCGTGAGGCTACTCGTTCTGTGTGGACGAGCCTATTCACCTCATCGCCATTGGATGTAGTATCCTCATCTCTATATTTCTCGCAATAAAAGCGTCAGCGTAATTAAATGTTGTAGTCCAAGTGAAAGTTCAGCCATGCTGATATGAGTATAAGCACCAGAAAATATCATACTATATTCTCTGTTGCCTCAATCCCGAATTCTAATAATAATACTATAAAAAAAAACTAAAGCTAAGAAAATAATTTTAAATTACAGATGTGTTTCTCCTATTTATTGTGGATTTGGTGTGAAACCGTCGAGCGCTTACCTGCCACATTGAAAAGGAGTCACTGACAAAATTGGCTATATTCTCAAGCGAGCTTCAATAAAAAATTCTGGGAAATGCTATATCCCTCTACAAGATGCAGGAGTTGTACAAGCTTAATTGTGACTGTAGAGTCTCTGATATAGGGCTAAAAGATCTATAAAAGCTCGCTTTAAAGAACATAAAAGTAGGCAAATTTACTCTCACAATTTCTCACAAACGCGAAGTAAGCATCTTCAACGTTTATGTAAACTATTCCGCAGCAATATCCATGTAAGTCTCGGTAACCTTATCTCGGCACGTCCAGTGTACATTCGCCTCAATCGTCACTATTATTAACGCTTAATCATAAATCTAAATGCGCTCTCGCTAATCAACGCCGCTCTTCGCAGCTGACTGTAATTTATCTGGCGGTTACACACTGCCTACTGCTCCTATTGAGTCTCCTTTGTGTTAAGCAAATTGAAAATGAAAGTGATTATACTGGATCAAGTTGGGATTCTTTGAAGTGGTTTTAACGTAATTCCGTAGTCCTTGTTGATTTGATATGCACCCGCTGAAAACGTTCACTCAACTTGACGTTTTCATCAGTAGAATATTGTTAGACTTGACTCGTCAAAAGAATGTTCATATAATTTTGCAAGCACTTAAACATATTTCAAAGTTGCAGTGCGTCCCGGCTTCGCATATTTTACGAAATATGGCAAAAAATTAATTTACAAAAATATAAAAAATTTGAACTGTAATTTTAGACTTGTATACATTAAAATGACAATAAATTAAATTTATGACACAATGTCTGCTGGGGCAGCTAATTGTCAATAATTTCTGTAGGTAAATAATACCTACAGAAATTATTGACAATTATTCAATTACAAAGAAATACAAAGATTCAGTTTAGTACTTTTTCACATTTTTTGGTTACACTATGGAAGTTTTTATATTTATCAATACGCTGTAGAAAATGTTTATCACAGACAATGTAGGATTTTAATGTCAAGAAAATAATCGGTTCTGTAGTTTCGGAGCGTATTCAGTACAAACATACAAACAATCAAATGTTTCCTCTTTACGATATTAATATAAAGTTTTTTTAGAAGAACAGTTTAAAAAGTAGTACATAAATAAAAAGGAAAAAGTAGTTTATGTAAAATTAAATTCGACAATATAATAAATACTTCATAACATTCTGATCGACCTTCACAACTTCATCCGCGAAGGGGCGAAGCTAGGTGCGTATAAATTATATATACTTCACTTTTCAAAAGTATTTTCACTAATGTTACCTTATTACCTTGGCTAATAGTGGACGTTTTAGTATATTTACTGGACTTATGAGTTGCCTACCTCTTCGGAGATAACAGGCGTGAAGGTACATTTTTTTACTTTATTATTATAACATAGTGGGCATATTAATTGAAAAATACCATGGTGATAAAATTTAATTCAGGGAGCTAATTAATTTCTAGGACATGGCGTATTAATTAAAGAAATATGTGAAAGATACTAATTTAGACTAATATTCTATCTATTCGCCGCTTAGAAAGCAAGACAATGTTCTTATTATCACGACCAAATAGAGGCCAATTAATGAAACAAAAATACCAAGTGCGATCAAAATTAACCTACAGTTCTCTACATTTTGAAAGCATTAAAAGCTAATTATTAAGAAAAATAAAAATCAATAACAAAGATACTATTACTTTGTAGCTGATTGAAAATATGCCTCTGGCAATAGAAACTCTTATTATAAACCAGGCAATAGCGGTGCAACGCCGCACTCAGAGGATTTTGTAGTCACTTATCAATCAAAAACCTAAAGCAATTATCGACCACATTCGGTGCGTAAATGAATTTTCGTCTTATTCTATTCACATTAAATATTTTTTTCCAATGAATTGGCATCAGGCAGGTATTCATTTCGGTTCGGTTCAGTTTTTCTCCTATGGAATATAATTAATGTAACTAACGGATGGACGGACCAAACAGCGTCCACTTAGTAACATCGTTCAATTGATATCCTTTTTTTATCTATAAAGAATTGTACAAAAATTGTTTATTTGCAGGAAAACCTACCAAGTATTAGTCAAACTTTGTAGAGCAATAAACAAAAAAGTCCCACGTCTCTCTTAAACTACAGAATAAATTTGTTCAAACCAATCAAGCGTCGTTGGAATTTTATTGAACTCTATAATTCC
>JAFELO010000548.1:85525-130401 GCA_017140195.1 Eumaeus atala | reverse complement strand
GGTGGAGTATCCATCCACATGACGAAACTCTCTCGAATAAAACAGGCGGACAGACGGATATGACGAAATTGTAAGGGTCTTGTTCTAATGCCGATTTGGTTCCGTGGTGGCGGTTTTTTTGTTGTAATATCATTCCCATGGGTTCCTTAACTTATTTACTTATTCTAATTGATACGATTTAATGTTATTGCGGTAATATTTACTAGGGTTGTGACATTAAATACATATTCCGTGAAAATTCAAACTTTCTAGCTAACACTGTTCATGAGATACAGCCTGGTGACAGACATACCTGATGTAATAGGGTCTTTACCCCTTGGGTACTTAGCCTTAAAAATAACGCAATTGAATTATATTCACTTTCAATTTGTAGACAGTTACAAAATTATTTTATGATTTTCTGAAGGTAACATAATATGCAATCCCGTTCGCCGTGATATTATTACGGTCTAATCGAATAAAATTATATCGCGAACACAGAACTACCATTAAAATAATCCAAATGCGAGGAAATCTTGCGCAATGTGTAATTGTGCGTTACAAAGCAAGTATAATTTAATATTTAATTACTGACGTTGGTATAAATTACGCAACGTATCGCCTAGATGTTCACGCCTGTGGCGCATGGGAATATGCAGAGACTAGGTACACAGACCGCCTGCCGAGATGGGTTTTACATAATTCTAGTATATTCTATAGAACACTTACTTACGTACATAATAGACCAAGTGTAACTCTCAAAATTCAGCATGACTGGAGAGTCTCACGCACACACCATCATAATATATACATATAAACATCATCATACGATGATGATGTTTATATGTATATATTATGATGGTGTACGTAGGTTGTATTAATATATTTATTTTTTCTGTACAATGTCCATGCCAACTACTGTTCTTTATTCTACTACTTTTCTAGAATGATTTATAGTAAAATACTTGGTACAAAATAAAGTGTTTTTTATTATTATTATTTGGCCCCGTAAAGTGACAGCATGTCGTGTTTCGGTCGGTTTGTGGCTAACCGGTGGCCCGTGCTGAAAATGCATGAAACAGCTATACTGTCGCTTTTTGTACGGCTTGTAAGAGTCCAGCCCATTGGAGGAATGTATGATTTCTTTTTCTTATATACAATAATGGAATTCACAAAAATATTATGTCGATGCATTGCCCTCTTGCTCCCCCCCCCCCCTCAATAGGCCTACGGGTGATAGTAACAACACATCTGCTTAATGGTACTCTCTAAAATGTACTCACTAAAATGTACTACTCGTCTGCCCGCTTATACTGTGCCAGTATTTTTTCCAGTCCCCACGACAATGCAAGGCCAACTTTAGCTGCCGCGCGTATTCTGCGCTTTCGTCAGAGCGGCGGGGCGGTGTAATAACAGTTACTTCGTCAAATCTTAAATAACTATCGGAATGCATCCTACCCATCTGCGATGAAAGGACTGTCCCCCTATTGACCACGATCTCACATAGACCGTATTCTAACGTGTTTTATAGTAACTGAAGCACTGGACACGCCCGTTAGCGTAACGCAATCAAAAAGCGAAGATATTTTTATTACGGAACCCTAAAAGCACAGGCGGTCGTCGGCTGATTATACACTTATTCAATCGCGTCGCTATCATCACATACGATCAAACAATAGACTATTGTAAATGATCTGTAATTAAATTTTGTAATTGATACTTTCGATCAAGAATACGTAATTACCAATTGATACTTGGGTCTGGGCGCGGCTTGAATGATTATCGGTAAGTTAAGCAGTACGACGTGAGTGTAGCTGGATTGGTGACCATTTATATCACAGTAAGGAGTCATTGCTTTAACATGTAATGCAGAGCAAAGTGGACCGGAAATACTAGCGCCAGTTTTGGACTATGCAATCGTGTTTCGCGCAGTTTGGGAGATTCCCATGACACATTGGGGGGACGAGGACAAACGAGCTAATAATACAACATGCATTTGTTTCTGTAGATTTTTAAAGGCGTCGTACGTCCCTAAAGAGCTCTAATTGCTTGATAAAACATTAGCATGGACACCGGGCAAAGGATAGAACACAAAACGTTTTCGCCTAGCAAACCAAATGAGCGAGACTCCAATTAAGCCTAAGCTCAAACATACTTCTTTCTGTGGGATTATGGTCAACTGGGAGAAATAAGTGTCCTAAAATAATCGAAGATTTATATCTAAACTCTATTTACTACTAAAAATATGTTTAATAATTTATGTCTTGTAAATTGATATGTACTTTATCATATCATGTCAGTGAGAGAGACGCTCGTCACGATCCAATTCCCCTGCAACGCAGTATGACATAAAATATGGTAGGTATGTATAGTCTTCGCAGCCGGCGTGCTTTACAAAGAGAGTTATGAATCTGGAAGATACGAAGTAGGTTAAGGTCTTGATGTGTGGCATTCCGTTCTCTCTGCCCACCCTACTTTAATTTTTTCGAAGCGCTTGGCCCACCACACGTATCCACCACTGCTAGTCCTGTGTCTACAGGATCGGGAGCGGGCACAACCAAAAGGGTCACAACCCTTTGATATTATCGCAGGGATCCCGAGGGAATGAAAACTGTTTTGTGACCCGCCAGGAATTTCATCAGAATACAAATAGGAGTAGGAAGTGTTTCCTAACCCACGGGCGTGAAGGTGTGTTGTGTGTGACATCCCAATTATGTCCCTAATCAGGAATACTGACTTTCGATGCAGTAACACAAACACCTAAAATGTAACAACTGTACTAACTAATTAGTAGTTTCGAATAGTTCCAAGTTAACGTAGCAATTAGAGACACTTTCTATGCTTTGAACGTTGGTACGTGTCAGCAATCTATCTTGTTTATACATGTATATGTAAAGTGCATGGAGCGTAGATTACGGAGAACATTCCTGTATAATTATATAGCATAGGGGCAAACTAGCGTTCATTGAAAGATCCGTATATCCTGCTGGATCAACATCATTAGTAGCCCTTATCTATCCACTGCTGTGGATAGGTAAGGGCTACTAATGATGTTGATAATTTTAGGAGCCTAACGAAAAATCGCAGGCGTTTGGTGGGTGCCGACATGTATATCCCTACAATTTTTAAGACGATGTAAGTCCTTCTTCCCCTCAAATGGTCCACCGGAAAGTCACAAACTGTCAGATATGTGTCATGCTCTCAAGAATGAGTGGAATTTCTCAGGTCAATTCCTCTGCTACGCACCATGCCCTCCGCTTACTAAATGTATGGGCGACATAGCTACTGAAGTATTGAAGAGTATGTCCAACAGAAAATACACATTCATAGTTTAGGATTCCATTACAACATCCATGTACTTTGCTGTTTTGCTGTCAACAACGAAACGTTATCGGGCAAAGGATAAAATACAAAACGTTTTCCTCCAGTAATCCAAATGAGCAAGACTTCAACTAAGCTCAAACACACTTTTCTCTATGGGATTATAGATAACTGTGAGAAATAGTGTCGTAATATAATGAAAGATTGATATTCAAGCTCTATTTACTTCTAAAAATATATTTAGTAGATCGGAGGAGACGGTCGCACCGCAGACGACGGGTGGGAGTGTGGCTAAGGCGCTACTTGCGTCTTGTGTCGCCTCCGTAGATGGAACCCGAGGCCAGGATGGGAACCTGATCCCTTTATACGGCCCTGACGTTTGATCCCTGGCGGCTGATCTAGGTTATCGGATCAGCCTCCTTTTTGGAGAAGGATCCCTCCCGGTTACTCAGTAGGGGCTGCCCAGTCGCCGAGGTGTACTATAGCTGTCAGATCCGGGGTAGCCGTAGGAGGCCGTTGGCATTCGCAGGCTTTTAGTGGGTATACGATTAATCCGTGAGTCCCATACACACATATCGACCCAGGTCTAACCCACCCAGGTTTGGTGGCAAATCATTAATATAATATAGGGATCGACAAATCATTAATATAGGGAGATGGTTCTCCTTACTCCACTCCATAACCTACAGTCCTGTTACTACATGGCATTAGTCACTGCACTGCACTAATATACCCACTGAATACCTAATTTATATGCGCTAAGTCGTGAATTAAGCGTATAATTTAATTTGAATGACAATAGTATTTAATCACGGCCTTGAGACAAAAGGGTGGCGGACTTAGAAAGTCATGTAGGTTCTGATGAATACAATGTCAAATAGAAATAAGGTTAAAGTACGTATTTCAATATTATGAGTCTATTTTAATCGAATTTATCGTGTCTCTCGAGATTTTAGTATATAGTCATAATAATAAATAATTCAATGTGGATACAATTTTAATCAAAATGAATTAGGACCGTTATCGATCCCTCGGGACAAAACTTTTACGACCCACAGATATTTAAAGTAGGACTCTTTTATAGTATGAAAATATTTCTTTATAATATAGAAACAAACGAGCAGCCACCTAATAGTAGGTGATCAACGACGCCCGCAGACTTTCACTTCACCTGAGCAGGCTTTTCAAAAATGAATAAGTACTTCCCTATTCTTTATTATTTCTTATTACTGCTGGCGATGCTATTTCGTTCGCTTGTACAGTTCATCGGACTAACGAAGACTTTTTCCGTAGATGGGAAGAGGTGTTGAGAGGTTGATATTATTTTCCTAGACGATGTCGAGGTCGTATCAGTCCGGAAATCCCCAATTATGCAGATGATTTTGCTCTTAAAATATAGGGTACTTAACTTCGGAACTTTAAGATGGTAGCGATGAAATTCAGGAGCGAAGCTGAGTTTCATGGCAGGGCTCGGAAATTTTACTATAGTCCGAACCATAAATATCAGAAATTAATAAGATTTCTATGACTCTAAGAATTCCTTTGTTTTTTTTGAATTTTTGAATTTTTGAATTTCCTTTTACTACTTACAAACAGTACAACAGAAAATGTGCAGGAACCAACGGCAAGGCAATAGTGGAAATAACTTGATTATGGATGATTCGAGTCACTCTACTTTGGTTGCGGTCGAATGAAATGAGCTGATTTTTCGGCACAAAGGTGTGACAGCCGTACTCCACGTGGGGTTGCGCCTGTTCCTTGAAGAAGCAACTTATAGGCAATTGTGGATTAGGTACTGCTTGGCCGTATCGAGAACAAAAAGCCTCAGGGTGAATGATTTCGTTCCTTCCATGTGACCGCGAAACTGAACGTTACTCGATATGTCGATGCCAAGAACTTCCACTCTTCTTAAGAGTTAAGGAAGTCGAAGTGACACGACAAAGTTTTCTTTTGGGTTAAATTGGTCTAAATTCAACTAGCCATTTGTTGGCATTTTGGAGAAACTTGTGCCTGAATCGACGTTTTGGTCGCCAAAATCACATCTTCGGGCATAAAATTTTCCGGTGCTAGTTGATATACCTCCACGATTTTTTTTCCCCAGCAATGTATAAAGCCCTCCAGTGCTTCTATCCGCATAACAATGAATGTCACGGATAACGAGGAAGACATGATATATATGTTCTTAGCTGATAAACATTACACTATAACAATATGATAAACCAAAGTTACGTTTTCCGCTACCGAATTATGATCTTCAGGAATAAAGCGCAGTCACGTATCTTACACAGACTTTTATTTGAAAAAAATATTTATAAAAACCTTAAACACTATAGTGTTTATGTTCCGTGCGGTCATGCACGCTATCTTACATATTAACAATGTTATACTAGCTAATAGCAAGTTTGGATACTCATTTTCAAAGTAAAATGAAATCACTTCTCGTACATCGTTCTATGTGCTTACAATACGTGTGAATTACATCTACGAGTGAGAGTATCCATACAGAATTATATCGACAATGAATAATAATACTGATGATGGTTTATTAATCACATGGTCTGCCAAATGTTAATAGATATTCTAATATAAAGGCCCCCTAGGGATAGATTCAAACAGTTATGGCGACCGCAGCAAATTATGCTTGAAGATAACTTGATTTAATTAGAAATATCAAGGTGACTACTGCTACCAATTATGGACATTCATATTGCGACTGGCTCCGTCAGTTCGCTCCAGTCAACAGTAATTGGCAGTTGATCTTATTTTAATGAGCTAGGTTTACCACATCTCAAGCAATCCTATGATGGTATTTATCGTTGTGGATCCTTCAACTATGTCGACCAAGTAAATAACCCTCCTTGGCGATACGTGATCGTGTAACGTCAGTAGTCAGACTGATTTGTATTAGGATCATCTGCTCCATATAAATAATATACATACAGATGGACAATGAACATTATTTTCTGCGTAATATTTTTCAATTTTCAATTTTTATTCAATTGTATTTTTTTATTATAACCCTTTATAATAAAAAAAAATACAACAAACAGGCAAATCTTTTCATGACTACCGACCCCCCTATCATCCGCCTCTCCCATGGACCACCAGCTCCTCACATACCGCACGAAACGCGTTAGCGACACTGTTACTTTTTGCGCCGGTATCGAGTGAGCGAGAAGTACCACCCCGGTCGTGCCGGCCCAACAGCGCCATGCATGACACTACCTCCTATGCAGCGTGGCACTACTTCTTTCTTAGTAAACCATTGAATTGGTTTTACCTACAGTCCCTATAAATTGTCTATGTGATTTTATATCTTGATTCTTCCCTGTCTCCATTGAAGTTAGCACCAGTATAGAGAAATCGATACGGAATAAAGTCGCACCCTGTACTGTCTTGGTTTTACTACCTTTTGCCCTGCTTATCAGTATCATCATGAGTCACGTGATGTTGATTATGTACTTAAACAGTTTTAAGTAGCTGAACGGTATTCAGCTGCGCCAAGTAATGAATCATATTCCAGCCTGTTTCTAGCACGCAGATGTGTTATAAATAAAAAATGCTAATATAAAGATACTAATGCCTAGTTTCACACGCTACTATTAAATATTATTTTTTACATTAGGGGCAAACGAGCAGTCGGAACCCTTTCAGCCACGTTCATGAACCTCGGCAATAACCACTACGTCGATACGCCTCACGCTACTCACAAACCGCAAGAAATGCGACACGGAAGGTGTCACAATAACCATAACATCGCACCGACCGAAACAGACGCGTTTATGCTTTACAGCGACATTATATGAACGCGATGTACCTTCCCGGTCGTGCCGGCGCAATTCCGCTGCAATGCGGCATGATACTTCCTCTTACAAAAATCACTGCAGCTGTTCTATATTAAAATTATAACCACAAAATAAATGCTTCATATTAATTCCTTCTGAAGTAATCTTTGAAAAGAAATTATATACTATATTTCCCAGTTAAATTCCTAATAGCTTCGGGACTTTACTAGGAATCTGTGAACCATATCTAAATCTAGGTAAATCCTAGGTTTTCTAAAAACAACTATTAGAGATCTCATTTTTTAATATTGACGAGAGAAAACGCATTTACGGGCCCTCACCGGGTCACCTCACTTGGGTGGGAGCACATTACAGTGACAAACACCCACAAAAACCACCCCGAGTGCCATTAGTGCTGCCTTTGGTGGGATGTTCCGGAACAGCAAATCATCAGGGCACCTCGGCGGCAAGTCAGTCCCCTAAGGGACCGGCGTCTCCTCCACAGCAGGATTGTCCCACACCACAAGACAACCCCACCAACTTTGGGACAGTACAGTGGGGTGAGGTTCCCATCCTTGCCCCCTTTCCAAGTGAGAAAATCGCCTTCTCTTGTTGATATTTTGTCCCCCTATTCTTATAAGAGGTTACAAGGTGCGCCTCCACCAAGATGGGAGCTTAGCACCCCTCGGTTCAATTGGCTTCGCCCGGATGTACCTTAGGCTACTGAGCCCCACCGCCACAGCAAGGCTTGAACCATGGAGGGGATTAGAGAGCCCACTAGTATAACATATTCAACCACTTTCCGAAGTTCCCAACGCATTAACTTTATGTCCTATTTAACTCAGATCACATCGTATATGGCATTGAAACTTGAAAGTATATTATTGATGTTGTTTGGTAACTCAATTGATATGTAGCCATATCGGTCGCATGTCTAGTACGTGTGCGTTTCTATGAATATTAATATGTTTGTATTGAAAAATCACTGTTCGCTTGTAATAATAAATCATTCATATTTATCAAATCGTACAATAAATTAGGTAAGTTCCACACATTGTGTTATCCTAAGATAATCTCTATGGCCGTTATTACTCATAGGCAATTCAGTAAAGCCATTGTGTCACGTCAAAATGACATGGTGATAATTTTCGTTTTGTTTGTGCTTAGATGAAACGAAAATTATCGTCTCAGTCAAACGATACGCCGAGCATTTCTTCCACCAGATTTACTCGTAGACTTGTTGCATTACGTAATGAACACAATTTGCCTCGTGGTTTGGTGGTAAGCACGTTCAACTATTGTTGTGAAGTGTAGGGTTTTGAATTACTGGGATTCTTCATTTTATAATAACATTCCCAAGTCACGAAGTTGGCGGTAATACACCCCTATGCAACGGAGAGTACGTTAAGCCTTCGGTCTTGTGCCTGATGTCACTCCGAACGAGTCGGATTGAACTTGTGCCTGCGCACACACTTGTGCACTACAATATGTCCTGCGCAGTTGGCTTGTCTCTAGTACCACTAGAGTCCCTCTAGAGGCTCCAGGTCGACGTGGCTGAAATTCGGCTAGGACCACATTAATATTATGTAAGAACAAAAGAAAGTAATCGTGCTAACAGTTCTGCAAGCATTGTACCGGACGTTTTCTATGTAAATATCTATAAATCATAATTTTGGAACACCAAGGAGCCTTATCACCTCAAACGGATGAGCTGTCTGTAATATGTATTATTGGATGACATTACCAGTAGCCGTGAGTCAGTCACTATCACGGAATCACCGAAAAGCACGCGAAGCCACGCTATCATCTTCTACACAAAGATTTTGATTAAGTATTTTTAACCGACTTTGAAATGGAGGTTATCTGTTAGTGTGTATTTTTTATCTGCCAACTATCGAGATGGGCCCACTGTCATAAATCAACCATATCATCTTATATCCTAGTAGAATCGACGGTAACCATAAAATGTGTGCCCTACAAATTTCTTTCGTAATATACTTAAATTCTTTCAGACTATACTCATACTATTTCTTCTATAATAGTAATTTCTATCGCTGTTCGGACGTTTGTATGGCACTCGTCATATTAACTCATTGATGATGGAAGGGTTAGGAATTAGGAAATAATTCTTTGAACCTTATAAGCACATTTTAACTGTTATAATTTTATTTTTACGAGAAGTTACTGGTTCATGGACATTCAGTGGGCCCGTTAGGAGGGATATGATGTTCATCAGTGTTGGTAGTTGGAGAAAGCTGATATAAAAGTTATAGAGCTGATAACCATGAAGGTATGAAGTCACAAAAGGGCACTGCAACAAGCTGATTGTGTATCAGTCAACGTTCTTAACAAATGTGTTTTACAAACCTATTGCATACCAAGCGGACGGCACAATGTCTTCCCTGTAACACTTCATTTATTCATATCACGCCTCCGACACGAATTCGTAACAACCTGTAATCAGCATAATGTGACAAATATATTTGAGTTCTCGTGAGCGGTTTGAGGTAGCCGACCACCCATTGTTTTTGCATACGTGTCTTATTTTAAAGTAAGATGTAGTGTCATGCTGTATATCAGTGTAATGGCGCGGATCGGGGAAACACCTCTCGTTCAAATGTCGCCGTAAAGTGACAGTTTAGTTTTTTTTTCGGACCTGTAGTTATGCTGTGGTAACGAAGAAACCGTATACTGCTTCATTGGGTTGCGTGGTCATCGGTAACCGAGACTTGGTTAGGGGTCGAAAAGGGCTGCCACAGACGGGGGGGTTGCATTGAATATGAGAATTCTTATAATAGCTAATCTAACTATTAAATGCTTTGTACAATGCTAACTATATATCATGGTCAAAGAGACCGCGGTGATTCTAGCGTCGAGGGAAGCTCGCGCGGGGTAGCCTCGTCGCTGACGTGAATTAATGGCTCATGTAGATGATTATGAGTGAAGGTTCGGTACCCCTTTGATCCTCGGACGGGTGAAGGTACACGAGCGGTAGTCTCAGAACACCGAACGGGTATGACGGTACTATTTGGCCCGGGCAAATCGCAAGTCGTGTTGTATGTAGCTCAGCTGTCGCTTTTCGTCTACAGTGGTATCATGACAGCGTGAGGTACCTCATCCACTTCTTCTTTCTCTCTTCTTCTCATAGTCAGTGCATGAAATAGAGTAAATTGGTATCAAGTTTTCAGTCGCGTGGTTTTAAGTATCGTATTTTTTATCTAATGTTAATTAGCCGGGGACAATTCCAGTATAAATACAACCAAGGACAAACCCACGCTTTAGAATATTAATTCAACATAAAGTCTTTATTCAATGAATTGTTCATAAATAATGAACACTAATAAACTTGAAGTCTCTAATGAGGCATCGTGATGTCTTAATTAATTTAATTCTCGAGCTTTACGTATTTAGTGATAAAATACAATTAAGCTTTATTTTTTTATGCTTATGAAGCGTTCTGAAGGTCTTGTGTCGCGGTCCTGGTGGATGAGGTATCACACAGAACGTGATTCGTTGTAATGAAATCGATTTTCCATTAAGAATAATTATTATCACCTGGCCGCCCTCTCCCTTTCTTGGCTTATTGTATAAGCAAGTCAATGCAATTTTGTACTGTCTCCCGCTTTTACTAAGGACTGGAAACTGGAAAATGGAATTACTTCCTAATCTCCCTATTTTTCTCTGATTAAATTCGTTGCGGACCCCAAAACAGTTTTTTAGCTTTTCCCTCAGGCTCCCTGAGATCATATCAAAGGTTCAGTAGTGGTTACCGCTGTCGATCCTAGCTGACAGGAGTAGCAGCAGTGGGAACGTGTGATGGGCGAAGCCCCTTTAAAAAAAAAATATTATTATTATAAGAAAAGGCTTATCACGGACGTCATGCTATATAAATGCTTTGCCCCCCTTTGTCCGCACGAGCGACGCTGTCGCGCTTAATGTTTTACGGCGGTGTCATGTGACCGAGAGACATCCCCGGTCGTGGCGCCTCTATTCTGCAGCAATACAGCATGGCACCACGTCTTACTAAAAGTGTGCACGTTTATTATTCTTGTACGAAACGTAATACTGTACATAATTTTGTACTGCTGTGTCGATTCACCTGGCTCCTAAAAATCGGGAAAATCACTTTGTAAATGTTCGCATAAAGTGAAAAGGTACCGCTCTTTCTTTATCACTCCTGGGAGTCCGAACAGGTGACATTTCCCTTCTGCGACCCAGGGGAAATACGGCTTTAACATTTTGCGAAATCGTCTAGAAAGTATTCTATACGCAATTCAGAATAGTGTGTTTATACCCTACTTGCAAGTTATATATTATATTTGATTTTTTGTTTGATTTTCGGTTTTAAATAGCTGATTCACTTTTATAATTCAAAATAGGCAACATCATTTATTATGTAAGTTACTCAAATGAAGAATGAAAGGCGAAAGAGTGAGGGCAATATATCTGCGAGTGTCTGGGCATCGGTAGTCATAAAATAGCTCCAGCTTCTCGTTTGCTTATCGTCATCATTATCAGCCCTTCTCGGCCCACTGCTGGTCATAGGCCTCTTTCAATGAACGCCGAGGCGACCGATCTCCTGCTGCTCGCATCCCGGTCCGGCTACTGCACGGAGATCGCCTTCCCACCTGGTGAACGGTCGACCAACACTTCGTTTTCCTAAACTCAGCCTCCACTCCAGAACCTTAATGGCCCATCTGCCATGTGTCCTCCTGAATATATGACCAGCCTATTCCTGTATGTATATACATAAATACTAGCTTACACTACAAACGTAACTTTGCCGAATAGGGACAACGACACTTAGGGGTATGAAAAATTGATAGTAGCTGATTCGCGGACCTATTGGATATGCAAATAAAATTTGGTAAAAATCGATACAGCCGTTTCGGAAGAGAAAAGTAAGAAGCATTGTGTCACGAGAATTTTATATGTAAGACATAACATTGATCTTGGGACGGTAGCAACGGTTGTCTTGAAATATTCTATTTGGGGATTTTCGAGGGCAATAAATCAATGTAGGTTTTTCTTCCTAATATTTATTCAAAGATTAAGTCAGCCTTACATCTGCTGAAAAAATAATTATAGACTTAACTCTAAATCAATAGATGCAGGTTTTATTTTCAGAAAATGTCGTTGTAACCTTGTTTTCATTGAATAAAAACTTCCTAGAATATCATTTGAATGCGAAGCTAAATTCCGTCAACCTTAACAAAGGTAGAATGAATAGGTCGATGGGGAGATCGAGCGCCTTATAACACAGTCTCAGATATCAGTCAGATTGTTTGTTTTATTTTCGAGTTCCTTCTTTTTGTGGGAAAATCATTTCACGCTTATCACCAAAAAAAGGGAATGTACTAAAGTGAACACCGTGTAATGCTCGGTCATCCAGGCGTTTCTATTAAATTTTAGTTTAAATTAGCCACAGTGTTGTAATTGGCTCATTAGCAGAATTTACTACTTTCGAAATTCTATTTAAGGCTCGCTATATACAAGAATAGTGTATTTGTGCACTTATGGACACTCGTCAGAACTCATATTTATTTGGTGTAACAAGAGAGAAACTAAAATGTTGACAATATCTAACTTCAGGGTGTCGGTTTTACGTGATGGTGTGAGCACGCATGTAAAAATTTAGTATCATTAATTTTTTTTTTATGCGCCAATAGAATACTTCTTCAAAAGTGTAAGGATTCTTACGGAACATGAATCCTTGGCGTAACGCTTTACAAGACATCGCGCTTATGTCTCTTGCGCACTTTTCACTTCGGTATCGCGTTAGTTCGATTAAACTACAATCGTCAGTCGATTCTGTGACACACTATCTTTTTTTAACAGTAGCTGGAGAAGCTAAAGCGAAGGCTTTTGAAGACCACCGACGTCGATGCAGCCGCATTGCCATGGAGATACATTGCCCGCCTCTCCGCCTAGGAGCCATAGGCTACTTACAAACTGCACGCATCGCAACGGCGTTGGTGTCATTTATGACGGTGTAGTGTAATCAAGAGGTACTGCCCTTATCGTGCCAGCCTAAATCAACTGCAATTCACCATAGTACTACCTTCTTTTAGAGGCGAGGCGAGGGGAGAATAGGCGGGGGGGGTCAACGAGCTATGGGAGCCTTTTTACGACTACCGAAGCCCATGAACATCCAACAATACGTAACTACTATTTAATAACATAATTATTATGCCGATGCGTTGCACTCCATCGCCCCCCCCCCAATGGACCACCGGCTACTCACAAACCGTATGAAACGTGACACTGATCAATTTACACTTTACTACACTAACACCTCTTACTATAAATCTGTAATATTATTACAATTCAATAATAATTGTGCAGAAAACACGAAACTATTCCTTAAAGCCTGTCAGTGAGCAACGGAACATGAACCTTAATAAACAAGTATAAAATATAATTTACGATAGCTCAGACAGCGAGAATAAAAGTTACAGTTAAAATAACGTCCAGCACAACTGGAAACCGCTCCACATCTATTTTTGTGCACCATACATTTTCACCAATGTCGGCGTGCGCCGGAACATCCACAAAGAATATTGACTGTGGATAAACAGCTTTACATCCATCAACAGTCTGCACTCCCCTTTATCCCACTTTCGAGTTTACAAATGCTGGTTATTTTCCTTTAGGAATGCACGGATAAAATTTAGTGTCAGTTTCTCTGCAATCCATTTCGCTAGGTTGATGTATTTAAGATGGCATTTAGTAAGTGTATAATGGCTATTATTTGTCATCACATAGGTGTACGCTCCTATGAAACACCGCTAACTGTCGAACCGCATGAAACACGAAGTGAGAATAGCTTTAAGGCGATGAGCGAGGGTTACCACCTGATCGTGCCGACCTAATTTGGGTACAATGCAGCATGACATTATCAATTTCTACCTTATACTACCTCTTGCTAGCTATCCGAAATGATTAAACCGTTTTCCCGTGATTATGTTATCCATAATCGATGCTCCACTGCTTTAACGTTTTCATAACAATAATAATCATTATTTCGTTGGTATCTAATGTATATGGAGATGATGATTATGATGCGATTAAAGTGATTATATAAAACATATGCCGATAATATCATATTTTAACATCCAGTCACATAAATTGCTACGCGGCAGGTGAAAGATCATTTTTGTTCTTACTAACATATTTCATCTCCGAATATTTAGGGTATCCATGTTTTATCTAAACGAAGAAGACAAAAACTCATATGGTTTTGATTTTACTTTAAATCATATCGTGCTAAGGTTGTTGTTTTACAGTAGAAATACTATAGTAAGGTATATATAGGAGGCTATATCTTCTATATAGTGAGCAGCCTTTTTAAGACTACATCTGCATCATTAGTATACTGATGCGATGCCTACCTTATCTCCTCCCCCAAAGGTTTCCCATTGGCTACTCACAAATCGCAGGAAACGATGGAACATGTCCCTTTACGCTGATATAATGTGAGCGAGATGTATCTCTCCGGTCGTGCCGGCCCTATGCCGCTGCAATGCATAATATCACTGCCTCTTACTTTTATTACTCGAGTAAAGTTTTGATCAGCTAATTTTTAATAAGATTTGTACAATTCTGTGACGTACACTGGATTGAGATCATATGTATTTTATTTAAAAATGTGTTCCATGTTGTCAGTACGAATTGTTCTTAATTTGTGTATAAAATGAGTTTATGCGTGTGTGCGTACCGCAGTGTTTCATTTAATTAATTTATTGTATCTGGAACTAGTCAGAGCTACAATTTTTTTCAGTAGACATTGCAAAATCAAATGGCAGATGGGCCACTAAGGTTCTAGAGGGTTTGGTTGACCGTTGACCAGGTGGGAAGATGATCTCCGTGCAGTAGCCGGTCCGGGATGGATGCGAGCAGCAGGAGATCGGTCGTCTTGGCATTCACTTAAAGAGGCCTATGTTGACAGAGGACCGATAGGGGCTGATAATGATGAAGGTTATGATATTATTGATTATTCATTATAGTAAATGTACTATTATTTTTTTTATCCTCTAAGACATTTGTCATCTCAGTCCACCCGTGACCATGGTTGCGGTAAAGCTTCTGAAATGTCGGGCTAGTTAAATAATTAAATAAACCGCGATAAAGTTTATAAGGGTAGTTTTATTGTAAGGAGTAACATTTGCGTAAACTTAAAACATCAATATTCCTGATTATTCTGTAACATTTACTATAAAAACCTAAATTATATAGCAAATAATTTTCAAATAAGCTTCCATGAAAAATATATTTAGATTACACTGAACATGTATGACTATCGTAACTTAAGCTCAAATTTAAACATAATCAAACTAAAGTGGTTTAGCCCCACGCTGTAGCGGAATGCAGGTACTGACCTGCATTCCGCTGGATGGAACCTGTGTCCGTGACCACTGGGTCAAAGACACAGGTTCCATCAAAGTCACACAACTTGTGCAACAAATGTCCTAAGTAGTAACGGGCATTCGGTGATTCACCTCTTTTCATGAGGTTTAAAACATTTAGTACCTACCGACGCCTGGGTAATCCAGCGGTCGGAATATTGAGGTGATAACGTCTTGTAAATGCATGAAAAAGTATGACACGACTGTACCGATATCGATCATAGATACGTCAAAATTCGAAGCGTGGATTACCTCTGTTACCGCGTTCCGAGTGGGCGGAGCTCGCAAGCGAGTAAGGATAGCAAGTCGTCTCTTTCACTCCATCTGGTGATGAGTAGAAATACTAAATAAGTTACGGAGTATTTAAACAGTTTTCATCGTTAAATAAATAAAAGGAAAAATAACGATACTGTCCTTATTCATACGGCAACTTATGGTAACCCTACCGTATAGTGATACGGTACAAGTCTCCTACCCGTTGCAACTCATAACCTTAATCATTGACCCCTTGACAACAAAGCATTTCAGAAAGGCAGGTCGGCACTATTATAACCAGCTGATGAAACTTTATGCAAATTCTGCGGGATAAGTTCGGTGGGTCGTAAAAACTTTCATCAAGATCTCATCTGTGCGAGAGTTTGGAGATGTTTATCTGTAGCACTTGCTAGTTTGTCTTTGTTTGTACGGTAGTCGGCGATATAATATTTGTTACTTTTAAAAGTAGCCCAAACGTTATTTGTTACTTTACACTTTTTTTATAGCATAAGGCGGCAAATGTGCAATCGGAGCCTTATGATGACTACCGACGCCTATGGACATTCGCATTATTGTTACCCAGATGCGTTGCCCTCCTATCATCCCTCCCCCCCCATGCAATGGGCCACCGGCTACTCACAAACCGCACGAAACCCGACAGCGACGCTGTCACTTTACACCAGTATCAAGGGAGCGAGAGGTACTTCCCCGGTCGTGCCGCCCTAATTCCGTTCCATATTAGGAGGTAGTGCCATGCATTGGTATTTTCGTTATTTTCGATAATGGCCAAATGTACTTGGCTACCTTTTTAAAAATGGGGCTTGCTCACCTCCTCCCTTCAAGAGAAGGAGAAGAGAAGGACACATAAAGTACAGTTCAATCTTGATAATTAATTAGTATTTTTGATAGAGGAATTGTATATCGTGTTGTATATAGATAACGCTTCTTACACGAAAAAGTATGACGTCATAGTAACGTTACAAGTTTCATTAATGTTCCGAACGGGCGGAGCTCGCGAGCGTGAGAGCGTAACTATTCATCTCTTTCAGTCCACCGGGCGATGCGTTCACAGATCAGTTAGAGAACCGTTATCACGGTAAGTAATATCATCTGTGAACTTACTTACAGGCGGCCAGTTTTTTATATTATTATTGGTGACACTAAACATAGTGTTCGAAATTGATTACAGTTAAGAATGTTAGTGGGAAATTAACATTTCACGCAAACAATCACTCTTAGCATAGTAATAACTAGGCCTATAGACAAAGCGTAGTTGTTTTATTGATGTGATTCATTCTTACCTCCTGCCCGTTGATGGTCCTTGGGAAACAAATACAAAGTAAACATGATAACGATACACATTAGCATGGCTGTCCCTTTACTAGGGAAGTACAGATAAATCATTACAATAAAAGTACTTTTTCCGGATTTCATTGTGTTTTATTTCGTTATTTCGCTAGCCCCACGTTCGAGAAGCTTTCAATATTAATTTTCGTTTAAAAAGAGAGATATCTATGAGCTGTGTAATCTTTGAAATACGTTAACAATTATGAAGCATGTCAGTATTGCAAATGTTGTGAAAAAAACGCAAAAGCATAATATTTTATAGCATACAAAGTTATTAATTAGAGAAGTTAAAAAGTATCTACTAAAATTGTATGTATTATAAAATAACTGTCGACTAAGTCAATAATAATGTTGAGAGTTTAGTCGATATTCGAGATGGAGTATTAAAGTTTAACCCGTCTTGAAGTAATTTGCATGTGTAATGAACTTTATATAAGCGGTAACCACACTGACCCTTTAACCTGATCCGGTATTTCTATGCTTTCGGTGTCTCTGTATCAACAAACGGTAACAAATAGGGTGACCATATTATGTTGTAAAACTACAATACAGCACGAAAAATGTTTGCACAGTTTAGAATTAGATTTTGCTTTTCATCTACACTTTAGAACAATAAGAAATAATTTTGCATTTGTATACATTGGTCTTTTATCGCGCTAAAAGCGAACACCAACAAGAACAAGATATCATATATATACATATATATATATATATATATATATATATATCGATATCAATCTCAAGATTTAAATTGAAATAATCTAGTGGTGAATCTAATTGTGTCATGGACTAAATACAATAAAAAATACAACTTACGTAAACTTAATTGTTGGTGTATTAATGAATCACAACGTTAGCAGCAAAAAAATAATTTTAACTAATATTCTTGTACCAAATCCTACGAAAATATTTCTAAACATTAGTTTAAGAGTTTGGACAAGGTGTAAGGTATAATAATTTACTTAAAGAATCATTCATTGCTAAAGTTAAGAAAGATATTCCGATTGTAAAATACATAATTATTCAGATAAAGTAATGTAAAATAACAAGTTTTTCCCGATGAAGCGTTAATTGTGGTCACTGCAACGCTCCGGGACTATAGATATACAGACACCCATTACGTGTCTAATTGTAATGCAAACTCAGTTCGTGATACACATAAAATGGCGTATATTTGTACCTACTAATACACAATATAACAAAAGCACAAGTTTTACTAAAAGCAAGGACCGAGCGATGGGTCACGTAATGACAAAGGGTGTTTATGATTAGGCATCGCTAATCAATTGCAACTGTAAGATTATTTTTTAATTAGATTAATAAGTGAACTTATTTATCTTATCTAACAAATTATTGCTGTATTGCAGCTGAATTGGGCCGGGACGGGAGGTACGTCTCGCTCGCATCACCGACACCATCCTTAGGACACAGATATGTGTTTCTTGTGAGTTTCAGGCGGCCCGTTGTAGGAGAGGAGGCTATTCTGCGGATGTCTGTGTGCATTGGCGGTTATCAAGAGGCTTCGACTGCTTGTACTATATAGCATATAGGTTCCACTGTCACGTAAATTTCCCGTGTAAACAAAAAGAATTCTCCACCGTGGTGATCCTTGCACCCCTCTTGTAGGAAGACCAAAAGGGATACAGCGCAGGAGGGGCTTGTTGTTTGTATCCCTCTCATAAGAGGGAAAAGGGCAACAAGAGGAGGCGCATTGGCGCACGGAGCAAGGGGCGATGGTGGGAACCTCACCCACTGTCCCAAAGTCGGTGGGGTTGTCCTGTGGTGCGGGGCAACCCTGCTGATGAATAGGTGTCGGTCCCTTAGGGGATGGTGAACAAAAAAAGAGCAGTGTCACCAGCAGCATGCCTAAAATAAAAGTAAATTACAGAAATCAAAATAATAAGGCTTTTGTAAGACAAAAGACAATTACTTACGTTACTTAGGGACTTTACGGAAGGATCATTACTATTATATATAAAGTGTAATAAACACAACTAAAGTGTCCGATTTCACGCGGCGGATGAGTTCACTGAAGTGGCAATGGGCTGGCCACACACTCAGAAGATCAGATGCCAGATGGGCCACTAAGGTTCAGAAGTCGAGGCCGCGTCTAGGAAAACGAAGTTTTGGTCGACCGTTCACCAGGTGGGAACATGATCTCCGAGCAGTAGATGGTCCGGGATGGATGCGAGTAGCAGGAGATCGGCCGTCTTGGCGTTCATTGAAAGAGGCCTATGTCCAGCAGTGGACTGACAATGATGATGATGGTGATATATTATTTTCACAAAAGGCAAAACATTACAAGGGGCAAACGTGCAATTTGTAGGTACACGCAGGGCCCGAAATTGTAGAGGCGCGTAGCTGACATTCAAGACGGGATTAGCGCCTTTTCTGGAAAAGGTCGTATTTGTTCTAAAATACTGAAGGTGGCAGCTGGTTCCACAACAATGATGCATATGGTAGGAAAGCACACCTAAAACCCAAACGAGAAATAGGAGCCTTTCTACAACTATCGACGCCCACGGACATCCACATAATTACTATGCCGATGCGTTGACCTCCTTCCCCCCCTCCAAAACCGCAACCAAACCGCACGAAACGCTACACTGTAGATATCACTTTATGGCGGTATTATGTGAGCGAGAGGTGTTGGCCCAATTCCGTTGCATAGCAGGATGTAGTGTCATGCACTATGCATGGGACTCCCTCTTCCTGTGCAGCACAGCACTAACTCTTCGTCAAAATTGCGGACTTGTCCTATGAATTTGCTTACAATTCTAATTTATTACTATTACTTACTATTATTATTATTTATTTTACGTTGGTACGCATGGGATGGACTAAGGCTGATAATAATCAAACTACAGAAACAAATATAACGTGTTAATAACGCAAATAGTGATCGGTGGGGCGTGCGTCATGTGTACAACACAACAGCTTCAATCATACAGACCGCTGTCAAACCCCCTTCAGGCTCGACGGGCTGATGGATCGGCGCCCGTGACTTTTGTTTCCCGTCCATAATTAATTCTGACCGTTTCCAGATGAAAGGAACTGGGTTGTAATTGTTTGGTTTGATAGGCGCTTATATTTGTAAGAGGTAGTGCCATGCTGCAGAAGAGGTGGTAATGTCATGCATCGTGCATGACATACAGCCTCCTAGGCAACGGAATTGGGCCGGCACGACCGGGGTACCTCTCCTCTCTCTCGCTCACTTGATACCGGCATATAGTAACACCTACGGTGTCGCATTTCGTGCGACTTGTGTGTAGCTAGTGACACATGGGGGGAGGTGAAAAGGAGGGCAACGCATCGGCATAGTTATGCTGATATTCATGGGCGTCGGTAGTCGTTGAAAGGCTCCGATTACTCGTTTTACCAGTGAGTCCCAGAGTAGTCTATATCGACCCCTAGGGTTCTATGGCAACCAGCAACGGGTCTACGTTAGCAAAAAAAAAGTTGGGGATCCATGAAATGAAAATGAGAGTCCACGATAGTAGATCTCAACACCACTGACAGTACCTATTTACTTACATCATACTATTTTATAATATCAAACATTACATATACATTATTTATAAAAGTACCTATGAAGTAAAAAAAAATGTTTTACATGTTGGTATTCGCTTTATGGTAGCAATATATTTTGTACTTGTAAAAACCTGAGAGTCTCCTCAATAGTTCCTTTTTGAAAGTTTTAGCAAAATTTGAAATACTTTCAAACACTCAAAGATGAATTTCAGATGAGACCTACACTGGACAGAACGTTCGCTTCGACGTTACACAGAAATGATGATGGTTTGCGGGCGTCTAACAATATCTCGTTACTTATAACAAAATCCGGAAAACCGCATACTATCGGAGAGAAGTTAATTTTACCAGCCGCTGAAGAGGTTTTAAAAACCGTTTTACACAAACCATCTGAATATATAATCGATATCATTAAAAGAATTCCCTTAAGCGACAATACTGTTGAAAGACATTGATAAAAGGAGTTCTAATATTGAAAGCTTCTTATGTAATTATTTGCAAACGACCCATTTCTTTATACAACTGTACGAGTCAACTTTACCTGATAATGCAGCATTGTTATTGGCATATGTTCGTTTAATTAATCAAGAAATCTACGGAGAACTGCTTTGCGCAAGAATTTTGGTTGGACGTTATCGTGGATTTATAAATTATTTAAAACAATATGTGGGGGTAGCTATACATTGCGTCGTCCATCACAATATTTATTTGCAAAAAATTTGAGTGTTACAATACATGAAAGACTTCGTTTAGTCATTGATTCAGTAAACCGCATCCGAAGCTTACAAAACTGAATATAGTTAATTTGCAATTACAAGGCGACAGTTTAAATTTGATTAAAACAAAGTCCATCTTATCAGCGTTTCTTGCCAGAGTTAAACTAATGAAGCAAAATATTGGACGGGGATAATTTTCTCAGTTCCCCAATTTGTCACAGACAAGCTGCCAGGAAGACGACGTTTCAACTTACTTTCAACATTTCAATACCCTCTATTCAGTTTTTGAATCAAGGTTTGAGGATATTTTCACTATGGTAATACCGCTGTGGATAATTAGTCCTTATGGTAACATAGAAGAAACGAATGCCATAATACAAGAGGAACTGTCTGAGCTAAGTACAAACGAGGAAATTAAGGTTCAGTTTAAAAACTGATAGCAGCAATTCTGACTGCAAAACAACATATCCCATATTATGGAATATAGTGAGGAAATTTTTAATTTCTTTTCCATCGTCATACCTAGTGGAAAGGGGGTTTAGCGCTGTTACCAATATCCTAACAAAAAAAAGGAACATACTGGACATCATTAGCCGAGGAGATTTAAGATTAACCCTTACAAAATTGACGACACATGTTGATAATTTATTAAAAACATAAACTTCAGGTTCATCCTTCTCACTAAAAATATTATTGACTTATGTTATTTTATTTATAGTTTATTTTATGTTTATTTAATGTTACATATATTTTACATGACAGATACAAAAATTTATTCTGAGTGGTTTCACCTTAAATTCATTTAACAAATGTATAAACTAACATGTGTTTTACTTTAAGTTTTTAACACAAAATTTCACTACAGTTAGAAATTTACAGGAAATCAATAATCAGGTAAGTAGGGGTCTCCCCGACACGAAAAAACATGGCAAGGTGTGTACGGAAAAAAAAATTTTGGGGAACTCTGCCTTATGCTATTAAAAAAGTGGAGGTATCTAAGTTATTTTATGAATTAATTATAATCACAGTAGGCAATTATTACTCCCCCCTCCCATGGTTCAAGCCTTGTCCAGGCGGTGGGAATGGGGTGAACCCAGAAGACACCTTGGGTGAAGCACATTGGACATAGGCTGCTGCTCTTTGTACACTTCTTACAAAACAACATGGGGAGGAGAAGTTTTTGCGCATGTGGCACGGGGCGAGGATGGAAACCTCAATCTATTTTACTGTCCCAAATTTGGCGGGAATGTCCTATGGTCACCTCCATGCCTCCGGACTGATATTAGATATTGAAAAATCCAAAACTCACGTTGTGGACCGCAAAACCAGATTAATGGGATCTAAAACTGAACTAGATTACATAACTATCACCAGATGACCTTATTTACATATTTTTATAGCAGTCACTAAAGCATGCGCTCTTTAACACAGCTGAAATTTACCATGCACTCATGTTATAAATATGCGAATTGTGTTAGAAATTTTAAATTTATATTTGAAAAGCATTCATCATATGCGGCTAGCTTCAAAATCTGGACACTCGCGTGCGTGTGCAGATTGACCGTCCAGTTGTAAGCCAATGACACACGTAGTAACTGGGTCTAGTGCAGTCCCCGGCCACGACTGCTTGACTGTGTAGAACTGACCTTAAATATATTCCTTTATGTAGTATTGTAAACGAACCATGGCAGCTATAGCCTATATACAATCGCATCTGAAAATGCTCCCATCCTCCCTATGGGCTACTTACAGAGCACAGTATATACGATTTATCCACTTCTGTCAAGGCGGTATCTTGTAAATCTATATTTCATAAATAATTAAATAAATATCACGTTAATCACTATAACTAGCTACGAAAGCGTATTGCACTACACATTCACAGTTTCGCGTGGAGACAATGAGAAAACAAGCAAAAGCATCGCTAATGCAGTGCCAGACTCCGGGCCGCAGTCAAAAGAAACTTCCACCGAGCGCTGGCGTCGCGAGCCGGTCTAAGTGGATTATGGTTAGGAACTTCGCTATCGCGCCGCACAAAGGACTTTTGATCTAAAATATAGTTTACTGGCTGAAAACTATCCAGTTCGTTATTAGTGATTATCACCATAGTATCCATTTTTTTATAGTATCATTAGCAGCGCCTGCATGATTCGTCCGCATAGCCCGGGTCATCGTATCGTTTGATTATAAATGGGATATCTAACATTGAAAATTTTTTTGATCGGACTAACCCTTTCTAATACCGTTTTACCAAATAAAAAAACACATTCAGCTTTATAATATTTGTATAGCTGGGGCAAACTTGTGGTTACCAGCATTTTGATGACTACCGCCGCTTATAGACACCGCGTAATTGTTATGAAGACGTATTGGATTATTTCTGCCCTACCCTCTAATGGGCCACCAGGAAGTAACAAGTCACACGAAACGCGACAGTGATTGAGTGTTATCTCCCCGGTCGTACCGACCTATTTCGTCTGCAACGCAGCACGTCACCCCTTCCTAACGACTTGAAAAGGTATTATTAATACCATTATTATGTAAGAGTCCTAAACATTACACTATATGCAGGGTATGATAAAATCGGCGTCCTTTACACTAACGTGGCATTGGATAGTCGATCTGAAAATATCGAGCTCGCCAAAAATGCAATAGCCATCGTCACATCCCTACTGTAAACATATTATGGAGAGACCAGGGGTGTCTCCTAAGAGAAAACTGTAAATAAAGGGATATGCTGTGAGCAGTACGAAATCTCTGCAGAGTGTTGCTAAATGAATAAAATTAGCCAAGCAAGCCGTGTTCATCCACTTGATGTAGTCAATACATGTCTTATCTCAATAGCCAATCATAAATTTTTTCTCTTTCAAAACTGGCACCGTACTTCATGGTTTTTGTAAACGCTTATTGTACACAGAGCGCGCGCTCCTGACCTCTCTTCTCCGTGATTAAAATGAAACGCATAGGCTGAGTGAGTCATATAATGAACCAATTCATTCTATCGTTCAATAAGATATTCATGGGCCGATACAATTAAAGCTCTTTTCACTCCCCGAATCCGATCTGAATTGCAAATCGACACTTCTTTGACCTGGTAACTGAATAATGAGACTAATTAATAATTCAATTTTCGTACTTCATATTATTTGACTGTATACATTTTACTGGTGCACTGTCTATCGAATGATATCGTTAGACTGAGTTGTTCTGTATATGGAATGATATCTATCAGTACTGAGGTGTTCTATTGAACGAATGATGATGTCAGGATACTGGGGTGTTCTATTAAGCGAATGATATCAGGATACTGAGGTGTTCTGTTAAACGAATGATATCAGGATACTGAGGTGTTCTTTTAAACGAATGATATCAGGATACTGAGGTGTTCTTTTAAACGAAAGGTATCAGGATACTGAGGTGTTTTATTTAACGAATGATATCAGGATACTGAGGTGTTCTTTTAAACGAATGATATCAGGATACTGAGGTGTTCCTTTAAACGAAAGGTATCAGGATACTGAGGTGTTTTATTTAACAAATGATATCGGGATACTGAGGTGTTCAAATAAACGAATGACATCAGGACACTGATGTGTTCTACGAAACGATTGATATCAGGATACTGAGAGGATACTGAGGTGTTCTATTAGACAAATTATATCAGGTGACTGAGGTATTCTATTAAACGAATGACATCGGAATACTGAGGTGTTCTAGGAAACGAAAGGTATCAGGATACTGAGGTGTTTTATTTAACAAATGATATCGGGATACTGAGGTGTTCAAATAAACGAATGACATCAGGACACTGAGGTGTTCAATTAAATGAATGATATCAGGATACTGAGGTGTTCTATTAAACGAATGACATCAGGACACTGAGTTGTTCTGTTCAAGGAATCGTGTCAGGACAGTGGGGTATTTTGTTTGATGAATGATCTCAGAATACTGAGGTTTTATATTAAAGGAATGAACACCAGAATAATGGTATATTTCAAACAAGCCAGGTGGAGAGTTTTTGGCAGAGTAAATATTTTAAGAGATAGTCCCGTGCTGTATTTGATCTTAATCTATCGAAATATGTTCCACGTCACACATATTCACGCAATGCGTAAGATATACTGTCCCGCTTTGCGGAGCACCTGCTGTTTCATTGTGAGGAGATAATGCGGTCAACAAGTCTACATAATAAGTGATAATCTATACGCGTCATGTGCATAAAGTTTTCTATAGTATTGTGCAGCGACCTCCAGTCTAATAAAAGTCTAAGTCTTATCTATGTGAGTCGGTTCTCACCAATATACTGAGTTTATCAAAACTAAAACCTACTACTTTCTAACATCACCTGAGCAATTTAATGACGGCATGATTAATCTCGATTGAAAATGTCATTATATTAACGATATACTTAATTTTACATGATAATTTTTCTATAATTATTCTGCGAATGCATCGTTTGATGAATACAAAGGGACTTGGTACGCTCTCTCACTCGCTAGCTCCACCCACCTAAAGCAACTACTATGACCCGTAACGTTACTATAACGCCATACTTTTTCTAATATACAGATAGCAAGAACCGTATCACCATGAGTGATAGCAGCAACGGTTATTAACACGTGAAATCGAGATACTACTTACACTAATTTCGCATATTGTATTCTAAAATTCCGTTTATTACACTAAATAGTTAAAGGGCATCTCATTCTCACGGTTCGTATCAAAAAAGAAACAGTTTACTTCAGAATTTTATCTTAAAAACTATTAGTTGCCAGAGTGTTAGCCTCTAACGTTTGGTGACAATTTTAATATTTGAAAAGATACTTTACATAATATAAAGCGACTTTTTAACTATAAATTATACAACGAAACGAATACACTCACATTATTATTACGCTTTAAAGATGCAGGGGCTTTCAAGCATGTGTATATGGTACCTAACCTCAACAACGCAACAAATATTGGATGATTTTCAAAATTGGTACAGTTGAAGATTATATAGAGAAGATGTAGGAAGCACAATGAACATCAGATATGTGTATTTCTGTCATAATTTACATCAGATATTAATATTCTTGTCACAATAAACATCAGATATGAATATTTTATATGAAATAAAACGCACACATTTTCACAAAAAAAATCAATAAAAGTAAGTATATGTACCGTACATATACTAACTTTTAATATTTTTTTATAGTAAAAAAAAGTACCTTCACGGCTGTTATCCCCGAAGAGGTAGACAGAGGTGTGCTAGTACATCCACAACTCGTAAGTCCAATAGATATACTAGAACAACCACGATTAGCCAAGGTACTGAGGGCCTTGATGTCACAGGTGACAAGCCTATGGCCACTTCGGACACATTGCAATACCGGATAGTGTAATGCATGCTCAGAATAATCTGAAAAACATTTAATAATAGTTGCCCGACCTGGGGATCGAACCCCACGCGGTTGAAGGACAGGCGACACCTGCCCGTAAACATGAGCATAATTATGCCGATGCGTAACCCTCCTTTACTCCGCCCCACTCAACATTTCTTCTTGTTCCTTATCTAAAAGTCTGACCAAATTCAATCACATATCAATTGAAAAGACAATTTTTAGATAAAATAAAGAAAGCAAAGGTAAATAAAGTTGTGTTTCATTACAGGTACACGATATGGCTGGCAGTTGTAATTCACATCGCAATCTGTTCAGCTGACGACGGTCTGTTCGGGTCCAAATATCCCAACGGTATGTACATGTTTAATATAGGTTATTACGCAGAAGTACGAAATATGGTAACAGAGGGGCGAAGGCGGGATGCGGGGGAGTCACGTATCGTGGGGGACTTGTGATTGGTTCTCCAGTCGTACACATGTTCAGATAACCCCTCCACTTATCACTCAGCGCTATTCAGGGGGTAAGCTACTGGAAATTCACGAACCGCACGAAACGCGACAGCGTAGCTATCACTTTGTGGCGGAGCCTTTCGAGCGAGAGGTAATATCAGATCTATTCGGCTGCAATGACAAACAAATATTGTCTCTTTATATATCCTTATAACGATTTTAAAGAGGATAAAGGAACTGAAAATACGTAAAATAAAAAAATACACTTCCTTGGGATAGTTTTTACAGAGGGTTACAGGTGCAGCTAGTACGTGATAGTTAAATTTAGATTATAAGTGCAATCATAATTAGAAAGGATAAATAAAGACAACGAAGTATTTGTGCAATTTCCGGCTATGTACTTGTCTATGGCTAATGATAATCAGCAAGAAGTTTGTCCTTCTAAGATATGAAACTCTGCTTTGTTAAGCCAAGCAGCCATGCTCAATGTATGAAGATGTTAGAATAACGAGGACGTCGGAAAGAGGACAATTTTTACGATCGAAACCACAACATTAGGGCAATATAAACAGACAGTAGTTTACAAATGTCAGGCTCCACAAATATTTATACTAGCCGACGAACAGCGCGGGTGGTTATTAAGATGCATGGATCACCAACCAGTGGCGGTAAACATTTGGAGCTAGTGCCAGGGACTTTGTGAGGTAGCCGAATAAAGTATTTTGAATACTGTTATTCATTTATGTTTTCATATTGAAAGTAATTAAGTGTAACGCTTTGAATCTGTTTTCCTTAATAAGTACATGTTTATGGATGTTAATAACTGTTACAGTCAATAAATATGGTTTACATTGGCATAAAAATAGGCTTTGCGTATCTTGCTATCCGTTTCCTTCTAAGACAATAAACTGCAACAGTGAAATATATACACATACATATAAAACCGTAGAAACTGACTTAAAAGAGGAAAAACATAGGCGTTATAGGTGTTACAGGAATAATTCTATAACAGATTTAATGTGTAATGTTATTAAGGTGTTTATGAATGCCTGTGTAGAAGTCACCCAACCAATAATAGTTTTAAAAGCTTACAGTTGCTTTTATGACATAAAGTGATCCGACACTAACTTAAGTTCTAATCTCTTTAGTTAACATTTAAAATATCGAAACTTACAAATGTTGGTAACATCTGGTATTTTCACGAGGCGCCAGTCGCTACCCTTCCATGAAGTAATATAAATACTATGTTCTGTGTTTGTTCAATTTGTTAACTTGAATATTATTTATAAACATATTGTATAAACTATGTAGATAGACTCGGCATATTATTCTTCTTTCGAGCTGATATAAATGAATAGAATTTTAAATAAACTAGAGAAACATAAATCTTCCCGCAGCCAATTAATAATCAGCACTTAAAAGAACATGTTTAAAAAACACAAAAAAGGCTAGCATTTTATAGGAATTGTTTGCTACGATTAAAACCCGGCTCCCTCGCTTTGTGAATAGCTGGCAGCGTTTGTGGTTTTGAAAGATGTGTTTGTATCAAAATGCGGGCATTTAAATGGCCATTCCCTGCGCCATATTCCTTAGTTGTTATTTCATGTGGTGCTTCTTTATGGGAACTAAGAATTTGTAGTATGAGTATAGTTACTTTTTGAAATTCTATTTATATCGTGACGACGACACGAAAAATGTTTGTTTTATTTTATTAAGTTTATTTAATAGTATTGATTATTGAATATGAAGATGATTAATTCTGTATCTTCTATAATCTATACATATTACAAAACTAAGTCTTCCAAAGGTATATTTGTGTATGTGATCGATTATCTCATAACCTACTGAACGGATTTTCATGTGGTTTTCATACTTGAACAATTCTCGGCGAAGGTTTTAGTGTACAATTCGATCCGTGTTTTTCACGGGCGAAGTATCAGCGTGTCGTTAGTTATTTTTATTTTATAGTATGGTCATTTCGTATTAGAAAACAAAGTAACCTATAACTGTGTGCTATTTTATCCAAAAATTTGCTTTTGATTAGATAATATTTATCATACGGATACAACTCCTTGCCTTTTTTTCTGTTCAAGCTGAATTGTTTATAGATTTCGCAATTCTCAGAAGGGAATAACGTAGTCCTTGTACATTTAACAATTATTTAGTTGTATATTATTAATGGGCACTGTGCAATTTTTTAACACCTATTTTTTATTGTAGATCTCGCAGACATAGATAAGAAACTAATTTGAACAGTTTTGATTTTTGCCTTGCTGTCTTCTTTTTTATTAATTATTTAAATTTTTCGATTGCTTAGGCTTGATTACGTCACCATTGGCATAAAGATAGCCAGCTGTAAGCCTTTGCTTATATTTTATCGTATTTTTATGTGACATTAGCAAATGCCAAAAATGTCAAGTTATAATTGCAAAAAAAAACAAACGCCATTAATTATTTTATTAATATCACTTAACACAATAACATATGAATCAAATGCTTTTACTGCTTGATAGCTATGAGTTTTAATAAGTGAGGTATGTTTCGATAATTTTACATGACATATTTGACATTTACTAGTTTAGAATTTTTTTAAATAAAATATAGGCAAAGGCTGACAGCCATCTTTATGCCATTGATGACGGTATCAAGTATAAGCCATCGAAAATTTTGAATAATTAATAAAAAGGAATGACAACGAAAAAATCAAAAGCGTACGAATTAGTTACTTAGATTGGCCTATATTTAGGAAATCTATAATAAAAAGTAGGCGTTAAAAATTGTACAATGCCCATTATATAATTTTAACTATAAATAATTTTCTGTCGTGTATTATGAAGAAGTGTTTACACACTTTTACACATACTGCACGAACTCGCGTCTGAACTTATGCTTCTTTTGGCGTAACAAGAGAAAAACTAAAATGTCAACTATAGCATCACAGTGTAGGTTTTTCGTAACAAGAGAAAAACTAAAATGTCAACTATAGCATCACAGTGTAGGTTTTTCGTAACAAGAGAAAAACTAAAATGTCGACTATAGCATCACAGTGTAGGTTTTTCGTGCTCAAATAATTAAGCAATTAATTTAGTATTGTAACAACAATATTAAATTGGGTAGTATAGTCTTTAGAGATATTTTTAGTATTTTTTTTTTTTTTAGAATAGGGAGCCATCGAGCAATCGGAGACTTTTTTACGACTACAGAAGCCCATGAACATCCAAATAATTACCATGCCAATGCGTTGCCCTTCCCGATAGGCCGCCGTCTACTCACAAACTGCACGGAACGAAACACTGAAGATGTCACTTTATGGTGGTATTATGTGAGCGAGAGGTACCTCCCCGGCCGACCCAATTCCGTTGCATAGGAGGATGTATTTTCATGCTCTATGCCAGGCACTGCCTCCTCCTATGCAGCATGGCACTACCTCTTCCTAAATGTTTGATAATTCACAATAATAATGTTAGCAGAGATTTTAAAGCCTTATATGAGAACATTTGGTGCTAACAGTCCGCCCCTGATTCGTGAAAAATCCGTATTTCACGAAGTGTGGCAAAAGTGCATTGACTTACGAAATAAAAAATATGATTTTTAATTTCGGGCCAGTTAACATAACACCTTACAGTGACAACAAATTAAACTTATGACAGAAGAACGTCTGCCGGAACTTAATAATGTCTGCAGCTAAATCAGGATTTACTTTGATACTTTTACACACTTTGCATGCATAATCTGAGTTTCCATAATCACCAAAACGTTTAAGAACATTTTATATAGTCTATGTTCTGATAATGTAGGATTCCAGTAGTAAAAGATATTTGTAATCGGTCCAGTAGTTTCGTAGTCCAATCAATGCAAATAAACAGTCAAATTTTTCCTCTTTATAATATTATTATACAATGTAAGTGTTCTTTAGCGCTAACCAAACTTTTTGTTTTTCCTCTGCCGCTGTGGTGTAACTGTTCGGGTGTTGCCTGTTAAGACCGTTAGCCGCGTGGGGTCCTGGGTTCGATCACCAGGTCAGGCAACTATTATTAAATGTTTCCTAGATTATTCTGAGCAAGCATTACATTGCCTGGGATTGGAATGTGCAGCGTAATTACTTTGCCGATGCGTTGCCCGCTTTTCCTCCTCATTCCAACGGGCCAACGGCTACTCAGAAACCGCACAAAACGAAACACCGCAGATACCACTTCGATCGATCATGCGGGACCAATTGCGCTGCACTACTTACAATAAGACGTAACTATACACATTCATCGGCCGTCTTATCGTTCATTGAAAGAGTGGTTATTCCAGCAGTGGTCCGATAAGGGCTAATAATGATGATGAAGCGTGGCTTATTCAATCGCACAATCATTGCATGTTAACAGCCACCAACATATCGCCCCATGACGTGGGGATTATGGCGCACGGTGACACCTCTAAATCGGATTACTCGAGCTACTGATATAGATCAAACGCAACACGTACAGGCGCACATATACTGAAAATAAATATTCAAACTTGTTAGCTGTGCTCCTTGTGTCACGCGATTTATGGTGTGAAGCTGTGGGGGCAACACGCTTTTGTTTCTACTGCAATATATTAAAAATATTGCTCGTGGTCGAGTGGTGAGCCTGTTCAAACATGGACTTGCGGTCCCGGGTGTGAGTCCGGGGTTGGAAGTTCAACAAAAAAAACATATGAAAGTGCACAAATGTATGTGCAAAGACAAGTGCTCTTTCTATTCTCCCATTTCCCCATTTCAATGGGACGGTCCAAGTCGGTTCCTGACTTTGGACTGTACTAAAAAAAACCCCGATGTCACGTCTTGGTCCAACCAGGCCCTCAAACCTAGACACACGTGTGGTTGTACACGCTTATCACTATAATGCATATACTTGATAACAGGGATCTCAGTTTATTTCGCCGCCCCTTTTTAGAACAGAGCTAGGGGTTGAACAGGTAGCAGAATTGATTGCTGATGTTTAAAAAGTAATTTTATAATTGTGTTTTTTAAAGGAATACAAATTCAAAAATAGGTCTAGATTGATCGCACCTCCACGATTCCAAAACACACTCTTTAATATCAAACAAAGTTAAAATTACAGCCTAATCATTGTAAGAGTCTTATTTCAAACATAACAAATTCTGCGGTATCCATCCACCTGAAGATCTAAACGAATAATGGATGAGCTCACCAGATCCCGGCAAGGTCGTCAAAAGTTTACGACACGCGTGTTCCTTTCTTTTACTAGCGTGATTATATCCTAACTGGTCCACGGTGTATTTATAGCTACAGTTTTACTTTGAGCTATAATTTATGATCTGTTAACTATGGTTCTAGCGTGTTTAAATAGTATTCAAAGATTTCCTAAAATGAGAACTTCTGACAATGGTCACTTGCTTAATTCGGCGTATTTATGATGTAAATAAATATAAATAAATAGTATAGTTAATATGTAGTTAATTATTCTATGCAAGTTATTCGTCTACTAACCCTCTTAACATATCTATGCCACCAAAAATGTTATGGTCACATAAAAAGAACTATAGGACATCAAACGCATTCACATTTTTTTCGAAAGTTCTTTTATAATTTATTTCATGAACGTGAACGCTTCGCAAGGTGTTGTGGTTATTTTGCGATAATGTATTAATGATTTCAAAATGGCCAAATATAAGTGAGAGTAATTTTATTCTATTCGACCTTATATCGATTTTTAGTTTTTACTTCATTGTTCTGGGTACATTTTTGCATTTATGGCAACATTTACTTTATCGTGACTTTTATATTTAAAAACCAGTACAAAGATATACATTTAATTGTATACGGGAAATATTTAAACTATGAATTGGCAATTGGAGTTATGTAATTATATGTTTAAATATATTGAATTACTCGGTAATCGATGACTGGCCCGTAGAATTTGTTCCGCCAGTTTTTCTTTTGAATTGACCTCTTAAAAAAAGCAATTACTTTCAAATAATAATATTTTCATGTAATTTCAGTGAAACATGAATATCATTGAAGTATCCCTTGTAATAGTGAATAAATAAAGGCTGATGGAGATCATAAAGATAATACTGAGTGAATGTTTCAGACATACCTGAATACGACTTGCTGCACGCGATCGGCGTACCCTTCAGCAATCCGAAGACGCAGTATTTCGACGAGGGCCTCGACGGGTTCCCGGCGTACGGACTCAAACCTGGCTCCGACATAAAATCACCCTACAGACTGTTCATGCCCGAAAAATTGTACCCCGAATTCTCGATCACCGCAACAATTCGGCCGGCGAACAAAGATGGCGGA
Organism: Eumaeus atala; assembly: GCA_017140195.1. Lineage (NCBI taxonomy): Eukaryota > Metazoa > Arthropoda > Insecta > Lepidoptera > Lycaenidae > Eumaeus > Eumaeus atala. Next base: position 96,928 of record JAFELO010000548.1, on the reverse strand, counting down.
TTTCTCTTCTCGGTCGTAAACCCGTTAGAGACTGTCGTCCAGCTGGGTCTTCAATTGATACCTTCTGGTCCAGGGTTGACCAATATATCGCTCTTATATACCGACGCGAACGTATACACGCTGTCCCAAACTATCGCCTCGTTCGTAGTACCTGCGTTTTCTAAAAAGTGGACGCGATTTGCTCTCAAAGTGACGTATGATAATGTGACCCTATTCTTAAACTGTCACGAGTTTGATACGGCGTTGGTGAAGAGAAATCCGCTTGAACTGGTGTTCGATTCCGCTTCTACTTTATACGTGGGGCAGGCTGGACCGCTGATTCGGGGAGCATTCCATGTAAGTAGTTTTACAATTAAATTAATTTATTACCTATTTAATATATAGACAACATCATGTCACATGAACTTCGAAGTGCAATTACGAATGTATTATTTGTTTAATGTATAAGGTAATTCGACTAAAAAAAAACTCCGAGTTTCTTAGGACGACTCAGGCATGTATACTTCCATGAATCTGAGTGAGTTTTGCATAAATCAAAGTCGACAACATAAAATGTGGTTGGAACAAAATATTTTTGTGCCGTTCAGAATATACGTCTCCTGACTCCACAGAAATCCTAATTTTTTTTTTGTCTAAACATATTTTAAAAGGTGACATGAAGGAATATTTTTAGTAAATGGATACTGTATTTCATCATATATTCATATACATTCTATATTGTTCTGCAAATAACTATTTCACTGTGTTTGTTAAGTAAGACTTAAGTCACAAAGCCGAGTCGCCACAGAGCTCGTTAAGTAGATCGCCAACAACATCTTGCAATCAGTTAAGCCAACAGTAATCTGTACTTAGAGTATTAGCATAAAGTCTTAAGCTGTAGGTATCTATTTTGAAGTACTGAATAGTTACGCAATAATAATGCCTGTGACGTAAAAACAATAGAGGTCGACATATTTTTCAAATTTTATCATCTATTATTATTATTATATTAGGGCATTGGGCCGACAAAGGGACACATAGATGTGTTCCATTGTCGATCAAAGTTCTGCCCATTTTTTTAACTTTTCTATGCCTAGATCTTCATTGCACCAGGCTGGCATCAATCGAGGTCATCTCACCATTTCCTTTATAATTTATTATAAAATAATATATTAGATAACCCTAAGCTCAAAGCTTAGATTACCTTTGTGAACCGTGCTTGTAAAATCATTTTCAATATTTGATGATCTTCATGAAATATTTTGATGAAAACGTAATTGGGCAAACGATCGTTCACTATTTCACATCTTTTTAGCATAATAATGGAAAAAAAAACATTGAATTGCCATTTTTATAATTATTCGTTATAATTTTAAAAAAAACTTGAAAAAAAAATCAAAACTTCTTGAAACTTGTACTCATTACAACAAAAATACTCTTACGGGTTTTATCGCGGTTTCTTTAATTATATAATTAGCCCGACATTTCAGAAACTTGACAGCAACCGCGGCCACCTATGATCAGGGCTAGTTATATAATTGAATACACCGCGATAGAATCCACAAAAGCAGTATTATTGTAATTATTCGTAGATATTAGATCTATCTTTTACCAAGTCTCTTCAAACTATGGAATATTACTTATCTCATTTCTTTAACACCATAGAGAAACTCAATGTAGTAGTAATAATACTAGAAACAATTTTCATTGTTATTAATATTTTTTTAAGTGGAGCGAAAAGTTGGCTGTTGGATTGGCGGCCGGTAAACGATTAAATTTATTAAAGTTTATGACCTAAACTCCTCATTTGAATCAAATAATTATGAAACCCTAGAATATATCGTTTACAGTTCGCTTTAGTTCAAAGTTTTTATTGTCATTTTAAATGTCCCCTGACTGTTTACCGACTGAAGTCACCATACAACACTAATAAACACATAAACGACGTTGTGTACATACACAAATACAGCATCACGCTTACACACAAGTGGCAGAAAATAACTAGAAAATACTTCATATAGTTCAATTGGAAAAAAAAAGATAAAAATATCATCACAAAATTGGTTATTTCTTTTTTATATTGTGACGAAAACACCTGCAAACATAAACTGCCATTTTATTCGAAAAAATAGCAAACCTAAAATAAAAAATATGTTACAGAGCCACTTGAAACTATAATTATAAAATGTAAAATTCCTTTTATCTGCGAATTCATGAAGCTTCAGTAAATGTAATTTGAGAATAAATCAACGTTTTTCTGTGCTAATTTGGATCAATTTACTCCTAGTAAAATCACCTAGTTGACGTGCCAATTTTTCTCCCACCTCCGCCGAAACATTGGAACGTTTGTCTGCAGAGGGAGTTTTTCTCACACAGTTGGAAGGAAACGGGCATAAATTTCAGCGTAGGAAGGAGATAAAATATTGTGTCTGATATAGGAAGTAAGTACTACGTCTTCCTGAAGGCGGGAGTGGCAAACACGAAAAAGGAAATAAAGTGCTTTACTCTCTAGTGGCACAATATGACACACATTTCGTGTCTTTGTCTCTATTAGTACAAAGTGCGTTGCAGGGGTTCGCAGTCAACCATAGAATAAATAATACGTATAACGAATGTCGACTGGACCTTTCTTTATGTAGATACTGAAAAAGTCGCAGCATTCAAAAGCACTGAAAACCAATTATACCACTCGTTTGCCTGAGGGTAGAGCAGGGAAGTACATTAACATAATACCGGACTTACAATACCGGTCAGTGGATACCCAATAATAATAATAATAATAATAATAATAATAATATCTGCGGACTTATCACACCGCGCTTAGGTAGCCATGTCCTAAGTGTCGTAAGGACTTGCGTCTCAGGTTACACTGGAAATATTTTTAATTTTTTTTTTGATTAATTAATTACAAGAAATTGTATAAGAAATATAGAAATTGTATAGAAAATAAGAATACATGATCCATGACCTGAGCCATATACCACTGCGCCAGCTGATCGTCCCAGATTAAGGACAGTGGACAGTCGGAGAAATAGTACAATTATTATCGTAGCATCAGAAGTGGATGTTATCTAGCCAGCTGATGATTATGATGATGACTGTACTTACTCCTGCGATTGTACTTACTCCTGCGATTGTACTTACTCCTGCGATTGTACTTACTCCTGCGATTGTACTTACTCCTGCGATTATTCCAGTGAACAAAGCACAAGAAGGTTTTTTATTTAACACACAGGTATCGTTTCGTTGACAAGAATAGTCCCATTGTCAGAAATAGTAGGATTTGGATTAAGTTCTACTGCTTAATACGTGTTAATGTAGGATGCACCGCCATACTTAATGTTAGATCAGCTAAAAATAACTACATGATCTTGCCAGAGGCGACCCTGCCCCCCCCCCCTCTAAACCTCACACCTCACACGCGGCAGCTCAATTGGCCATGATTATCGTGGGGGCTGGAAGAGCTAGTTGAGCTACCATGGCTGGACGTATTTCACTATCACAAAGCTATACTACTCAAGGGTGGATAAAAAAAATAATTTATTATTTCGCAGATCAAACCGCGGGCCACGGTTAGTATATTATATAAGGCCAATGGAAAGTAGGTGCCGTCAGGCGACATCTTTCCGCTCCAGCTGATTAAAGTAAAAGAGTTTTACAGGGAAGTTTTCCCCGGGGAACATTCAATTATCAGGGGATATCTATTACTGGCTCGAGGCTCGCATTAAGCTCAACTAAGTCTAACTTAGAGAGTAACTACGTCGGACCAACTACTCCGTAATTATGTGACGACTAAGCTTTTCATATAGATTAATGGAATGTCAATGTATTTTTTAGTTTGATTTTTTTATTTCATGCGACGAAGGAAATTTTATGATAGTTTTTTTTAATTACATTTGTTCATGTCCGAAAAAATAATCACGCAGATATTGTTGGACCGGGAGGTACCTTTAGGTAAATCAATACATTAATGTTAATAACCAGCCGTTATATTGAGGAAAATAAATGTACCCACTGAAACAGATTGTGCAAACGAATAGAATAACTCCTCGACCCTCGGGACGTTAAAAGACTTTCAGCTTAACCTAGCAGGGAACAGATGCATCTGCATACATACGCACTAGAAGCAATATGGTGGATATTCTGACGCAGTCACACACTATTTCTCCTTTGTAATATGTAAAACGCGTGTATCTCATCGCTACTGTGCGCATACGAACAAATGTAGTATTAAAGCGGAGCATCCTGTATAAAAGGGTGGATTCGTACAGGATTATCGGGATGATTGATGTTACATAACGCGCTCGATCTGAATACTAGGAACAGCGCTAATAGGATTACGTTGTATTACAAATGTTTACATCACTACTAATGTTACTGGGGTGCACACAATTTTTCATTAAAAATTCGTGTGACCCGAATTTGAGAAACTCTCCCTCATCTATTAACTGTTCATACAGGATAAAAGGCTGGAGTTGTAGATTGATTCATCGCTCTCCGTTGAGAGCGAAATATTCTTGAGAGGCGGTCCCGCACCGGAAGACGGAGTATTGTCCAACACATGGCACGGAGCCGCTGCATGCAGGTGGCGTGACATCTATGTCTAGAAGTTGATGTCATCCGGTTGTTGGTGATAATTGATTCATATCACTGCACTCACCATATCCCATGTGACATGGCATACACTTGGGCACTATAATTTGTCCTGTGCAGTTGGCTAGTCTCTACAGAGATGGTATCTGTAACCTAAATTCGGCTGGGAGACATCATTATTATTAGTCTAGTGACTTCGTTATTTGTCCATACTAATTTTATAAATAGGAAACATTTACTTGTTTGCTTGTTTATTTGCATTGAGGCTCCGAAACTACTGGGCCGATTTGAAAAAATATTTTACCATTACAATTTTTCATTACATGCAATGAACATAATATGGTATACATAACTTGTTCTGAAACGGCATAATAGATCATTATGAAAACCTCGATAACGTAACCAAAGGCGAGGAGAGAATATCAAAGCAAATCCTTCTAAGAAAAGAAAGATTCCAACGTCCAGCAGTGGACCGACAAGTGCTGATAATGGTCGTGATGACGATGAAATCCTTCTAGCTGCGGGAATTATTGACAGCTGTCGCGGCAGACGTTGTTTAGTTTTAAAAAATTTATTCGTTGTCGTTGCAATGTGTATTGTTCACGAGGCTGAAATAAAAATTCATATTTTTTTTTTTTGTAAATCAATAATTTTCCAAGTGTCGTGAAATATATTGAATCCGAGACGGACTGCTAGCATGAAAATATTATCGTTTAAGAATCTAGGATATGACTATACTGCGAATTGAAAATCAAAGCATCCTGTATTTGGGAAGGTATGTTGGGCATCGCGCATAATCGGGCTGTTCGTTTGTCATCCCACATTATTTTAAACACCGAGTTCATCTTGAATATATCACTCGCCATTTATATAGCATAGGAGGGAAAATAGCAATTGGAACCATTGTCAACAGTCCATTAATATCCATACAGTTATGCAAATGCGTTACCCTACTGAATCCCATCTCCGCCACATGGGCTCGGACACTCATAAACGCGAGGGATCTTTTTCGATGCATCTGTGCCAGAGGTTAGTGGATGAGCCTGTATTTGTTTAGCTGTAATGCAGCGCTTAGAACAAAATACTTCAAAAAGCAATTCTGGTCCTCCAAATCACCAGCCTATTCTTACACGGATCCTGGTAAATCCCACTTGGGAGTGGAAAGGAGGATTTCAATGTATGTTATTCGCCCTCCAGGGACCACCAGAAAACCACAGAGGTAAAAATTACGGAATGAATGAATGTGAAAAAAAACGCCCCCCCCCCCACCACTCCGTTGGGCCCCTTTATCTTCCTCCCCTCCAATGGGCCAATGAGCCCTCCGGCTTCCAAAGTAACCAACTGTCAACTCAATTACCCACATAATATTACGTGAGACTACTACTGCGCTAGTGCGCATTCAACGACAGCGCTCATAACTAGGGTTGCCACCTTTTAGTTTTGAAAATACAGTGTTATAGGTTTTTTGAAATTACTGGATCGTTAAACTTGTTACAATATCAATACAAGTTCTTCCTATGCGCTAACAATACAATACATTGGATTGCATCTTTCACAAGTGATCACAACATACATTTTTAAAAAACTTAAAATATAACTACCTGCCAGAACAAACAAGTTTCTCCATTGTAGAAATAAGACACAGAGATTAAAATGTGACTGAAGCATGTACATAAAAATGCTAAATATGTTTGTGAAATTGTTTTCGATTTATTCACATCCCGCAAAATTTTAATTATTCAAAGGCAGGCACAGCTGTAATGTAACTTAGATAACTAAAAATATTTTATTATAAGCCACTGGTGGCAATTTTGCTCAAAACTCATCGCGCTACTTATATAATAATCGAGAAATCCGGCGTAAAAGTTGAAGTAGAGTTCAAAGTATTTTAACTCTGACGGCTCAACGATTAAATTTACAAACCAAGCAGTGTAGATTTAATTAAACAAGCATCAACCTTTCAACTCGTATGTAAATATTTACTAACACACAACTAAACCTACACATTCTAAACAAGGCTATAAATCTTTTCATACAAATGTTGTTGGGGACTAGGGAGGGGCATATGACCAAGATGACCAAAACCACAAAATTAGATTATCAAATTATAGCATACATATAATGGAATTATATTTTATAACATACGAGGGCAAACGAGCCATAGAAGTCTTTTAACAACTAGCTACTTCCATAGACACCCGCATTATATTTGTCATTTTATATTTTGTTGGCGTGTATTCCTACGTTAGGTTACTTTAGGCACTGCTTCCCCACCAAGATCCAGGCCTTGTCGTGGCGGTGAGGCTCAGTGGCCTGGGGCCCTAAGCGATGCCAATTGGACCGAGGGAGATGCTCTTTGCACCCCTCCTGTAAGAAGAAGGGGTTTGGGAGCGAGTTGAGGATTGCTCTTTGTAACCCCTCTTATGAGAATAGGTGACAAAAGAGAAACAGGAGGAGGCGCTATTGCGCACGGGGCCAGGTGCGAGATTGGGAATCTCACCCCATTGTACTATCTCAGAGTTGGTGGGGTTTTCCTGCAATGCGGGATAACCCTATCTGTGGAGGCGGAGTCGGTCCCTTAGGGGACTGACTAGCCGTCGAGGTGTCCTGATGATTTGTTGTTCCGGGACACCTCACCGGGCCACAACGGCGGCACTGATGGTGCTCGCGGTAGTCTTAGTGAGTGTTCGGCACTATAATGTGCCGCGAACCCCACACGCCATTGGAACCCGCGCAGGTCCAGGGTAGGTGCCTAAATGCGTTTCCCCGCGTCAGCAAAAAAAGGCACTCCTGCTTGTAAGAAAGCGTGTGAACCAACTGGCACCTACAACACATGACTGAAGGTTATTCGAACGAATATTAATCACAAATTATACAGTTTTCCAAGTCACGCGTATTAAATATAGTGTCAGAGCTTAGTAACAAAAAATATGAGGTTTAAACTCGTGTGAAATATTAACGATCTGCCGTAACGCTTTACAATTTACCACGTTTGCGTCGCTTTCATCTATTATGCATGTTTTTATGAGATAGCAGGCAAACGAGCAGGTGGGTACCACCGCTCATAGACATTTGCAAGACTAGGCGTCTCATTCTTTTTCTTTTTTTTTTCCTGTTCTTTTACTTCAGATTCACATTTAAGGCGCGAACTCAATCGTGTCTCGGAGCTGAACCACATAGAATTTTATTGCGGTTTTGGAGAAAGTTGGTAATCGATAATTTAAACATGTAGAGGCCTTGAAATTAGGGACTCTAAAATGTTACTGTCAAACAGAACTTTTGAGTGAGTTCTAGACATTGACATGAATATAATGCCTCTGATTTAATTCTTTTCCCTGTTTATTGTTCAATTCTTTTCCCTGGGAATATGTCTTTGAGTCTTATCCCATATTCTCGTTTTTCCTCTATCCATATACATACATTGAGAGAGAAACATGTTTCTCTGTTGCTGACAAATAAGGAGCACCTCGCCATAGGGATTCGATGGCACCCGCTGGGTTCTTAACAAACTGTGATTTTAATACACATTGCCGAACTGTACCGAAAATAAAGGAGTATTAAACGTTTTAAGTATTACTTGGCAAAGTCGCACATATAGACCTTCACTTTTGTATTTATTGAAATTCGAATAGTGTGAGATGCTCTATGTTTTTTCTTCAGTGTTATACATCAAGTGTGTGCAAACAATTCCGTACCACTAACTATAGAAAACGTATTTTTATTAATACCTAAAATGATTAATTTATACTATTTATCGGTACTTCTTGTTATCGCGGCAATAGGACTATATCATCTGTGAAAATTTCAACTGTCTAGTTATCATGGGTAATGCTATGTACTTTTCTTCCATCTTGGTGACGAACAGAAGGACATTGTTTTAAAAAATATATTAATATGTCACATATAGTCCAAAGGCATATAATGGTATTTGTACAATACAATATTGTCTTAGTTTTAGGTTTATCATCACACATTTGGTTGAACTGAATATCGTAAAAGAAAATTGGTAAACTTACATTACTCTAAGACGGGATATTATGTCGTATTACTACAACAAATCTCTCCTCCAAAGGATAGCCGTCACTTTACATCACATTAGTGTCAAAATTAGGTAATACTTTCCTATCATTCTCTATTTAAAATAATTTGTATCTCGCATTCCATATATTTATTTAAGACCAATGACTACATAAAATTTTTCGCATCACTAAAATTAAATTGCCGTTTTAGATTTAAAACGTGTTGGCTAATTCTAATAAGTTACTCGAAAACTAGCTCCATGCATTTATTTCGCATTTGGCCTGTACAAGAGTGGTACATAGTGGAATTTCTCGTTGGAATTCGCTTTAAGCCTATAAATTTGGATACATCCTCTTTCATAGCGGCGTTGAAATTATTTACGCAGGGCTGTCGGAGAGCCGAGATTATATTTTTATTTCAATTTCGCTTCTCTTGTAATTTTTGTTAGAGAGAAAGTGCTTATACATATATAATGGTGATTGCTCATAAAATAAATGTAGATGATATCTAACACCTTGCATTTTAGGTGACGATTTTTATATGTAATAGCGTAATGTTGGAGCGTAACTTCAAAAGAGTGGATAGTCTTTTAGGCGTGTTAATTGGTCTGACAACTCCTTGCTCTCTAGGGTACGATAATGAAATCCATGTATAGAGATAATAAAATCCATAACTAATTTGGAGAGGAGTAAGATCATATAAGACCAAAAACCAGAGCTAGTGAGCATTTCGCTTACTGACCCGGAACGTTCTGTCAATCATCTGGGCACATCAACGGCTAGTCAGTTCCGTAAGGGCGAAAACGACGCCGTGGGCTATTACTCAAGAGCGCACGGCGTTGTTTTGTGATCTGTGGTGAAGGTGTTGTGTTCTGGTGTGGCTTTTTGTATTTGAGAAGAACACCGTATAATCTTCGTATAAAAAACACCGCATAATCTTCGTATAAAAATTACTCTATAATATCGGATATTTTTACTGCGTATATAAAATTTTAGCAAGAAGGTACTACATCATATAGCATTGCAGTGGAATTGGTTCAGCACGACCAGGGAAGTACCTCTGGCTCACTTGATACCACCGTAAAGCGACTTCTACGGTGGCGCGTTGCTTGTAGGTAGTGAGAAGCTGGTGGCCCATCACGGGGTAGGTGAAAAGGAGGGCAACGCGTCGGCATAGTAATAATGTGGATGTTCATGGACGTCGGTAGTCGTAAAAAGGTTCGGATTTCTCGTTTACCATAGGGGGTAAACGAGAATATCTATAAAAAAAACTCTGCGTGTAAGAAAAAAAACATCGTTTTATATTCCCAGCAATAAGCGAGTCAGTCTGCCCCGCCAGCTTCGAAAATTTAAGTCCCCATTGTTAGGTTTTAATTTATTTGCACTCAAAACGTGGCTTCATTTTTTTTCATATCAAGATGAGAGTACCGACGCCATGGATATTCTCATGGTTGTGACGCAGATGCGTTGCCTCCCTTCATCCTCCCCCTCCCCTTCTGGACCACCGGCTACTCACAAACAGCGCGAAACTCGACACCACAGGTGACATTTTACGGCGGTGTTTTATACTCGTATCAATCACTATCACTAAAAAGAAACAAGAATTTCTGGCTACAATTAGATATCTTTTGGTCTGTAATTTTCTTTCTTAACATTTCCGGAGATGAAGGTGTATCAGAAAGGTGTAAGACGAGGCGCCCCCTCCCACTTCCACCGCCATAAGTCAAAATTTGTGCAGACGTATTATTTACAATTAATGCAACCCCGATATTGTTTAATGTCGTAACATATTCATATGTGTATAACAGTGTAATAATATTTAGCTAAATAAAGTTATATTATATTCTATTAATTCTAACATATTCTTTAAGCATGTGTTAGTCTCAGGACTAATAACCAAATATCAACATAGTATACGTCCAAGTTGATTGTTTCTCTCAGCATTCGTTTCTCCAAGTTGAGGTGAGTTACACCCAAGTTGCAAGGAGGTCGCATTTGTATATCTCGCCGACTTTACCTTGCAGACTCAAATTGCGTTTGCAAACTTTACGTTTTGTTCTCAATTACAGTGTTGGTGTACCGCTTCGTTAATCATCAGATCTATAAGGCTCTATTCATACAAAAAAAAAAACACAAACAGTTAAACGTATATCTTAGTAAAAGGTTGACATAGCAGACAAATTGAGTCGAGACCATTAGAGAACCTCGCGCTCTCGTGTCTATGTCTAAGATCAACAAATACTTGTGTAAATACGTACGTGTATAATGGTAACATATTTTATTCTAAACATACAGCATGATATGATCAAATATTTTCTATGAAGTCATGTTAGTAACTAGAATGCAATGGCACACACCACTGTTGGTAGTCGGTAACATACTATGGAGGATTTCAATCCCATTAAAGTAGAAAGTATTTTAAGGGCCGGTTCATAGGTTCCTGTTAAAGTTCAGATTAACCTATTTAAGAAAATACATATTTCGGCTTCACATTGTTCAATTACAATCCATTAATATAAAGCGCCATGCCATGACAATAACAGTTTCATTAACCTGACACTGTCATGTTGGGATGCATCTGTCCCATCAGAGGGAGAGAGGCGAATCGGCCCACTGTCGACGCCAAACCTTGTGTCGTTGCCCGACGAGCACTCATAGCAATTTATGTGATGCTTAAAAGTTAAGCATCGACATTTGACACAAGCCGAGAGTGGGTTTACTTTTTCCTTTTTATAGAGCAGGGGGCAAACTAGACATGTACATCCACATAATTACTATGGCGATGCGTTGCCCTCCTTCGACCCCCCCCCCC
>JAFELO010000548.1:66951-85519 GCA_017140195.1 Eumaeus atala | reverse complement strand
CTGGCTACACACAAACCGCACGAAACGTGACACTGAAGATGTCACTTTACGGCGGTATTATGTGAGCGAGAAGTAACTCCCCGGTCGTGCCGACCCAATTCTGTTGCAGAGGAGGATGTAATCTCATGCACCATGCATGGCACTGCCTCCGCCTATGTAGCGCGGCACTACCACTTCCTAACAACTTAAAGTTTTTCGGATTAAATGTCAACTATGCTAATGGAAAACGTTGGTAGGGTAACTGCGACAGAATTACAGAAGTTTTACAAACTTTGTTCGGTTTCGGTTGTCTCGGTTCACTGTATGACCAGAGAAACCTTTAAACAATAACCGAACAACTAATTGCTACTTATCTGATGAGAACATTAGCTATCATATTATTTGTCATTATATGTTATCCGTTCACTCCTAAACATTTCGCCGATTATTCGGAGCCTTTTCATGACTACCAACGCTTATAAATATCCATTTACCAAATTTGATATGCACATTCAGTAGGTCTGAGGATCGGCTACTATCTACTTTTAATATGCCTAAGTGATAAGGATTGTTCACCCAACGCGATAAAACATCGTGCGCCGGTTTGCTAGTGTTAACACAATTTTATACTCATAACAATACTTATGATACCTTTGTTGTTGTAGGCTACAGAAATATATTTAATATATTTTTTATAATTTAAAAATAATCTTTCCTAGTAATATAAAGATACTATATAATATAAAGCTACTATTAGGCTACAGAAATATACATTTTTTTATATATAATCTTTCCTAATAATATAAAGCTGCAGGGTTTCTTTGTTTGAACGCGCTAATCTCAATACTGGCCCGAATTGAAATAGTATTTTTGTGTTAAAAAGTCCATCTATCGAGATACGCAGGTAAAACCGCGGCTAGTGGATGATAGGATGTTCTGGAAGGAATCATAGGAAAGGTTCCTAGCTATAATACCGCTGTGTCAGCCTATAAAATCTATACTTATAATATAAAGAGGAAGCATATGATTACATACGTTCAATCTTTATTGTTTTAGAATAAAATCAATTCCATTTTAATTGCATATTTTTCACATCATACGGGGCAAACGATCAATCGAAGCCTTTTCATGACTGTTACAAATGATGCCTTGCCCTCCTGTCATCCCACCCCCCATGGGCCACAAAATATAAAATATATATACAAAATATTGCAGAACATACGCGTAATGGAATTAATTTGACAACACTATAAAAAATATTATTGTATTAATACTGTATTGTACAAATTAATACATTACTATTAAATATTACACAATATTTTACATTACACATGGATAACAGACGGTTGTTAAATATGTTATCTCGTTAAACAGATTCCCAATGTAACCGCCTACATTATGCCCATATTATCCGAACACTGTTAATGGTTCCGCGCATTACGCGACATTTAACACGATGTAATTGTATTGTTTTCATTTGCGTACATTTTGTACAACACTGCGATATTTTTAGGGTTAAGTACACAAAGGCTAAAAACGGGACGCTATTGCTAAGGTTCCTGAGTAGCAGGAGGCCACGGCCTACACAGTGGACTGACGACTACTGTAAGGTGGCGGGGAGCCGCCGTGACCTGTGGCGCTCTATGGTCTCCCCCCATAGAGTGTGACAGGACACGGCCTATATCTGACAGTGGGAGTCGTTCGTCCGATGTCGCTGATGATGATTACTGAGAAAAAAGAGACTGTCCGTAGTACTGACGGACAGACCCGTCACCGCGGCCTGCTAAAATTTTCACCGAAGGTCTATTTCCGCTGTCACTATAACATTTTCTTTTTTTGTTTAATGTGCCGCGAGCCCCCCACACCACTGAACCCCACCCTACCCAACTAAAAAAAAATGTATATAACAGATTATTAACGTCATATATTTGCTATCAACATTTAACTCCTGGATGTCGTCATGGAGTCAAAATAAGTGTACTATTTATTTGTACTAACAATCTGAAAACGTAAATAATACGTAGCTTAGGGCAAAAACTGAATCTAGATTTCTGAATAGATACCGGAGTCGATGTACGGTCCATTGACATAAACAACTACTAGACTCAACAGCATAATACAAATATACCTTTTGTAGTATTTAGGTATATAATATACCTACTATGAAGCATTTTTATAGTATAGGGGGCAAACGAGCCATCGGAACCTTCTCACCTATACCGACGCACAACGGATTTTCGCATTAATGTCATAAAGATTCCTGTCCTTTTCTCCGCCTCTACAAAGGGCCCCTGGATACTCAAACCGCACGAAACACGACAGCCAGGCTAACAATTAACAGGGGTGTCGTGTGAACGAGAGGTATTTCCCACTATAGTATGCCACTATAAAGGTGCAATCGAACAAGCGGACCATAGACATCCGTATAATTATGCCGTATGCAGACATTTCGTTCGTCTCTCCTCCATGGACCACCAGGAACGTAAACCACACGAAACGCGACCGCACAGCTGCCACTTCACGGCGATGTTATGCGAGAGGTACATCGCATCGTCAAAACAAAAAATCTAAAGGCGGAAAACTGTGAAACCCACTTTGTGTGATAGAAAAACTTTTAAATTACACAGAAAATTCGTTATCATCGTAAAACTTTTGCACGCGATCTTGTTAAATACAGCTCTGCGTAAAATTTTATTTATACTCGTGCTGTTAACTGATAAGCGCTATAAGACAATACAGAGAAAATCTCAAAAGCTTCAGGATTTCTTTGTACTAGATATTAATTGTAGACGACATTAGTAAGTGGTAATGCTATGCTGTATTGCAGCGGAACTGGGCACGAGGGCGTAGTACCTTTCACGCACATGGTATCACCGCCATGTGGCAGCTACGCTGTCGCGTCTCGTACGGTTTATGCGTTTTCTGTGGCCTATTTGGGGATGGGGTTGACATTTCCCACCTTCAAATGACACAGTTTTCTCTTATACGAATCAAGAAATAAGTAGTTGAGTTGTGCCTACTTCATTTGAACAAATTATACTGCCTAAACATATCAGAGGTAGTGTCATGCTGCATCATGCACTATGTATTGCACTACATCCTTCTTAAGCAAAGGAATTGGGCCGGCACGACCGGGGAGGTACCTCTCGCTCACATAATACCGCCGTAAAGTGACATCTTCGGTGTCGAGTTTGGTGCAGTTTTTGAGTAGCGGATGGCCCATTGGGAGAGTGGGAGGAGGGCAACTCATCAGCATAGTTATTATGCGGATGTTCATGGGCGTCGGTAGTCCTAAAAAGGCTCCGGTTTCATGTTTGCCTCCCTATTCTGTAAAAAAAACTAATATAGTAAATGCAAAAGTATATTTGTCTGTCTTTCTATCTGTTAGTTACGCTCTCACGGCTAAACAGCTGGATATATTTAAAATTAATTTGTTATACGGTCTCATGTGAGCGAGAGGTACTCTCTCGTGCCCAATTCGGCTGCAGTGCACGCTCATCGTTTTGCAAAAGGCCCCAAGTATAAAAAGACTTCTGCAAATATATTATCGTATATCAACCCCATATTACATTGTAAACTGAGCATAAAAATACTTTTGCAAATATACTATTTGACATTAACGTCACATTATATTGTAAACTGAGTATAAAAAGACTTTTGCAAATATACTATATGACATCAACGCCATATTATATTGTAAACGTTACATCGTGCTTGTAAGAGCCTCAAGTATGCGAGGAGGTACAAAGACCGACCTGCGGTAGACGTCTGAGTGTTGGCTCCGGGCTATTTGGTGCTATATTAACAGGGGGCAGAATGTCAATACCTTCCGGAGTAAAAGAGATAACATTATGTTGTATCATCATTGTTCAAGTCTCAATTGAAGTATGTTACAATTTATGGTGTTTACAATTTGTTCCAAGTCCTTGTTTTATAAAATACATCTTTTCTATAATATTAGGAAGCAAAGGAGTAATAGAAGCCTTTTGACAACTACCGACGCCCATAGATATCCGCAATATTGCTGTCATGCAGATGCGTTGCCTTTCTTTTCCCTCCAATGGACCAGTCGAAATAATTGAATGTATACATTAAAATGTGACTAAACTTGAGAAGTGCTACTTTCGATTAAATATGTCTATAATGACATCCTATTTTTAATCGAAATCTGCAGCGTCCCGGTGAAGTTAAGCCAAAAAGCTTATCGATGTAAAATCATTCTTACGTCACGAAACAAAGTTACATATGATGGATAAATAATGTAATAGCTTCCTCTTGTTCCTTTTAGCAAGAGGTAGTGGCATGCTGAATTGCAACTGAATTAGGCTGGCGCGACCGAGGGAGTACCTCTTGCTCACATAATACCGCCGTATAGTGAATTCTTCGGTGTCGCGTTTATTGTGGTCTGCGAGTAGCCGGTGGCCCGTTGGGGGAAAGGAGGGCAACGCATCGACATGGTGTGTGGATGTTGCGTCGACAGTCGTAAAAAGACTCCGATTACTCGTTTGCGGGGAGCGTATTCTATATAAAAAGAAAAACTAACATTGAAAATTTATAAAAATAAAATAATCTCCTTAATATATTGATTATATTTTAAGTATCCCAGCGTTATTATTTAATTTCCATAGAGATAGTATAGATAAAATGACATTTTGCTACTACGCATTTTAAGTGACTAATATTAGAAACACGCACAAGCATCTTGATCCCAAGACGTTATGTTTCACGAACTTCCCTGAATAAATCTTCACTTACTCATATTTATGTCCGGGGCGGCAACTCCCGTTTAATAAATCTCCCTGGATATCACAAATAAAGGTAACAACTTTTTTTTCGGTGGGACCTAATACTGGTTGGCGATACTGGTAGGCCTTAACAGTTCGACTGACTAGCGAAGACTTTTGTGTCTTCAGGTTTAGGGAGACGATAGGGGGACGGACCCCCCCCCTTTTTTTCCCCGCAGAAAAGTAACAACATCACACAAGATTTATACCAGAATATATCACAACTAGCATTCCGTCGCGGCTTCGCACGGATATCTCACAAAACTAGTTCATTGGTTTACAGAAGCACAAAAATAATACATTTTAATCTCGGCCTCGTAAGCGTTACAGGTCTCCGTGAGAATAAGCCAAACATTAAACGGGCTTAATTATCCTTATCCGCGATGACAGCGAATATTGTGTGTAACATTTGTATAAACATACATAGTAAAATTCATGGCAGGTGGCTGCTGGGCTCTCCTGTCCACTCTTTTCTTGACTTGTACAAGTCAATTCCAATCTTGTATTGTCTCCCGTTTTCGTTCGACAGGGAAGTGGCACTTTTTACTTCTCCTATTTTGTTCCGATTAAATTCGTTGCGGGTCCTAAAACAGTTTTAAATTTCCCTTCGTTTGATCATATACAAAGTCATGCTGGCCGCTGTCGATACTGGCACATGAGAAGCATAGACGGGAATGAGTAGTAGGCCAAGCCCGTTATATAAAAACTGCTCCTTGTCTCCTTCTTCTTATCTTCGGGTCCCAAGACAGTTTTATAATTTTCCACGGGCTCCCTGTGATCATATAAAAAGTCATGTTGGCCGCTGCCGATCCCGGCACAGGAGTAGCAGCGGCGGGAATGAGTGGTGAGCCAAGTCCGTTACATAAAAAAATCCTCCTTATCTCCTCTTTATTATACGAATATAATAAGGAGGATTTGTCCCAAGACAATTTTAAATCTTTGTAATCATAAAAAAGTAATCATATGAAGGTCCCCGTTGCCAATCCTGGTGGTATAAGAATGGCAGCGGTAAAAATGAGTGATGGGCCAAGCTTATTTGAAAAACATATTATTTTGATTATATTAATTATTTTATCTGTATTAAATGTTAAGTGTATTCCGACTCACCATAATAATTCGCCCTAAGATCAAGTAAATAATCAATCAGAATGAAAGGATCATATGGCTTCAGTGGCTTACCATCGCGTATTCGAATCGATTGATTCCACCATTCATTTAACCTTTATAAATTCAAACAATTTCTTAGTTTGTTTCTACCCCAACTAAAAGTTTCGATAGTTGCTTGGGTATAATAGTGTGGTCCGCCCTCTAATTTTAAACATTAAGAAACAACTGAAAAGTCACTGCAGTATTAATTGCATGAAATAAAAATTGGCTGTGGCAATGTTTATCTACAACTAGCTCACTGCAGCGAGATAACGAGGTCAGGTTTTCAGACGGGGCGACGCCATATCGGCTGTCGTTAAAACGGCTAGCAGCTACTCCGAGTAATCGATTGCAACTCGATAGCAACTCGCTAACTTTAGATTGTCAAACTCTTAGTTCCGAACTGGCCACGTCGAAGCGAGCTAAAATGAAAAAGTAAAGTTATGTTTACGGTAGAGCAGCCGGGGTTACATTGTATGAGCAAGATTTATAGAAAACTTTTTACTTACAAACGCACTAACTTTAAAAACGTGGTTTGTGACACATCATCGTTATCGTCACGTAAATAATGATCATTACCAGCAATTTCACCATCACCTTCAACATCATGATATTCCACTTAACTGTCTAATCCTCATCAGGAGAGGGCGGGTTGTATTCCATCAGCTATCAGTCCCGCGGAGTAGATATGAAAGTCTTCAACGTATATCCGATTGCTAATTAAATTCTCGCTTACTTAGCTTAGATTGTGGTAATCTATACTAATATTATAAAGAGATCTTTGCTTGTTTGTTTGCATTGAATAGGCTCTTAAATTATTGGACCGACAAAAGTCGTTTTATAATTAGAATCAATCCTACATTATATCTGATGAACTGTACAACATTTTCTAAAACGTTATAGATCATCATGTAAAGTTAGATAATGTATCCACATGTTTGAAAAAAAATATCAAAAAAAAAATTATTTATCTACTTTGATATTGCAAATAGTTTCAGAAGTTATCAAAATATGAATTATGTCAGAACAACATCTAATGGCAACATGCTGTTGTTCTGTCACACATTGAATTTGTTGGCACGATAACGATTAACGTTTATGAGCCCGAAATTAAAAATTACACATTTTTGTAGATCAATGAATTGAAATATCCGTGCAATGCCCTGGCGGTCTGCTAGTTCGGAAAATAAATTTGATGCGAAAATTGAAAAAAAAAGAACAAAAAGGCTACGCTAATTATCGTGTAACTAAGAATCGTTAGCCTAAGAATTTTCAAAATGTTTTAACAAATAGTTTTAAAATTTTCAATTTCATATCACATACACATTATTCGGTATATATATTATTTAAAGTTATAAAAAACTAAACATTTTTTATGTGTATCATATAATAAAGCTGTATATTAAAGAATATAAGGTTTCTACCATTATAGGAACAAACGAATTTCTCATGAAAGAGTCTCTTTCAACTAACGGTAGGTAACAAAAGATTATGTACAGTCGGATTGGGTTCCGAAAGAGCAACGTTCCTATTGAAATAAAATCTGACGCAGTTTCTCTGGATAGGCTTTCAGATAACGAGGTCAGCATCGTAGACTAGACGGCGCCGTGGATATCGACTTCGCAACAGCTGATGTTGCCAGATCTTAGTAGTGGCCAAGCGTGCGAGCGGCTCCGCCGAAAATCGCGCACATCTTTGTCGCGCATAATAACACAATTTAAAATTATATTATTCTAAACTTAAAACTATTTAGTTTTAAGATCGAAATGTCAATTGACTGTTTAAAAATAATAATATGATAAAATTGAGTTTGTAAGGCAGTGAATACTGTTCTGTGAGTGAAAAAGTGTGATAAAAATGAAAAAGTATTTTAATCAAACGAAATAACATATTAAAGTGTATTTAAGGTATAATAATGAAGGGTATATTGAAGAAGGCACATAAATTAAGAAGTATACCAATAACTGTTATAGTTTGAAAATTATTAGATAAAAACGTTACTTCTCTCACGAAAATGCGATTGGAATCTTTCTTCACGTGTTTTTTTTTCGGAAGTATCTATTACTGATTGCGGCGCTAATGCACTCGCCCCTACAGTTTTTCGGATCTAACTTCACGTGTTAAAAGAGGTTACATGATCGCGCGCGGCTTCTTTCACTACAATGCAGGAATAGCCTTCTTCTATGAGTTAATACTCCACGTCGTATTTATATTATTAGCAGTAATTATAATAAAACTACTTTTACGGATTTCATCGCAGTTTATTGAGGTATTTAACAAGTCCGACTTTCCTGATGCTTTATAGCAACCAACCGGTGTCCACCCGTGACCATGGAAGCTTCTTCTTTACTTTATGTTTTACTTTATAGCATAGTCTTATTATAATGCGCAATATTCGCGTAAACTTAAGACATACTTTTTATTTTTGGCGTAAGGCCGTTAACGAGCAATCGGAGTCTTTTGATGACTACAGACGCCCATGGACATTAACATGATTGTTACGCAGATGCGTTGCCCTCCTAACATCCCCCCCATATTCCGGCTAATCACAAACCGCACGAAACGCGACCGCGACGCTGTCACTTTACGCTGGCATCTAATGAGCGAGAGGTCGTGCCAGCCATTCATATATAGAATGAATGGAATGAATATGTAGAATGTATAGGTAATATTGCTAATTAAACTCTGTTGGCTGTGTCTGGACGCAAATTGGAACTGACGCTTATAGTGATGTAACCTAATTTTAATCGATTGTTTTAAAAATATCGCTTCAGTAGGCAAAGTTTAAGTTTTCCGATTTAGCAATGAAATGTGATCCGGTCATTTCCTTTTGACAAAGTCAAAAGTTGAAACTAAAGAATTTTTAACTTATTTTTTACTATTAATTATGATTGACAGGTGAGTGTGTAGAGAGAATGAGTGCGCATGCGTGTATAGAAAAGGATATATGTGATAGCTTTGGGGAGTTATTGTGCTACTGAGAAAGAAATCGTACCCATCCCGATTCTTCAATAACTGTAGCGAATTGGCACGTCTATATTTACCTTTTCTATAGCTTAGAGGGTAAACTGGAGTCTTCGAAAGAGACATAGAGTCACCTCTATCTCTATGTAAAATTATTTCTATAGTTACGGGAGTAAACCAGCAGTTGGTGTCATTAGATGACTACCAACCTTGATAAAAATTGCACAATTATTATGCAAACGTGATTCCCTCCTTACACCATACGCCTTGTCACTTTGCAGTGGGTTCTTGCAAGCGAGAAGAACCTCCTCGCTCATGCCCTATTCAAAATGAATCTCCTTCATGTGATCTCTTTCAAAAATTTTACAAATAAAATTATTTTTTAATAAAATGATGAAGCGTGGCTGCTTCGCTGTCGCTTTTCGTGTTGTGATTACAAACCGGACTAAACACGATAGCATAGCCATCAATTTACTCCGACTGTTATGTAATTTGACGGTGTTTCAAATCGATTCAATCGTAGTGACAACATTAATGCAGAAAAAAAATCTCATTAACTTTTTGTAGTGCAACTTATATGGAGGAAGCTAATAAATAATTGTACTAAATAATTATATCGAGATATTGTAATATGACATACATATTTTTTACACGCCAATTTTATGTGTGCCACTCAAAAATTCTCTCAAAATTGTTTTCTATTTACAAAAAGAATTAAATTTTCACATTCACACTGTATTCGAAATAGAATGTATTATTCAATAGAGATCGAATTTAAATCTCCCGACGATAACTTGTTAATACGATTACATCATGACGTAACTAACAGATATCAAAGAGTGTGGTATGTTGAACTTCATGTATTTTTTCTTATTTTCTATGTCACTTATTCTACGATAAAAATTAATGTTGTACGAAAATACACATTTGTAGAGAGACACGTAACAAGTTGAGTCCATAAAGATTGATAGATTAGTTATACTCAGAGTATTTTGCTACATATTCCCATTAACCTAAAGTACATTTTAATTTGAGCACCACTTTCGATGTTCGCTAGCTTTGGATGGATTTCAGTGATATCTGAGATTCACGTGGAATAGACACAAACCAGACGTAGAGACTGAATTAGTTTTATCTCGAATTAGACGCCTTAGGTCAATGGCGTACAGTTATAAATAGTAACAAGCTATATGTTGGTCGACCGTTCACCAGGTGGGAAGACGATCTCCTTGCAGTAGCTGGTCCTGGGTGGGATGCTAGTAGCAGGACTCCGGCCGTCTTAGCGTTCATTGAGAGAGCTAATTGTCCAGCAGTGGACCGATAAGGGCTGGTAATGGTGACGATGATATGGTAAGGACAGAGAAAGCCTCGCGGATAGCTGCATTGATAAGTAAGGCACAGTATGATGCTGCACTGCAGCCGGGCCGGCACAACCGGTGAGGTACCTCTCGCTCGCGTGATGCTTCCGCTCGGTGGCCCACTGGTGGGGGAGGCAGATGTTAATGGACGTTCGGAATTAACAAATTGTTCCATCATCAGGATTTCCCGTTTGTCCATAAAAAATATGGTGATTTAGAACGGGTCAGATAGTTTTTTTTTTCTATCGTATACGGGTACATACGAGCAATTGGAGCCCATCAATGACTTCCGACTGCCATTAAAATCAGCATAAGTATGCCGATGCGTTGCCCTCCTTTTCACTTGCTCTCGCAATGGACCACTCGCTACTCATGAACCACAAGAAACGCGACACCAAATGGGTAACTGGACGGCGGTATCAAGTGAGTTATTAGGTCCGTTCACACTGCCATCTTGGCGGTAGCACTCAGTGACCTAGGATATGTGAACAGAAGGGGGTGGCTCATTGTATCACTCTTGTAAGGAGAGGGGAGCAAAGACAAATAAGTGAGTGAGGAACTTCACCCCATTCCGCTGTCCCAAAAACTGTGGCGGTTGTCCTGTGGTGCGCGACAACACCATCTGTGGAGGTGGATGGCTTCTCAGTTCCCTAAGGGACCGCCTTAGGGAACTGAGAAGCCGTCCCTGTGCCCTGATGATTAGTTCCGGTACACCTCACCAAAAGCGGCACTGGTGGCACTGATGGCACTCGCGGTGTTTCGAGTGGATATTCAGCACTATAATGTGCCGCGAGCCCCACACACAACTGAGCCCCGCCTAGGGCTGGTGATGACGCGTGGACGCGTTTGTTCCGAGTTAAAAAAAAGTCATATATAGTCATACATATTATGCCAAACCGAGTTATAAGATGCGTCTCACAAAACGATTGTAAAACGTATTATTGAACGGTAATTTTCAATGAGAGAAATGTACAAAACATGTTCCCTGTAGTCTGTAGTGCTGTACACATCCCACGCCAATGTAGTACCGAAAGCAAGGATTAATATGAAATATTTATAAGTGTTCTTGATTTTTTTCTGTTTTTTTTTTCGGTGGGACCTAATACTGGTTGGCGGCGCTTGTCCAGCCACAACAGTTCGACTGACTACGAAGACTTTTGTGTCTTCAGGTTTAGGGAGACGATAGGGGGACAGACCCACCTCCTTTCTCGCAGAAGGGAAGAGATGTACCGGGTTGATTGTGGGCATATCCTATAATAATTATTTTTGGGACCGAAAAGGGGGAAGCGGTCTCCCTCCCCACTCTAGTAGGACGCCCAGACAGAAAGGGTCGATTTGCGCTACAAATCGGCAAAAGTCGTATTCTTACTTTATTTATTATTAGAGTTCTCTAGAATCGCATTATTTAATTTCTACCAATCTAAGCTCTCAACTTACGGATTCGAACCCGGGCTCGTTTCCGTAAGCGGTGTGTGAGTTTGACATTCTGTCAGTCATATGTTATAACTGTGTCACTATATGTAAGGTGTCGCTCGACCGGTACGAGCGGTGTATATCGTATTGGTTCTAGCAGGAAAAATGCATTTACGCACCATCCAGCCGACCCAAGGGGGCCTGAAGTGTGTGTTGGGCTCAGGTCGTAAAGCGATAGCTACTACCGACTAAAAACTGCTATCCGTTATTTGGCCCTATTGGCATTTTATTGCGGGAGCGTGTCTTGGTGTTTCTTTGTTTGTGTTCTTGGGCGGACTTAGCTACTGCTATCGCGATCGCGTCGTCGGCGTCGTGCAATACGTGCTTCGGCCGACGATAACGGGAAGTGGTAGGTAACCATAGAGGTAAAATAAATAGAGAATGGAGCCCAGCCTAAAACGCCGCGTGTAAGTTGAAGGAGACAGCAAATGTACAGCAAATTCTCTCTGTCTCTCTTTTTTTATTTCAATAAATCTGCTCGGTGCGCATGCGAGATTTGATAGACAAAGATACTACTGCTCTCACATGTTCTCTATTATCCAAGACGGTCACTGGCCGTTATATAGCTGCCTATAGCATCCCTTCTCTATCTATATTGTTTCCATGAATGCAATACGCTGAAACTTGTCATTTTTTAATGAAGCCAATTTGTTAATTTTAAAATTAATTAATTACAATACCTTTACTGAACACCATAAAATTCCGATTTATCGAATAAAAGCAAAAATATGCATTGTATAATCAGTCTAGTGTTGCTTGCTGCTCATATTTTGCGGTTGAAACTTCAATTTGCTGCCGGTATTCAATTTAAATTAAATTAATGTCCAATGATTGTCAATGGAAGAATTAATTTCTATTCTACAAATTATATTCATTTATAAAGTTTGTATTTTTTTGTATCCTTTCACGAAAAACTACTTAACGGATTGTAATGAAATTTAAGTCAAAAATAAAATACAGTTCAGAAGATCCTCAAGAGAATCAGTGTAACTGTCATAGCTCAAAGAATCACCAAGTTCAAGTGGCCATTGCCATTGGCAGGCCATATTGCTCGCAGAAACAATGACCATTGGGGACCAACGATCTTCGAGTAGCGGCCCCGCACCGGAAGACAGAGTGTTGGACGGCCTCCTACCTGGTGGACTGACAACTTGGTTAAGGGGGCTCGTGACTGCGAACTGTGGAGGCTTATGTGGACGTCATTTAGCTGATGACGATGATGATAAATTACAACCTTGACGGCTGACTTAATTATGATATAGTCTTTAAATAAAGATTAGAAAATACGAGTCGGACTTGCACATGACGGGTTTGGTAGCAGCAAACCAATAATTGCATACTTCTCAAACCACCAGCTGCCTGGGAGCTTTGAACGATTAATTTATTTTTGTGATTAAGGGCACGGTCAAAGAACTTTTGAGACTGCTCTTTGAAGTGTCCTTTTATCGAGGTCAATTGAAAGTCACAATGTAGGTCGATGTTTCGGAAATACCACGGGCATCCAATAGCCATGCGTAAGAATCTATTTTGCATTTTCTGCAAACGTTCTATTTGGGTAGGGGATATGTGCGCGAATGCTGCACTGCAATACAACAAGATCGGTCGAATGCATGTAATATACAAAGTGAGCTTATGTCTATACGCCATTTTGCTCTTTTTGTTTATGAGAGGATAAAGTTTAAAAAGGACATATCGTGCCTTTTTCAGAACGTTATGTATGTGATTCTTGAAGCTCATCGACATATCGAGAGTCACTCCCAAGTATTTCACCGTCTCTGCTCTAGGTATCTCATTACCGTACAGCAGGATGGGAGACATGTTACCTCGTCTATGCGAGGGGTGGTATGAACTTACTCTTCTCCACATTAACCTCTATTCTCCATTTTAAGAACCATTCACCGAGTTCGGTGACGGCTTTTTGGAGTAGTTTCGCTCTGTAATTGGGGAGGTATCTAATTTTCGCTGGTGTACAGATTGAAGAGGGTGGGAGAGAGAACCAATCCTTGCGGACAACCGGCCCTGAGGGGACGAGGGGAGGACAGGGTGCCCTCCACTCTGTAGCGGAACTGCCTGTTCGCTAGGTAGCTGTTTACTATCAGTACCAGTCTGTCAGGCAGTCCTAACTGGTATAGTTTGAAGATGAAGCCTTAATGCCAAATCTTGTCAAACGCCTTTGCTACACCAAAGAAGACAGCGGCCGTGCCGCGTGGCCGGCCCTGTCTTTTGAGTCCCGATAGTACGTAATCCGTGAGGCGGTGTACTTGTTGTGGGCAGCTTTGGCTGTCGCGAAATGCTAACTGCTCGTCTATGAATAGGTTTTTCTCTCGTATCACTGTTTTAAGGCGTGCGAGAATTATCCTATCGCAGATTTTACCTAACGAGCTTATGAGACTTATGAGCCGGTAACTAGTGGGCTCCACCCGGGGTTTCCCCGGTTTGTGTATGCCGATCACTATGGCTTTCTTCCATATGTCTGGGAAGGTGCATTGCGCCAGAAGGGCGTTAAAAATGAAGGTTCTTTATTAGATCCTTTACTTCTTCTGTGTCCGTCAGACGTTTGATCTCATCATCATCATCCGGTGGCACAGCCAGTCGGGCCGTTACTATACTTTCTGCCTCTTTTATGTGGGAGGGGTCTGTGGGGAGGAAGCTAGGAGTACATTGACTCTCTATTGTGTCGGCTAGACACTCCGCTTTCCTCTAGTGCAGGTAATCGATTTTCGCGGTTTAGTGGTGACATTTGAGCCACCGGTTCGGATTTCAAAGCCCTCGCTAGTGGCCAGTAGGCCGTACGAGACGGAGATTGTTCGCTGACGAAGTGATCCCATCTCCCGTTTATGAACTGGGGTATAGCCTTTTAGACTTCTCTTTCAAGTTGTCGGATGTCTTGTCTGCACACTTCGCCACCGTTGCGATAGTACAGACGTTTCGCTGCATTTTTCCGACGAATTAGGTCCCTAAGAGACGAAGGAGATCTCTCTTGACGATTCTCCTATTTTTCTAACCAGTAGTGCGGTGACTATGGATGAGGCCGCGATAGCAGCTTGAGAGTCTATACTGTCTGGGATATTATCGATTTCACTCGATTTGAAGTTAGCTAAATTATCTTTTAGCAAAATTACTATAGTCGATTATCTTATAAATATAGTCGATGATCTTTTCCTTTATTTTAATATTTCTACTAAATCTATTATCTCCTATTTCTATTAAAACGGGTCTATGGTCCGAGTTAAGCTCGTATAACGTGTCAGCCGTCTTTATGACGAGTGAAATATTTTTAACCAGTGCTATATCGAT
Organism: Eumaeus atala; assembly: GCA_017140195.1. Classification (NCBI taxonomy): domain Eukaryota; kingdom Metazoa; phylum Arthropoda; class Insecta; order Lepidoptera; family Lycaenidae; genus Eumaeus; species Eumaeus atala. Next base: position 70,518 of record JAFELO010000548.1, on the reverse strand, counting down.
TATACTAGGTGCACGTATATACCCATTATCGTTCGGAGTATAATGGGTTTGGGATATACGGAGCGTTGATGATGATGTTACGATCATCGACATATCTCTTGAGGACAGTCCCGTGACTGTTGTTGTGTCTATTGCCCCAGGTCACGTGGTGGGCGTTGAGGTCCCCAGCTAAAGTTATTGGGTCATCTGCGTTTAAATTTTCGAAAGTGGCGTTAAGGTCGCTAACTAGAAGCGGTTTTGAACCTGACTTATATGCAGAGACTTTGGTGATGGGCTGATGACCCGTCATGTATAGCTTACATAGGGAGCCTTTTTACGACTACCGATACCCATGAACATCCACATAATTACTATGCCGATGCATTGCCCTCCTGTCACACTGAAGATGTAACTTTACGGCGGTATTATGTGAGTGAGAGGTACCTCCCCGGTTGTGCCCAATTCCGTTATATTCGAGGATGTAGTGTCATACACCATGCAAGGCCCTACATCCTCCTATGCAGCATGGCACTACCTCTCGCTAGATCCAGAAGATTAATAGCGTCAGTCGCCAAAAGGTTTAAACTTCTTTTACTCCTAGAATATATCTGTTAAGCATCCGTTCTTCAAAGGCCTCAATAACTATATCAAGTCTAAATTATATTTACTTACGTATGAGGCACGCCATCTACTATAAATACTATGATTATTAACTATTCAAGGAGTTATTGAAAAAAGATCTTCGTCAAAGATCAAGCATTCGACTTTTTGTCCTAGTTACGACGTGAGCGTTTATTTTAATCTAGGGAAGGTTATACGAAACCGCAATTTAATCAAATAGACCTAGTAAGAACAAGGTACCCTAGTAAGAATGTAGGTACATATTTTTATTATTAACAAATAATGTTAACAAGAATTTAACATTTTTGTTAAAAAGTATTTACAAGTCTATACTTAAGAATCTAATGGATACCAGAATATAGAACGCCTGTACAAAATTAATAGCAAATAAATATTTAAACGAAACCCTCTTAAAAAATTTAAGTGTAGATTTGAAAACAATTTATATAAGAATGATGTTCTTGATGAAGTGTTAAAAAAAGTTGTACTTAATTTGTAAGTATGATGCGTCACGATTGGTAATCCTGATGCCTCTTCAGCAGTCAGACTTTTCCCTACCTACAAGCACATACTTTATTACTAAAAGCGTATTAGGTGTACACATACAAGGTAGCAGGAGATCGGCCGTCTTGGCGTTCATTGAAAGAGGCCTATGTCCAGCAGTGAATCGATAAGGGTGATAATGATACAAGTGCTTAGATTTCTTCATTAATTAATCCCTTTCTTACAAGGGAACCATAATTTTCTAGGATTTAATTCTCAACGTACATAAAATTTTTCATTAAAATAATAAATCATAAAAGTATCGCAAAATATACAATATTTTACTTTTAAGGCAACAATTTTCTGAGGTAACTTGCAAAGTTCAGTCGATACGCTAATCCTTCAAGTGAAGTTTCTTTGTCGAAACTGTCTGCTTTGATCTTAGAAAATATTGTATCTTCAGTTTGTATCCTCAAAGGAAATTAATTATCTACTACCTTATGTTTAAATATAACTAATATTCAGTTAAAAAAATTGACAATATAAAATAGGAGAACAAAATCAGAGTTAAAAAATGCTGTTTGTATTGACGTATTAAATTTGTGTTACAACTATGATTGATGTATTCGCGTTTCTTACAACATGTCCTAATTTTTTTAAGAAATATGGAGGTGCTTCAATTTGCTTTAAATATGGTATATTTCAACTAGAATTGTAGTTAAAATTCCCAACTTCAGGCTAACAAATAATAATTTAAACTATTAAAAACTAAATCATATCCAAATATAGGTATTTTACCTGGCAACAGGAAACTAAAAAAATGAGGTTAGATCCAGCCAGGGGCTTAAGAAACTTGGTTACTTATCAATGTAACTAATTTGTTTTTAATCGAATTATATTTTTTCCAAAAGCAATATTCCAAAAATTCACATTAGATAAACATAATTATAGATTACTAATAATAACAGTATTTCAATGCCACATACAAAAATATTCTGAGGACTTTTGGATAAATGGTAATTGTATTTTTAAACTACGTTTGCTAAACAAAATAATATTTTTAAACTACTTTTATTTTTGCTAATAAATTAAGAAATTAGGTTCTTTAATTATTAGAATGTTATTACCTACATAACTATAAGACGTGTATGTATAGATTAAATGTGTTATAGTAAATTATCAAATAAATTTGAATAAAAAGAAACTAAGTGCTATTATATTTTGACACCACTACTAGTTTATAGTTACGAAAATTTAAAATTCTAAATTTAAATTATATATAAACACGTAACTTTATAAATTACTGTTAATCAAAACAGCTGTAAAAACAATTTATTAAGTTTTTTTTAATACATCAAATAATAACACAAAAAAGTGCCAGTGAATTGAGCTAAAATGGCGATGGTTATGACGAATCAAACAAAAGTGTGTTCGAGTTTGCTGATGCTGTCTGTGTTGGCTGGCATCGCACTGGCAGTGCTGTATATACTGCAGAGGAAAGCCGAGAAGGAAGTGCACACAATGGGCACTACTGAGAAATATAGCCAGTTGCAGTCGTCGCCACAAGATGTGATAACCGTGAGTAGATTAAACTGAGGAAATTATTTTACTATGAGACTCTCATATCATAATCTCTCATACGTAACAATCATGTGCAATGACAATGATTTACGTGTTCATTGACATAGGACGGGTATCTGAACCACATCTGGATTAATATCTAGCCGTCCAGATATTGATTCATTGAAATAATAAGGATGAAGCTGGTAATCCATATACACATTGTAGCTATAGGAAAATGTACCCTTGTGGGACCCCACTTTTCTGATTGGACCTCTTATCATATAGCTCAGCACAAAATCTGATGGCATGTAAATTAAGAGCGAGATGATAAGTGACATCCAATTTACGACAATAATAAAGCCGTAAGCTTTTACTGTGTAATTTAACAGACAAACCGCACAAAACATAACAGCTAGCGCTACTTAACTTTTAGATGAAAAGGTAACATTATCTTATATAAGTCTAAGGCAAAAATTATAAAATATATAAATTAAGACCCCTTAATCTAAATTGTTTTGTCGCGTTTAGGTGAAATGTTAATCACAAAAACCCTACTATAGCACTGAATGTTAGCTGAAGTATTTTCATCATTCATTTGGTACACTAAAATAAAAAGTTGAAATTTATAGGTATTTATGCGAATAAAATTGTTTGTAACTTACAATGAACGATGTCCAATTAACTCAATGATATTAGATACTGGGTTTTAAATTTAAAATAATACAACTGATAAGAATATTTTTAATCTGTAATGGAATCAATTATATTTTTAATATAATTTTACACTGCTAAGTGTAACTTTGGTCGCAGTGTGATGATATTTATCACATATCATTCTCTGTAAAAACTTTTCAATTTCTTTTGTTTTAATTACTAAAGATATAGAATTACTATACATATATATATATACTAGAATAACCA
>JAFELO010000548.1:37021-61820 GCA_017140195.1 Eumaeus atala | reverse complement strand
GAAAGCGATTGTACAGTTTCGGAGACTTTATCACCCCACCATGGTAAGGCTTGAGCCTTGTCGTGGCGGTGGGGCTCAGTAGCCCTCTTATAGGAAGAGGGGGACAAAAGATCAAAAAGTGGCGGCGCTTTTGCGCACGGGGCAAAGGGCGAGGATGAGAACCTCACCCCATTACACTGTCTCAAAGTTGGTGGGGTTGTTCTGTGGTGCGGGAGAATCCCGTCTGTGGAGGTGGTGTCGGTCCCTTCGGGGGCTGACTAGCCGTCGAGGTACCCTGATGATTTGCTGAATTGGGGCACCTTACCAAAGGCGGCACTGGTGGCACTCGCGGTGGTTTTTGTGGATATTCGGTACTATATAACATGCCGCGAGCCCCATATGGCGCCACGACATTTTTATTATACTGTACTTGCTGATCAGGCCACGCGCCTCTGTGGCTAATATAGTATAGCCTCACAATGTTATGTGTGTGGCCTCGCAATATTTTAAGTTGGTCAAAGTTATATATGTGTGCGAAATTTCATTAAAAGCGATTGAGTAATTTCAGACATTAGACCGGGCAAATATATTGTCCTGACATTTATATTTCCTAGCCGACTTGGCCACGCACTGATGTGGCACAGCGGTGCGTGGCATTAAAATATATATATGAGAGAAATTTCATTAAAATCGATCCAGGACTTTCGTAAATTACAAAAACACAATATTCTCATATATTTTGATGCTTAAAATATTTTTATTGATATAATGGCGGAACATAATACGGACTATGAAGTAATTGTCTAATTTAAATTCGGAATAAACAAAATAAAGCAGGCGTCAGGGAGTCGATCAGACACCTGGGTAATTAGATCCTCGAACTGAACTGAAGCTTTGTCAAAGAGAAATCCGCTCGTCGAGTCCACGAGGCGACGAGAGATTCGTAATGAGTTTCAGAACCTCGGGGTGCTCAACCTTTGTGATAATTAAATTGCACTTTATATTGAATTCCTTTCTTAGTTTTTTAAGACGGGGGAAAAAACATTGGAATGTATGTATATATATATAATAAATAGAAAAAAACATTGATTTTTTATTTTGTTTGTTGAGGACCTTGCTTCGTGTTTCTTAGACTTCAATCGCTAAACAGCCGCGAAGGGGCAGTTGTGCTTTCGCGTTTTGTGCCTAACTATGCATGTCTACAGTATACATATGTGTATGGTTTAGCCCTAGTTCAGATACGGCGAAAACTGCGCAAACTGAAACTGAGCGGTTGGTCCACCGCATACTTGATCAACAAGGTAGTAACAAGACCCGCGCGGATAGGGCGCGCCGTTGCGATCCGCGCGGTTTTCGCCGTATGTGCCCTATGTCTTATTATAATAAATTAAATATTTTATTTTTATGACCGCCTCGTACACTGCAAAGTTTTTTCTTCCAAACACAGCAACTTAAGTGATCTACCTCCAACTAATTCAGAATCCTTAAGGAAGAAAGAGACAAACTTTGATTTTTATATATTGTCACAACTTATTTCAGATAATCCTATGGATAATTACTAAAGAAATATTTCCTTGCTCTAACATTACAGATCCCATGAAAGACTAATAAACAATAGATTTTTTTATACATAGACATAACATAATTTTGAAAACAGGATTGAAATCAAAAATACTGAAAGTACTCAATAATTTATGTGAGTGCAGAAAACTGGATTGCACGCAACTCGCGTAAGTTGATTTAGTACCTCACCGAGTATTCCTTGATAAACACGCGTTGCGTCTGCGCAGTCATGCATTATCCTTAGCCTTTTCAATATTTAAAACACAATTTTGAACATCATCGACACATTTTACACTTACTGAAAATAAATGTAACAAAAAATGATCGTCAACATCAAATCATAACTATCGTTCAACATTTCAGTACAACTCTACACATTCACAATAGCAATTTACGGTGAAAATAGTCGGTAAATAGTCGGCAAACATGAGGGTGTTTTGGTGTCGAGTGTTAACACTCATTGTGATACAGGGCGCATTTCAAGAGCTCAAGCTGTACGGATCACCATCACAGGCTGAAGTGCAATGTGTCAGCACGTTCGCGGTAAGTATTTTAATTATTTGTGAACTAATCTGCAAATTTTCTTGAATGGGTCTGTTTACCACTATTTTTTTTTTAAATGCATACGTCCGTTCGTATTATCTATGTTAACTTTACAGGTTTATCTACTTTTAAAAGACGAGGATGTATGGTAAAAACACGCCAATTCTGTGTTGGATTTAAAACTATAAACTTTGTTCCAAGTTTAAATTCCAGACCTCTAGTTTTTTTCATGTACTTTACTTTTTTATTTAAACATTTCAAATGGTAATTTGTTACTATTATTTAAATTTCATGCATACATTAAAATATATATATATTTTTAATTAATGATTTCATACAGGTATAGGTTTTTGAATACATATTATCCACTTACGTATGTAGTTCTTTTTAAAATATTTTTTTATGATTTTGACAGGAATTTGGTAAAGACGCCGATGACGAAGAAATAGATATTGACAATATCTTGGTGATTATTTTTTTTTTACTTTTCTTTTCTTTTATGTCGCACACTATTTTTTAACAATAATAACTTTCATAGGACTTCTATTATACATTACGTAAGTGAATTCGAACTGACTGAAATGTAGAAATGTCTTAATACATTGTTAAAGAATAGCCACGATGCATTTAGAACTGTGGTGTAGCTACTTAGCTACTAATAACAATGCATTTGTGAACGTCCAAAATTAGTACCTCCAACAACATGTCTTCTTACTAACACATTATTTAGCTAACAATTCCTGTAACTTCCTTTCACGTAGAATTAACAAGAGTTTTAGAAATAGCATAACAATTTAAAGGCGTATCAGAGGAGTATTTATTTAATTGTAATCGTTACAATATTCATGTTTGCTACTTTCACACTTCGTATAAAATTTTGTTTCTGCACGTAATAATTTTGCAACGGTAGGTATAAAATTCTTATTTCAATAAAATATAATCTATGAATTGAGGCCAACGTATCGGCATAATTATGGGGGTGTTCACGGGCGTCGGTACGGGTGAAAAGACTCCAATTACTCGTTTGCATCCCTTTTTTTTTTCAAAATATTTAACCACTCAATAGTTTCCATACCAAAGTATTTGATTTAATGTAAGGATACTGTGCTGATTTTCAGTGACTCCTCTGTTCAGTGACTGATATTTATCAATTGCAAGGAGCGACACAACTGAGGCTGTCCGCCCAAATGCGTATGCACTGAATATACATACACACATAATATTATTCAATAAGAAATGGTGAGACTTGTATTTGTATTCTGTCTAATTTGTTAAGAGCGAAACGAAATCGTTAAGGTCAATGGCAATATGAAACGGGATCGCTAATGTATATTGTTCAGGTATTATTATTTCCATACTGTGGCGGGAGCCATTGAGGCCCCTGTCCAGCAGTCCTAAATGATATGTAATCAATAAATTAGTATAAAAATCTGTATGCTTCGGAACTTAGTGCTAAAGGACGAACGTTATTGTGACATGAGCTTACGCAAAGTAAGCGCGGAAAAGCGTTACGCTAGTTTGTTTCAACGCTGTTCAATTGACGGCACATACGAGCGTATCCAATAATGGGAGATTATACTATTATTTTTTTTCATACAGCGCACGTCAAATCGCGCCCTGAAAAGGGAATTATAAAAAACATACCGATTTCTATTCTAAGATCTAATAAAAACAAAAAATTACAAAATCCCTTATTATTTTTCTATAGGAAATCCTTTGTGGCAGAATAAACATTCGTTTTGCCTCAGACATCTGGTGCAATTCTTAAGGATTAAAATGACATAAAGACGACCATTCATTGTCGCGTAATATTTCAGCACCACTACAATTGCTAAAGATAAAGTTAGTAATAATTAAAGTCAATGAAATGCCTCTTGCCACCATTTCTTGTTATGGTAACACAACACTGAAATCATAAAATTTTATTTAATTAGTATGTACAGTGTACTTCTACAAAGTTTGGACACAAGAGCTTTGACTTAAAACCAGCTCCACTTATATTACTTGTAATTTAGAGTAATAAATATAACCAAGTCACCCTAAAATGAATCCGTAACATATAAGACGCTCTATAACTTTAAATGCTCAACACTTTTCTTAGTAGTAAGTCAGTGTCCTTTCTCTGGTACTAAAGTTAGATATTGAAAATGTTCACATCGAAAACGGAATTAAGCAATCTCATCATACAATTACTATTCGTCATATTTCACTTCCAAACGCTATGAGAACTATTCATCTACCTCCTCGTATACAGCCCTAGTGTCCCTGACTATATAATAATATTAAGTACCGTAGGGACTTGCGTCACAGGTACTAGACAACGGAAATATATATATATATATATATATATATATATATATATATATATCCTTTTTTTATAATTTAAGTAATGTTATATATTTATGGTTTTTGTTATGGAAATACATACAATACGTAGATAAGCACTTATCTTCCCACCACAACATGTTGTTCTCAGACAGGTTGGCATGCACCTATCGTTCCACATTGTGTAACTTGTGCATTATATCGATCACCTCTTTGTAGATACTCTGCCACTTTTCGGGCCTCAAATATGTATTAATGGTAAACCTTTAATAAAGTTGATCAAGTATATTGCCACTTCTTGGTGGAAATTCATAACAAAATCGTTTTGTATATCCCATAAAATTTAAAAAATATATATAAATTAAAAATTAAATAGTCAGATTTGACTAAATACTGCTTTCTTAAAATAAAGCGTTACGTCTAATAATATGAATGCTAAATGTGATATAAATAGAAAAACGAGCTTATCTGTGATGGATCACCTTGAGATATGAGATTCAACATGGGGGCTGCGTCAAAAACAGGGGTTCGGTATTCTCTTATCTTCCTTGTTTGGATTCACTTAAAAATTTGTATTTCATTAATAAGTAACCGAATGTATTTGATTTTAAAGACCAGCTAAAATAACATAAAATATTTTAATTAGAATAAACTAGCTGGTGCTCGCAATTTCGTCTGGGAAGGCTTTGTGAAATAGTTAACCGATGCAACATACGGTTGGATTGGTTAACTGTTTCTTGGCTGAAGCCTTTGAAGTTCCAGTTATTATTTCATGGCAGACATTAAATTTGGTTTTAATCTCTATATCATGTTGTAGTTTAATTATTTTATATCGTACTCAATCATTTAGCATTGTGTATGGGTAAATATCTTAATTTACAGCTGGAAAGACGTTGCGAGTTAAACTTATATACACACTAAAATAACACCCAAAAATCTTTTGGCACCAGTTCCCTAAATTACTTCATAATATACTGTGCCATATTTCATTATTATATAAGTAAAAAACATAAAAGTTATTGACCTAAAAACAAGGGATTCTGGAGTAAGTGAAACTCATTGGAATGGCGAAATGAAAAATCACTTTTACATAATATTTTGTTACCGACTTTAATTAAAAGAACCTCGATATTTTAGCAGTAAACCACAACACTATCTATGGCCTGTTTACTTTGGCAACGCAAACAGGGAAGGTCGCATTGCAAACAGTTTACGAGGGCCGGACACCGGACTGCAATTACGAATAGCCGGAGCCATGTTGTCAAATCTATCGATATCAATGTTTGCTTTCCGCATTGGTTATCGGTATTTTATCAGTGAGCGGAACCACTTTAGACACGAGGTTGTTGCACTGATATTAGCAAAAAAGGATTGGTCTTTTCTAGCGTCGGTTGGCAAATTTATATAATTAGCATTCATATATCATATCTGTTCTTATGCTTTTCGTCTTATGCTTTTCTTTTTTTTTTTCTATATCTCCGCCTTTTGAAATTTACCTCAGTCTTTGAGCATCCGCATAATTATTAGACAGTCACGTGAAATAGTCAATAGCATCCTATTTATAATATATAATCTATCTCTAATCTATTTCCTAAGAGATAGCTTAGTTAAATATAATTAGTTTTATTAATTAATATTTATCTCTCTAAATTTTGATCTTCACAAATTAAATCAAGTACTTTTTATCTAAAAATGTCTGTTCTAAAACCTTTATTTAAAAAAGGAGACAAAACAGATATAACCAACTATCGACAGATTACACTAGTGTCAATTATTTCTAAAATCTTTGAAAAGGTAATGTTAGTGAGACTTACCTGTTACGTGTCCAATCACAATTTACTGACACATAATCAGTATGGTTCCCGAAAGTGTAGCAACAATTCCTTAGCCTGCTTCAATTTAATTAAACATGTCACTGAAGCTTTAAACGAGAGAATACCGGTTTCTGCAATATTTGTAGACATGAATTCGTAGAAATGAAAACATTTGATCATGTATATCATTCGTTACTGTTGTACAAACTAGAAAAATATGGTATAAGAAGGAGTTGCAAACGACTGGATAAAGTCCTGTCTATCTGATGGTTACGAATGTGTTGAAATTATAATGAAAACAAACTTCCTTGTCTCCTCCCCTCCAAAAGGCCACTGGGAACACGGAATCACCTCGTAACGTGGCGGTATTATGTAAACAAGACGCATTTTAGTAAGAGATACTGGCATACTCAATTGCAGTTTGGCCAGTTTACAATAGATTTTAAATTTTTATTCAAGAAGAAGAAATATTTTTATAAAACCTTTGTTTAAAAAAGGAGACAAAACAGATATAACCAACTATCGACAGATTAAACTAGTGTCAATTATTTCTAAAATCTTTTTATTCGTAATAAAATTTCGGATAATACATCAAAGCTTATGCTTGCTCGGTTAAGTTATCCATTATTTTACGATATGTGTCATCAAATTGTACTCATAAAAAAATCATATCTCGTAAAATACTCGAAAAAAATATACAAAATATTCACTTCTTTCCATAAACAGAATAATTCAAATCTAATAACGTAACAAGCAGTTCATCACGACGGGATGTGATTCTGTAACATTCGTATTCATAACGGGGCATATCCAAATAATCTCAGCGTAAAATTACGCGCTCTCCCCCTTCCGATTTCGTAATCATGTCTCAAGTCGCAATTCCAACAATATGTACAGTCATGCGAAAATATTGCCTTTCAAATTAAGGAAGTACTTCGATACGTGATTTGTATTTGGATAAATATTAATGTTAGATGAACGAGAACATGTTATAGACACTTGAATGGATTTCATGTTCCAATTATCAATCGATTTCACATTACGAGGGTGGATTAAAAAATATTCGGCCTAACTAGGAAAATAAACACATCATCATCACTGTTAGGTCAGACTATGGTATAAATAAATTCGGTGTTCCACAAAACAGCACACTTGGACCTTTTCTGTTTCTATTATACATTAATGATCTTTCTAAAATAACTCACCACCAAACCCTGTTATATGCGGACGATACCACAATTATAATGAAATGGAAAGAAAGAAACACAATGGAACACGAATTGTGTCAACATTACACACAACTTATAGTGGACTAAAAAATGATAATCTTAAAATAAATGTAGAAAAGACCCCATTAATACAATTCCAAAATTATAAAACTCGGACCACAAATTTAAATATAAACCACAACAACACAAATATTTCAGAGTGTCGGTAAAATGTTTAGGACTTTTAGTAGATTAGACTGTAATTGGAAGGCCCATACAGAATAGGTTTGTAGCAAACTTAATAGATTCGTTTACGTTCTAAAACGGTTACGACAAACAATAGTTACAGAGGCTGCACATAGTGCATATCATGGTTATGTGTCCTTAGTACTCTCTTTGGTCTGTTATTGTAAGGTAACTCGGTTAAAGTTGAAAAGGTATTTCGTATACAGAAAAAATGTGTAAGAACCATTGTTGGTGCCTGGTATGTGTAACCAGACAGCTGTAATCCAACATTTAACAACTTAAAATTACTACCATTATCTTGTTTATATAAAAGAGATATCTGTATTTTCGTAAAAAATCATCATTAGTATTTTAAATTTAAATCAAATAAAAGTCGGAAAAGTTAAAGATACAAATCGAAGCTTTACCTTCCGTGGTGTAATTCATATGTATGATAAAGAATGCACAATATGTTCAGGCCATACACATATATAACCGTTTGCCTGAAAAATTTAATAATGTATGATAATGAAAGATCTACCGTTTCATAAATTTAAAAATAATATTACATTATGTCTTAGAAAAAAATATTTTTATCACTTCAATGAATATATGCACCACAATAATGACTTCTAGATAAATGTTAACAAAATATTTAATGTTATATAAATGTTATATTTATAGGTACTATGTAAATTTTGCTAACATGGACTTCTAGGATATTTTAAATTATAATAATAAGAAAATTAAATATTCCTAATCAATTAGGATAATTTTTTACATATAATCAGAATAATAAAATTTATTTAACTAATAGTTTAGTATGACATAAATTGTAACTGAAAATTAAAATAACAGTTAAATCATTAATTAGTAAATATAAATATAATGTATATTATTTAATTAGGTGTAAGAGTCAGGTTAATTAAATATGTATCAATTTTTACATGCTGAAATATTAGAAAGTTTTGGAAACCTTACTTACTATGTACTATGTATGTACAATTTGTAAATACCCATATATTCGAGCAAATAAAATTTCTTTTTTCTTTAATATATTCGTCAGTAGTGGAGGTCGAAAAAATTCCAGATCGGGCTTCATCTTTCACACTCTCTCTACCATGCTTGAATTCTACTATCCATTTTTTGATGGATGAATCTTATTCATCGTACTTAATGTTGGTACGCTGCTCGATCTACTCCATATGCAGAAACTATGTCCGATTGCTTTATTAAAAACAAAATCACAACTAAATATCGCATGCGTTTCGTACTTCACACAATTAACTAGTCTGAACTGAACTAAATAATGCGAGTAGATTTGATTTTTAAAATTGAATAAATCCGTGTTAGTCCGAGTTCTTTTTAATCCACCCAGGTATCATAGAAATGAGTACTTTTAATAACACGGATAAAATTGAAATTAATATATAAAAATATAAATAAAAATATATAAAAATATTACATTAATATCACCGAATAATAATTACTTACTTATTACATTGTAAATTCTTTAAACATAATTATTTAAATCAATCTTAATCTAAAGTTTGAGTTAAAAGTACCAAAACTTATTTTTGCAATGTATTATCGTGATTGATGATTAATGAGTTCACAACGATATTTAAGCGATATAAAAAATGTAATCAAAAGCTGAGGCCATGGATAGGGCTGATGATTCCTGAGTAAAGTTTTAGTGTATAATGTGTCCTTCCTCATTCATGGGTGAAGCCGGGGCCTTAACGAACCTTAATAAAAAATATAACCCAGCTTTTAGAATGTTCCTTAATATGTGAACTATTGAAAACTGAAAAAAAAAATCAAATCAGTTCAACTCTATAGGTTTATTTTATACACTACAGTTAGATTTGATGTGATATTTTAATTTACATTTATAAATTCGATAAACACTAAAAAACGTTATTCAAGTTGCAATATGAATTTCCAACAAAAGGTGACAATACGTCAACTGGATTACAAATGTGTTCAGCCGACTGTACCCATAACTTTCTGAAAACCTTTGTTTGGTTCGAGCAAACACTCGCTAACGACTCTTATTGCCAGTTTCAAGTTATGTCCCATTATGAACGTGCTGACGCTTTGGCGTACGCCCTATCATTTAACTACAATAAAATATTTGCCAAATTTTCCCCTTAACCCCATGTTTCTCCCCTGTGTTTTCATTTTTTCAATGAGAAAGTTTTATGTGTACTTTTATTCGCAGTTAATAGCAACATTTGAATATGGGGGCAGTAAGATAAATCTGTAAAGTAAACACGTTCGCCACTCGGTTCTGTCTGCCTACTCTCTATCACCTATGTTCACGCCAGAGAACTGACATCGAGACGCGTTGATTTTATTTCAACGTATAAAAAGTTAACGAGTCTACATATTGTGTCGCATATTTATTATATTTAAAACATGAAAGGGTTTGCAACACGTTTATAAGTTTTTTTTTATTCTGAAGTCATTTTCAATTGCTTATTTATTACGGTTTCAAAGGTTCTTCAGTAACAGTAACAAGGGTTCTAATATAAGACTTGAATGTGACCATGTAATAGAGTTGTCTGAAATGTTAAGAGCCAGCTCCACAATGTTGACAATTGCAATAAATACGGAAGATATTATAAATAACAGTGTTGATAATGAATTGGTAAACACAGATGTCAGAAAGAAAAGATCTCTATGGTAAATGTCTTTTACTGAAACATTCAAATGTGTAACATACATGTCGCAGCAGTATAAAATGAAATCACATAGTCCTATTGTGTAATATTTTGCAATAGGAAAATTAAATATTACGCATCATGACGTGGTTAGGTGAGATTGGTTACTATAGGATACTAATTTATATCTTTCAGTATTTATTCCTTTAACTTTTTATCTTCCTAATTTGTTACGACTAGCTACTAATAATTCAAATAATTGTACACTTTGCTTTTGTGTTTGTTTATTTAGCTACTCACATCTTCACTTTTATTTAGTTATCTTTGTTATAAGTCATCTTTATTTAGTTAAGATTTATTTATTTTTTTGGGTGTTGTTTTAATTTCGGATCACTTATTCTAAATGGTCTCTGTTTATAGATTGTAGCGTGGTTACATATTTATAAATCTGAATTTATACTCTACTGCTATTTCGAATAACAGATCTGAGTTACAAGATCTCCTAAAGCAGCAACTTTATTCCAAATGATAAATAAAAAAAATATACACCCAATTCTAAATCTTGCATTGAAAAGATATTTAGTGTCCTATAAATACCGGCATTTGAATTTGAGATTTACTAATTGCAGTCTAAATCAAACAATGTAGAATCTATAGAGTTTGACACAGTATATGGTGATTAAATTCAAAAGTATTTTTACTGAACTGAGAAAAACTGAATAAACCACGATATAATCTGTAAGAAGAAGCTTTATTATATGGTTTTACGTCAGCCATAATTATTTAAGCAACAATGTAATTTTGCTTCTATCATTTATTCTTTAATAAAATGTTAGTTAGTTACTTAGTAAAAAGTCTTGCAAAAGTAAAGGTAGGAAGTAGGGATTTTAATTATCTACCATTGTAAAAAATAAATGATACGTCTGGTACCCAAAATTGCAGGGAAATTTGCAATTCTACCGGACAAGCACAATTAAACTGAACATAGCTGAAACTCATTATGAGGGGTCGTTTTAACATGTCTAAGTAATTAATTGTTGAACAGGTGGACCAAGAGGAGGGGGACATGGAGGGGTCAGGCCGTTTCGGGACCATTCCGCCGTTCCCACCGCCACCACCCGGACTAGACGGTAATACTTTTTAGTAGCAAAATATAAAATAAAATTATTTCATTTGACGTCGTAAAGTATTGATATAATGTAAATGTCATTGGTTTTTCTATCTTGAAAACTTCTCTTTCTGAATAAATGTCCATGTTGCTTCAGTTTATGTGCTTATTAATTTATATCCTTTTCTATAAGTTTAAATTTTTAAAAGAGTTATTTTTATTTTTCGTTGCATTTGTCTTTCGTCTAGTAGTTGTGTTTATATAACATCGAATCGTCGTATAGTGGTTTCGATTTCCGGATTCGACAAGAAATTTTTATTGGGTCTTTCCCAATTCCCAAGAGCAGTCAGGGATTATATTTCATAGTCACGGAATGCTTTTGATAAGACTTCTGCGGTGATTCAGCTTCGAGTTACGAAAAAGTCGTGAAGACAGAAATCTATCAGGCCGATCCTATCGAAATAGGAGTATGTTGCAATAGAGACATTAAGAGGTAGCTGTAGGCTGCATTGGCGCCGAACAGGTGCGGAATGATCTAGGAGTTACAGGAGGAGGAATGAGTAGTAAGAGGAAGGTGCCTGTTGATGCAGCCACACCACCAACATTGCGTACCTTGTTGACATTTATAGACTGGATTAGTACTGGTAACTAGATAACAAACACTAGTGTACTCTAGAAAAGTTAAAACTTCTAGTCTATTATCGCGTTTCTCAAGATTTATTGAATAAGACAGCACCTACAGAGTGTCTATTAAAATAATTCAGCTTTCTAGTGAATAGATTTTTAATACCGTAGGAAGGGGCCAATGACACCCACAGATGGGTCGTTCTCTTTCCCCCAATTCCGCCGGCTACTTCACATGGCGGTATCATATGACTACTTCTCCTAATTTGCCAAAGCTTGTTGTCAATTCTTAGAATCGTTTTAACGTGTCATGTATAAATTTTCAATGTGATTCGTAGATATTTATTATAATAATTGTAATTACGTTTGTGATGTGTATACATTTGTTCGTTAGTCTACTGTCTTAAATGTGTGTTTGTCGTGCGCCTTGGATTTCACCGCAAGTACAAAATTGAGATAAATAAAATAAAAAATTTAAAATAAAAGGAGTGAGGGGTACGTCCCCGCGCATATCGACCCAATTCGGCAACATAGCAGTACTAGATAATGTGCTGTATCAGTAAAATATTACAGCAATAAATATAAAGTGGTTTAGGGAAATATATAGTTATTTAGGAGTATTCGTACAAGATCGTGCGGTTCCACCGCCTGGCTGGATTAACGACTATTTGTTTTAAGCGCCACATAATCACAACGGGTGACTTATGATCCTTACTTCGCCATTAGACACACGTTTGCTGTGGTGTAAGTGAAACTGTTTTGTGTACACACTATAGATGGGGCGTATACGTGGAGATTAGTGGCGTCCGCCCACATGTAGACATCCGCAAAATTGGTTTTGCTGGCTTTTAAGAAATTTGCTGTATTCCTAAGGACCACTTCAATTATATCGGATCGGGAACTAAAAAATGCTTTTTAATCATTTGAATTTGGTACAATTGGGCACCACTCTCACACTATACTGACGTGAAGCTAGTGACTATGAGGGGAGGTTGGGTAAAAAAAGGATAACGCATCGGAATATTGTGCGGGTGTTTCAGGACGTCGGCGTATTATAGGCAGTTTGCATAGGATTAGGAGTAAATGAGAAGCGAAGTGTCTTGGTGAAGAGAGGTAGTGTAGATTTGTTTCCTTTCTGCCCTCGTCCACTTCGCGTCAGCGTTGCTGTCACTTTGCGACAGTATCATGTGAATGACGTGTATTTTGTTGAATTAAGGAATCGCCTCAATTTAGGAAGAGGTAGTGCCATGCTACATGGGAGGAGTTAGTGCCATGCATAGTGCATCACACTACATCTTCCTATGCAACGGAATTGGTTTGGCAGGAACGGGGAGGTACCTCCGGCTCACATAATACCGCCGTAAAGTGGCATCTTCAGTGTCGCGTTTCGTACGGTTTGTGAATAGCCGGTGACCCGTTGGGGGTGGGGGCGAAGGAGGTCAACGCATCGCCATAGTAATTATATGGATGTTCATGGGCGTCGGTAGTCCTAAAAAGGCTCCTTTCGCTCGTTTACAGCCTATAATATTAAACTACTACTACTTCTTACTGCACTACAACTTAATAAATATTAATGTTATAAAATTATGTAATTTAAAAATCTTGTTTCAGGTTACACTAACAGATTTAGGGGAGAAAAGGGCGAGAGAGGACCAAGGGCAAGATTTTTTTACATTATGACAGTTTTACTATTAAATATATTTAAAAACACACAGCATGTTAATTATTTAATATTTGCAGTTGCGTTATTCATACAGAAAATTGACGTCCCATCACGTCAATTTTTTGCATGTACCAACACGGTCATCAGATTTGATGATATTATTTTTATTTTATCCTTTTAAAATGTTATCCAATCTTAACTCAATATCTAATTTAAATTTAGGTAGCGTACAGCTTTTATTAATTTATTGTTGTAAATGATTTATCTGAAAACTAACGCCAGTTGTTGTCGAAATAAACTAATGGATCTTGGAATGGAAACTTACCCGGTCTCACATGCCTCGAGACTAGAAAAATGTAGCCGTTAAAAAGGATAATATCTAAACATTGCAATATTTTTTGTTCTACTACTTTACTAGCGTTTGTACGCAGTGTCTCCATGGGAGACCTCCAAATCGTTCGTGTGATTATGTCCATTACTCACAAATACCTAAACCGATATCGTCAGTTCGATGCTGTAGTGAATTTACACCGTGCCCCGTACATTAATTCTGAAAGTCGCTTTTTCAATATTTTAGACATGCGTAAACCTTGCAGGCAATAAATAAATCGTCCACTTTTATTTATCTCTCAAATTTGACAACTTTACCAGCTCGTCTAAAGGAAATAGCTACACCGTATTTGCTATAATCGCATATTTTTTATTAATGTCACTATCAAGGACAATTAATGATGTAATTAATAATTAGTCGAAAAAATTACAAATTACTATAAAACTACATAAATGATCCATTTGAATATTTCATATTGCATACGTATATCTGTGCGGATGCTATCATTTTCTTAACGAATTTGATTGCGTTCATGTTAGGCAGACTATTTTTAGGATGTCATCCACTTACTCCACAATCAAAAAATCTTTATTACTATGCCTTAGAATTCCTGGTACTCTCAAAGATTCGGCCATCTTACATCAATAAGAAAAAATATAGTAAATCATAAGTTAACATCGATATACCAGTAAAAAATACAATTCTGTGACCTGAACCCAGGATTACATCAATAAAGGAAAAACAGCGACGAAGTGCAAAACGCAAAATTCGCAATTCTCCCCTCAAAGGGCATTGTTTTGCCCCTCGATTTATCGCCTGTTGCCCGCCCCGCCGTACGTTCCTTTAATGTTTTTTCGCAACAGATTTAAGGGAATAAATCAAATGCCGTCTAATAAAGGCAATTTATTTACCGTTATAAATACATAAATTACGTATTAATGGTAAACGGTAATTACAACTATGCGTAGCGTAACTCGTTTATAATAATCAAATAAGTTAAACAAGGTTCAGTGCGAACGAGATGACGATGGGTGCACGTTTTTATGCATGCATCTCAATCTCCTTATGTGTCCTATTGTTGGGCAAAAGCCCCCCCATCTTTTCCAGTCTTCTTTGTCCAGAGCTCTATCGAGCTAATCTTAGCATTATAGAAATTTTATTTTTAGTTAAGTCTTTAAGCCGGTTTCAAGTCTTTTGGGTGATTTAACTTTTTTGTAACTGGAGAATATATTTAAGCCCCTGGTTGAGATGACTGGTTTAGGGGTTTTTGATTCTTGAGTTTCCCCTACCTCCTTATCCTTAGTGATACCTTCACATTCACATCCGTCAGTGGAGGTGCCACGGGAAAGAGGTGGCATACGACCGCTACTCCGCTAGGCTTTCTCCCTTTGAGGCCTCCTCTTGGGAGGACAAGAAGTAACCTCCTTATGAATTTAAAGTCTTTTGAAGTGATAAAAACAACAAATTAAATTTCTTTCATCTCATCATCAGCATGCTTAGATGAATATTTCCCCTACCCTCTCACCAACCGTGAGAGGGTTACCGCTCATCTCCAGCGTGTTATATTAGCTGTATTGCCATACAAGTATGATGATATGATATACGTTAACGCTACTTAAAAGTTCCAATGGTCAGTTGCACAGACTAATTCACTTAACTCAGCGTTGCAATTCCGTGCAAACTCATCTTAATTGAACTTTATTGCTTTGGTGTTCATTGTGATAGACCTACTTATTCAACTAGTGATGATTGGACTAAGTATAATGTCTCAATAGACACTAGATAATACATAAAACAGAGTTACAATTATTTCAGAATATGAATATGTTCAGTATGTAAGTTATGGTTAGTTTAAGACAAAAAGTAGTCAATTGTTAACATAAATATTAGAATGGTGCTATAGTATGGATTTTATTGATATTACAGTATATTTGGTAATAAAAACTAGAATTATATGATAATTAAAGTAGAAAATTTGTTATTTGGAAAAACATTGTCTGGACGTTATTAGAGTTTAGTACCCCTCTCATATGATATCATTTTATAGGGTCCTCCAGGAGAGTCAATTCGAGGACCACCAGGACCGCCCGGTCCTCCCGGAGCTCCTGGCTCTGGCACTGGACTTGAAGAGGCATTAGGATCCGGTGAAGAGGTAAGAGAAGTCTCCTAAATTAAGAACCTAAGATGGCGGAGGGATAAACACTAAAAAAATTATAATTGTTACGTTTTATGATCTTTGGCTTCACTAATTTTAAGGATTTCAACCCTTGAAATAAGTGTCGTTGAAGGTAGTTTGGTAAACGAAGAAAGGCAACAGTACCCAACACAGCACATCTTCACACCTGTTGTCTAGTGGGGCAGGCGGAGACTGCCACATATCATGATCCACACAAACCTGCCTGACCTTCTCTACATACTCTCTTCATACAAACGCGCCGATTGAGAAGCCTCATGACACTACCCTCGGACAGACAGGACAAAACTTTTCTATTATTAGAAGGCAATAATTTTAAACGGTAAACAGTAACTATTTTCTTTTTGTTTTCATGCCTACTGTGAATTTTTGTAGAGAACTACAGTAAAGGTACGTTCAAAGTAATATAATAACAAATATGACCCTGATATTTTTGACTTATTTTCATATAATAACTCACATTCTTAAAAAATGACGTAGTAACATTCGTAATTTGTAATTGGCCTTAGATATTCTAGGGTGACCATCGTACAATTTATATTGTGCGCATCTAAAAATTCCAACTCTACCAAAGTATGACGAATTTCGGCAATTCTTAGTGCCGAAAATCAGCCCAAACTCCTAGTAAACGATTTGGCTAACGTAAATGTATATATTATAGTCTAATATGTCTTTTTAAATAGAATGGGGGGGGGGGGGGCAACGAGCAATCGGAGCCATTTTACCACTATCGACGCTTCTGAACATCCACACAATTACTATGCCAATGCGTTACCCTCCTCCCTCTCCCCAATAAGCCACCGGCTACTCGAAAACCGCATGAAACGCGACACTGAATGTGTCACTTTACGGCGGTATTATGTGAGTGAGAGGTACCATCCCGGTCGTGCCGGCCCAATTCCGTTCCATAGGAGGATGTAGTGTCATGCACTACGTATGGCACTGCCTCCTCCTATGCAGCATGGCACTACCTCTTCCTCTCCGATTACAGCAAATATTCGGCGAAAATTACGCATCCCTGGGGCAGTGCGGATGTAACACGAGCGTACTGCTGTCCCTCCTGGAGACAGCGCCCGAGCTGAGGGGTCCGCCAGGCCCGCAGGGGATAGCCGGGCCTGATGGTCGGACAGGCTCACCGGGTATCGCTGTAAGTAATGTCGTCAATTATTCGTATCAAAAATAACATTCCACTCGATTACAACAGGATCGGAGGGAAGTCCTATTGCACACAACACACGAGTATTCACGAAATTAGGAAAGCATTGCGATACATTGGCCTGACGCGTTTTGGCTTGCTGTAAATATTTTAACTATAAAATTATAGTTTCCTCACTTCATTTTCTTTAAAGATAAGATGTCATTTAAAGAGATAGTTGTAAACCATTCTTTCGACAAGATAATATTTTTCCTTTACCTAGTCTCTATATTTATGAAACTTTAATATTTGCTAAAAAGAAATTAAACCTGTTTGATAAGCCAAATGAAGACTTTAATTATAAATCAAGAGCAAAGATGAGAAACGAATATAAGCTGTACATACCTCCTCAGTGATTGCAAGTCTTTGGAAAGAAACAATTTCTTTTTATAAATTTACAATCACATACCAGATGACATTAAAAAAATAAATATATTGACATTTATAAATAAAATGTTTAAAGTTTTATTAGATAAGTGTTATTACTCAACAAGTGAATGTTTATTAGGCAAATTTTTATGACTACTTTCAGGATGTAATTTAGAATATATTGTGATTATTTTAATGGATTTGTACATTTTGAACATTTTTAACTGTTATAAATTGAAATTTCAAAAAATATTTACTTGACTTAATATACTTGATAAGTTCTTATTCTAGAATTATTCATGTCGTACTTATCACTCAGATTCGACTACAATGTGTGATAAGCCTTGTGACACTGTATGTAATTGTTAACCTATAATTATCTGTATTCACTCACAACGCTCTAATTTGAATTTAAACTATTTGTATGGTAATTGGTAACAATTTAACTTTTGCACGCCATCTATCTGCCACATTGTGTACTCAAACTGTTGTTTCTATTGTAACATCTCTTAGTACAACACTTCCTTGCAAATAATGATATCTAATATAATAAAGCTTCTGAAACGTCGGGTTCGTAAAATAATTAGTAAACTGCGATAAAATCATTTAAAGTTTTATTACGAAGCTTTTATTCCTAACTAAACCTATGAACGTTATGGGCTACATAGCATATGATCCAAGAATATTGCCTGTGTTGTAGTGAATAGACACATCCAGAATAGTATATCGTTCTCATATAATACCTTCGTGAAGGTAAGGCCATGTCGAAGCGTTTTGTGAGAATCTTGATTTCTTGAATCGGGGCTGGGTGAAGAAGAATAGTACAAGAGCATCAGGAGATGATCTCCGGCTTTGTGGACATTTGTGAGCGTGGACATACCATCGGGTGGTTCGACTGTAATTTTGTGTCTATTGAAAAAAAAAATGTATACATTGGGTATGTTCTATGTAACTGCTACACAAAAAATAACCAAAGAGATAGTTTGGAAACGGGGGCGTAATAATTTTGCGATCAACGCTTATATAGGATATCTTTATCTTAAAGTGCATATATAAAAATACCTTGTTTTTTATAACATTACCAGGGGCAACCCGGTGCGCCTGGCGAACGAGGGCCAATTGGAATACGAGGTGAGAAAGGCGACCGCGGAGACGAAGGGTCGAAAGGACCAGAAGGCCAACCCGGTCCTAAAGGAGAGCCGGGAGTCGATGGGAGACCAGGCACCCCGGGTCCACCTGGACCACCGGGCTCACCCATATCGTCTGATTACACCAATTTCGAGGTATGAGTTTTTATATATTGTTGTTGAGAAATTATAACACATTTCACCCAAGCCACTACAGAGGCTACGTCTCTTTAATTTTTAACAAAATATAAAGTACCTGTATATTTTACTTTACTAATTCTTCTTAATTATGTTGTGTAGCATATTATGTTTATAAACATAATTTTCTAAGTTTTCTTCGTTGGCTCATAAACGATCGTAAGCCGTTCCAATAAAGAAAAGAATTCTAAATGGAGGATAAGTACTCTCGCTGGCTCAAGCGGACGGTAGCTTCAACAAAAACGTTTAATATGTTTTTTGTTTATTAACGTAACAATTGTAACCGGTGTGTAATATTTTTTTTTATTTTTACGCATGCTTTCATCATGATAGGTGTAGTAAAACATCATATATTAACTTGACACTCACAATTTTTCGTGTATTTATAGTTTGTGTTTCTACAACCTAAATATTACCTCTTAAACGGATATAGGGGATATCAATCATGGTCACCTTCGATTTCTCATTTTACCCATGGCCATTTTTCACACAAAAATAGTTAATTACTGGAAGTTTATGTTGTAGGCTATTTAATCTGTCAACAAACGATAACAACTAATAACAACAACAGTTTAAGAACTAATGAAATTAAAAGACATTAAATAAAATTAAACTTAAAATAGTAACAAAACGCTATTTAAGAAACAGTGCGCATCCATTATTTTTTTGCTTCGAGTACCAGCCGGTACTCTACTTACAGGTTAGTAAATATGACGAAGACAGCAATAGTGTTCGAGTGAGATAGTTGAAAAATCCGCCATTTAAGATTGGTTCCTTTAATGAAACGGCTTATTGATATTATATATTAATTGTGCAATATTAGTGACAGTTAAAGACTATTATTGAAGCAATCGCATGATCGCAGGATAAGTATAAATTTATAATTGTGAAATATAATAGATCGTTACGTAATTTTTGGTACTCAGCTGCTTCGATTGTATAATATTTATCACAGGCTGCAACAAAGTTTGTCCCAAAGTTGTGATGGTTTCGAGTTCCGGGGCACCCATCATTTTCGTGGGTATTCGACACTACAATATGCTGCGAGCCCCACACACTACTGGACCCCACCCAGGGCCGGTGAAAGCGCGTAAATGCGTTCAATAGCGTCGGCAAAAAAAGGCCCGTTAATCCTTGAAATTATTGTTAAAAATTTACAAACTACTTAATAATGACATAATAAACCTAATTATGCACTTAACATACTTAGGTGTATTGATGTCATTACTAAGTATTGTTATTGCTCCAGGTCAACTGTGATCCTTGTCTCTTAGATGGGATAAGAGCAGTTTTACAAAGCCAATTTCAAACCAGTAAAATATATTGCTCATTTTACATCAATTAATACAAAAAAAAACATATACGGTACGTAATCTCCTTTTCTTGGCTTTTACAAGTCATTGCAATCTTGTACTGTCTCCCGCTTTGACTAGGGATGCAGACTGGAATTACTTCCTACTCCCCATATTTTCTTCTGTTTAAATACGTTGCGGTTCTCAAGAGAGTTTTTAGCTGCTCCCTCGGGCCCCCTGCTATAATATCAAAGGGTCAGTAGTGGTGGCCGCTGTCAATCCCCGCTGACAGGAGTAGTAGCGGTGGGAACGTGTGGTAGGCTAAGCACGTAAAATACATTACATAATATTTAGAATAAACATGAAATATTCTACTTGTGAGTAAAACTCCAACATTAAGTCTCACAATTTTTATATTTTAACAGCGAGAATATAACATTGTAAATTGTATTGTAGACTTGCATATTACTCACCTTGCAATATTTTTTACAATATTTTCGTCCATTCAGTCGAACTGGAAGCCGAGACAAATCTATAAGGTACGTTTCTGAAAATTTTATTCAAATAAAGATTTATGAACGCTCTCTTAAGTATTCTGAATATTGTTGAGTAATAAATGAAAAATTCTTTTCACAGTCTTTATTAGAATAAAAATTTAAAATAATAGAATAAAGTAGTTCCTGTAATATTGTAAATTAAATTAATGCTTTTCAAAGTCGAAAACAAAGTTCATAACAGCTTGTGTAGACAAATTAAATTTATTTTAAAGACAATGGTGCATAACTACGGCGCGCAAACAAAAATAAGTGCTTTTAGACTCTACATCAGGCACTAACAGAACCATATAATAATATCTCATATAGAATGATAGAATGTAAGGTTTTATAAAAGTTCGTTTTTCTTTACTTCATAATTAAAATTTTCTTTTTTTATAACATAGGAAGACAAATCTGACTTTTCTTGCTGATTCGAACGCCAGTAAATATCAGGGTAATTACTATGGCGATGTGTTGCCCGCCTTCTCACCTCCCCTACCCCCGCCCCCCCAACGAACTACCGGCTACGCAAAAACCGCTCGAAACGCGATGTGAGAGAGTGGTACCTCCCCGGTCGTGCCGGCCCCATTCCGCTGCAATGGCACTACCTCTTATTAAAAGTAGTCCGTACCTATTAGACGTCAAAGTAAGATACAAGATTGATCGTATGTAGCAAAAAAAGAATGTGAGGAGGTCTTGGCCCTAGAATTGGTCACATGTGCCCCATATGTGACCAATTGTAGGGCGAATTAATATGTAATAGACAATAACAGCAAGACCAAAGAAAATAAAACTTGCTGATTAAAAAGGATTACAAATTGATTAGGGACGATTATTATAAGTTTATAAAATTGATTTTGGTTGAGCGCGTTGTACTATACGTAATGTGGGTAATGATAACTTACCTTCGCAAATTCAGACTAGCATAGGCGCAAATTCAGACTAGCATAGGCGC
Organism: Eumaeus atala; assembly: GCA_017140195.1. Lineage (NCBI taxonomy): Eukaryota > Metazoa > Arthropoda > Insecta > Lepidoptera > Lycaenidae > Eumaeus > Eumaeus atala. Next base: position 39,905 of record JAFELO010000548.1, on the reverse strand, counting down.
AAATTAGCGCAAGATTCTTTTGGAAATTGTGTATCTGCACAAATCTAAACTCACGTTAGTAATATATAAGGTCGTGTGTACAAATGAATGATATATAGCTCTATCTTCGAGTATGGGACAGATACGTTTATATATTTCTAATTCCCCGCCCTTTATCTAGGAATCGCTCCTGGGCTCATACGGGGGAGCTATCGGTAGACCGGGAGCCCCGGGACCTAAGGGCGACGCTGGTCAAATGGGTCCTATTGGACTCCAAGGAGAACGAGGTTTCACTGGTGCTAAGGGTGAAAGGGGGCAGACGGGACTCACTGGCATTAAGGGTGATCGAGTGAGTCAATTTTAATTCCTTCATGACGCTATGATTATAATTAATAATTGTTTAATACAACTATGATAATTATACTTTTATGTCAATATAATTATAATGCTAACTTCTAATTTGGCCATCAACAAAGGTGGAGACTTTGAAACTGGATCGAATATCGGATTTTTTTCGGTTAGGCAGAATTGTTAGCGAAGCGTTTGAGTTTCCACCTTAGCAGATGACCAAATTATAATTTAGCATTAGAACTATATTGACATAAAAGTATTATAGTTGTTTCAAACAATTCCTAAATTAGTCACGACATTATGTAATCAAGGAGACAAGAGTTTGCGATATTCAATCGAACTATTAAGGCACTCGTGGAAGCCGGCAATTGTGATAACAATGACTTGAAGCATAATTATAATGTAGTTTTGAATAAATTCGACATGAATTGGTCATAATTACTTTATTATTATTATTATTATTATTTGTGAACCACGCTATTTGTGACGACCGTCTGGCTCAATTGGTAACGTGGCGGTTAGTCCGCGTCTTACGTCTGACATCGCGGGTTCGAATCCCGCCTAGGTGATGGACGTTCATGTATGTATTACATGTACTTCGATAATAAAAATCTTAAATTTACAGAAAAGATATAAATATATTTACGTTGTCTAGTATTAATAAATAATTTATTCTTCTAAAGCTAGAAGGTTCGTCGTGCAGTCGGAACGATTCGGTGGCTACCGACGTCGCGCCCGCTTACTAATCCCTATGTAGGCTACACAGATGCGTTGAATTTTTTTATTGCACAAGAAAAATATTTTTTTCATTAATTATGGCTATTTTATTAGGGCTATACGGGACCGAAAGGCGATCGGGGTCTGAAGGGTGACCGGGGTCCCTCAGGTCTTGATGGCAGACCAGGGATCCCGGGTACTAACGGACATGGAGGAGAGAAGGGAGAGAAAGGTATTTAAAATTCAGAAGTAATTTCGTTTTGAAGCTACATTACATAGAGATTGAATAAAAGGATTTAAAAAGAAACATAATATTTTTTATGCATACATTACATAAGATTTTAACAATTAAATCCATGAAAGCATTATAATGTTAGATATTCACAACAGGTTCTTAGTTTTTATTACTTTTACTTATAAATAGCTTGCAATATTTTTAATCAAATTCCTTAGTTCCATGTGACTGTTAAAATTGTATATTATTTTTTTACATTTTTTTATTATTTTTTTTAGGCGAAAGAGGATACCCGGGTCCGCCCGGACCTCCCGCATTAGCCACGAGCGCTTTCAGTCCCGAAGATGCAGAACTACTGAAAGCAGGTATGTTTCATATAGTATAAGGGGTAAACGACCTCACGGTGACATAGCGACTCTTATAAACATCCGCATCGAGGTTATGCTGACGCGTCGTCCACTTGTCCCTTCTACAACCCATAGGTCACCCAAACACTTACAGACCATAAGAAACAAAAGTATATCTGGCGCGTACCGATATGTAGCCGAGAGGTACCTCGTCGAACGTGCCGTCCCAATTCATATTTTTATTAGTATTTATAAATGTATTAAAAAAAATACATAATTGTATTAAAGCTCGGTATTACTAGCAAAGCGGTGCGGGGTTAAAGCGGTCGTAATGTAGCGGTGAATGACGTCACTGGAACGTTGACCTCATAAAGTAAACGGAGCTAGTTATGGAAAAGGTAGTGCCATGCTGCATGCATAGCGGTTGACACTACATCCTCCTATGCAACGGAATTGGGCCGCCACGACCGGGGAGGACCTCTCGCTCACATAATACCGCCATAAAATGACATCTTCAGTGTCGCGTTTCGTGCGTTTTACGAGTAGCCGGTGGCCCATTGGGGCGGGGGAGGAACAGGGCAACGCATTTACATTAGCGATTGCTCGTTCGCCCGCCTATTCTATAAAAAAAGGTAAAATTTTGCTCCTTAGAGTAGAGATTGTAAACTCTCCAATGGCGTTATTCACCTATATGTTAAGGCCGTTTTTTGACAGCACCGCTAACTTGTAAACCAAGGGATAATGGAAACTGAGAAAACATTTTTTTCATTGCAAACGAGCAGTCGCATTACCTGATGTCGGTAAGTGAGTCGTTTTGCTGTCCTTAAATTCATTCCTCCGTAGAGCTACTCATGACCAAAGTATGCATTGCGTCATGTCTACACTAATTAGTTCGCACAAAGCTTGAGAAATCTTCACTACTTGTCTGGAAACATTATTTGTTCCACCGCGGTATTACCGGCTTTACATATATCCTATAGAGACCAATCATTTTTTTTTCCGTTCCAAACTATGTCTATACCAAAAATGATGTAAATCCGTTTAATAGGTTTTGCGTGGAAGAATAAACATACAGACTATTTCATTTATAAAATTAAATAACAAGCAGTAATTTAATTTAAGACAGTATACAGCCTGATAATGGAAAATATATATAAAAATATATAATTTAAAATAATGCACACAATCACATAATACACACACATACGTCATATATTTATTTTTGTAATAGTGTATAATATGAGTTCTTAATATA
>JAFELO010000548.1:12216-30862 GCA_017140195.1 Eumaeus atala | reverse complement strand
TTTCATTTTGTTCGAAATCTTCGGTTGGAGTAATGATTGTGAATGTTCGTTTATTTTTATATGTCGAATAATTATCGCTATTTTTTTTAAGTCTTAGGTAGAAGTAGTGTATTTGAACATTCAGTTATTTTCTGCAGGTCATTTTATTGCAGGATTACACAGTTTCATGCTTAATAATTGTCATACTGTATACACACGCACATGGCTTAAGAAACTTCTATTAGTATATAAAATTCAGAATGTATTTTGCACTGGAAAAAAATAAATTGTGTAATAACTTGGATACAATACTAATTAAATGAATTTATAGATGAAAGGAAACAAGGGCGATCGTGGTGACGATGGGAGCCCCGGACCTAAGGGAGCGCAGGGACCGCCAGGTCCTGCAGGGACCGCGAGCAGCACCGACGTGCAGTACGTCCCTGGACCGCCGGGGCCACCCGGCCCGCCTGGAGTCCCCGGGACACCCGGTGTGTCCATCGTGGGACCAAAAGGGGAGCCCGGGGCCGGATACTACGAAGAGCCCGTGCATGGCAATCCGAAATTCTATGGAAGACCAGGTTATTGAAAACAATGCTTCAGTAGTGTTTTACTTACTTATCAGAGCCTACAATCTTCCTACTGCTCTCAAGTCTTTTATTTCCAGGCGGTTATCATGTATGATGAGTCAAGTGCAATAACGCACTTGACTCATCATACATGATAATCGCCTGGCCGTACTAGTTAAATATAATTATTTATAATACTAGATGTGCCCGAGTTTTCGATCACGTGATACCAAGATATAAAGTAAATTTCACAAAACCGTCCATATAAGAGACGTGCAATTGTCAAGTTAGGCACTTTGTAAAAACAACTTAAACACATGCACGTAAGGTTGATTTTGCAAGGAAATATGTATGTTTAAATTGTGCGCATCATGTTTATTAATCAAATGTTATCAAATGCATACGCGATTTTAGTCTTGTTTAAGCAACACGATGATAAATTTTACTGACACAAAAATGTTACCTAAACGTTTATCTTAAATAAAACATTTTATATTTAGAGTACTTTGAATATATGGGTATAATCTAAATTTAGCAATTAAAATTATACTATTCAAAAGTTATAAAATTCGCTCGTAAAATGCTAATTCTACCGTCGAGAAGAAAATTCAGTCCTTGAGTTTCCTGCCATCTGATGTAACTTCATAATTTGAAACTTCATAATTTTAGTACCTAGCTCCCATTTATATCATTACAAAGAATTAACATAACTACTACAATTCACACAATTTATTTACAACCTGTTTTTCTTTAAATAATTTTGATTTTAAATACTTATAGGTACAAGTTTTGTTTGCTAGTAATATCTGTTTGTTGACGCTGATAATCATGAACGCTAAATAATTGTTCATAGAATTTTTGAGTGTCTACAAATTATCTGTATCGACATGAATCAAATATTGACAAGAGTTTTTTTTTTTCTGATAAATATGATAGTAGTTAGCCGAGACTAGAACCATAAGTGTTATTATTAAAACTTTATCCCCCTTCTGACTCAGTCGGGTAAAAGGTCATGATCCGAAAAGTACTGTAAGTTAAAAATAAAAATTTATGAGCAACTTTGACATTAGTAAACAACAATATATAAACAAGAAAAAATGCTTGGAGTTTATTCTGGAACATAATTAAGTGTAATAATTTTTTAGGTTTACGCTAATGTTACACATTATAAAACTACTTCAAGGGATTTTATTGCGGTTAATCAAATATTTTATGATCCCGACATTTCAGAAGCTTTGCAGCGTACTTTTATTATAATTAACCGTTTTTGAAAATGCTGTCCCTGAGGAGGTGAAAGTATGTATGAAGGAAAACTTAAGCGAGATAAAACCGCGAAGCACAACTAGTCACAAATACAGGAAACAGAAATATAGGAAACTTTTATTCAAGCGAAAATATTAATAATCAGAATGCAAGTGCTGAATATAGGCAGCGTCAACACTCAAAATTAATAATAAAAAAGCGTTGAAATTTTTGTTAGTATTCCAGTCTTTTGCCAGTGTTTAGGTACTTGGCAAAACAAGAAAATTTATACCACATTAGTACTGACATTAATAGTTATCAACTATGAGAGTCATGTTTGGTAATACGACAGATCTATTAGGCCATAAACTCATATAATACTTTGAGTAATGTATTTTCACGCTGCTGGATAGCCATTCCAAAGAGTCCTCTCGATGAACTGAAGGCTCTTAAGGACTTAAAGGATCTCAGAGATAGAAGCAGAGAACGTGGACGTGAGTATATAGACACATAACATTTTAGAGTCTTCGAAACACCATGTTAGGTCTGGAAGGAAACACACTAATTCCGCTTTACAACATTACATTTAACATTATATTTAAGGTATTAAACTTTAAATAAGGGCTTAACAATAATTCCTATTTATAGGACTTGGTCCTTCCGGACAAGATACGTGACCGAAATTTATTGACTTGATGCTTACAATATACCTCTAAAATATTTTCTGTCTAAAAATAATACTTATTTATATAATAATTATTTACATTTTGCTCTTTCCAATATAGAAGCATTTATTTGGCAATGATGCCCATTTTTCATTTTCAGTTGCTGAGCCTTACTTTTTACCTATTATATTTTAAAAAATCACATAAAACTGTTTACTTAAAAACTTTATAAATAAATACATTGTTTTCTCTTAGTTTTGCACGGTGAACAGAGAATGCATCATTCTGATGACGCCCCAGCTAAGACAGTGCCAGGTGCCGCAGTTTTCCATACCACGGAGGAGATGATGCGGGTAAGTTGACTCAGATTTTTTCAATCAATATTGAACTTAAACATTTGAAAATATTTAGAATGAGCAAATGCGTAGTATATACGATTTCCGACGTTGCGATATTCGAAATTCGAAATTTGAATTGAAATTTCAACGTGAAATGCAAAGGCATAGCCATAACTTTGTTCGTCTTCGTTCGTCTGACACAATTCAACTTTCCAAAATTTCAACTCAGCTCTTGAATTCTGATTGAGCCTAAATCACTTCCGTATTAAAGAGGCGCTCTATTTTTAATTTATATAGTATATTTGAGAAGTAGTATAAGGAGGAGGAATACTGAGAACTACAGGTGCGTTCGATTCTAACAATGTATAATATAAATAGAAATTGTGATATTAAAATTCTGATCACATTTCCGTCAGCTTACTACTAAAGGAATTGTGCGCTTATTCCCTAGCGCTTTTTCGCGTACCCGTAGGGATACAAGTAACACACAATTGGGGGGGGGGGGGTCAAGTTTATACGATGTTTTGTAATATGTAAGGTGTGGGCATACGAACTTTCTATATTATGTACTGAATGTACATCCTGACTAAGAACTGGACCAGGTGCGAACACTGCACAAGATAAGCCTCTTGAGTTCCGTGACAGATGTCGACTAACTTACCGAGTTAATTCCAAAGAGCTATTCGATCGGAATAGTTCTAGAAATTTCTCGTGCTACGACTGGACTACGATCAAATAGATGTGATAAATATTCACAGGCTCCTATTCCTGCGGTACGGTTAGAAATCTGAAGGATTTATGTTCTAGACAAGGTTAGGTATTGAATAGCTACTTGACACGTTGAAAGTAACATGTAAAACCGGCTTTCAGGACATCAAAATATATTACCTGTCGAGTAGAATTCAAAATTATTCTATATTCCTTGGAAGAATATTGTTTTTTCTCGCAGTATTCAGTCATATATTTGTTCATTTGTGTTCGTTACCATATTTCTGTTCTCGGCTGTCAAATTACAATATTAACTGCCATGAGGACCGATTGGTAAGACATATTCATCACTCATAATCGTAAAATATTGCAGCAGTTAAAGTGTTTTTAAGAGGTAGTTCCATGCTGCATAGGAACAGGCAGAGCATGACACTGTATCGTCCTATACAACGGGATTGGGCCCGCACTACCGGGGAGGTACCTCTCGCTCACTTGATACAGCCGTAAAGTGACACCCACGGTGTCGCGTCTCATACGTATTTGGGGGAGGTGAAAAGGTGGGCAACGCATCGGCATAATTTTGCTGATATTCAGCATCAGCAGATATATAGTAACTTTGGAAATAAACGCGATGCGTCTAAATTTGCGTATTGAATTCAACGTAGTATCTCTGTGGGGGTGTGCAGATACGTCACAATCAATGACGCATTTGCCTTTTTATCAATGGCCCTTGCCCTACATTTAGTAATTTGTGGGATATTTTCATAAAGAAATGTATGTACTCATTCTATTAGATAGTCCGGATGAGAATGGAGAAATGAAAATCGCTAGTCAGCCTGTACAGTTCGTTATAGTATTCCTTTTTGGGACAAAACTTAAAAATTTAAGGAAATTAAAGCCTACAGCCTAAGGTACATGCATATATATCTACGAGGCTTACCTAGGTACTTTTAATGGGCATACCTACACAAATATCGGTGGCATCGTGTGCTATGGGGTCCACGTGTACTTCAATTATGTAGATTCCTCGAGCATAACATGGTCACGTACCGTGTCCCATACAATTCTACATTGATGTTAATAAATGGAATTTCACAAGCAGCTGACATCGACGAGCCCAGTCGGCGCCCTCGCGTATGTCGTGGAGGAGCAGGCGTTATTTGTCAAGGTCAACTCGGGCTGGCAGTATGTATTGGTAAGTTTTATTTGTCAAGCTCAACTCGGGCTGGCAGTATGTATTGGTAAGTTTTATTTGTCAAGGTCAACTCGGGCTGGCAGTATGTATTGGTAAGTTTTATTTGTCAAGGATGTATTGGTAAGTTTTATTTGTCAAGGTCAACTCGGGCTGGCAGTATGTATTGGTAAGTTTTATTTGTCAAGGTCAACTCGGGCTGGCAGTATGTATTGGTAACTTTTATTTTTCAATTCATGTTTAACAGCTAGTGTCTGTATTCGAAAAGTTAAATATATTTTTAACATAATAATATTTCCGGCGTGTCCCATTGCGCCGGAGTTTCCTACCGAGGCCCGTGACATCTTTTTATAGTATACAGGGACAAACGAGAAAAACTAAACCTTTCTACGGCTACCGACGCCCATGAACATCAGCGGAATTGCAGTGTCGAGTCCTTTGTACCTCACCCCAATGGGCCACCCGCCACCCACAAACCGCACGAAACGCGCCACCATAGAAGTCGCTTACGACAGTATCACGATACAGGACGTATTGCGATGCTGTTAAACATGAGATACCTCCCGGGTCGTGCCGGCCCAATTCCGCTGCCATGCTGCGTGGCACTACCTTTTACAAAATTTTCCATTATGCTGACTTGCTTCTATGATTTTTTTTTGTTTGCAGCTGGGTTCTCTGGTGACGCAGGCGACGCCGGTGACTAGCGCGCCCCCGCTGCCGCTGCCCGCCGCGAGTCTGCTCCACTCGCCCATCTCCAACTACGTGGACAGTGCTAATGATGTAACGCCGGTTGGACCTAGTGTGAGTGCATTCGACATTGCCTCTCTTTTCATTATTTTTGCATTATCAGCCCTATTGACTTTGACAATACATTAATAAGTAGGTATAAGAATACGGGTACCTTCATGCTTCTTCCCCCATGAAAAGGTTTCACCTTCTCTTCAGATTAAGAATCTAGATTTTTTTTTTTTTTATTGTTCCTTATTCATAAGCACAATAGATGATGATATCTGTAAATACTTTATTATATTGAATGATAATTTATTGTTCACTTATTTTTGGTATTAATGACCTCCTCCTAACCAAGTTTCAGCTACAGTGGGCATCTCCATAGAGACGTAATTGCGTAGGACATGTAGTGCACGAGTGTTTACGCAGACACAAACACACTCTCTATTTCCTCATTCTCATATTCCCATGGAACGGCGATACGACACGGCCAGTGGGAAATCATGCGCTGACAGCTTAACGTGTTCTCTGAGGCACGGGGGTGTAACTCCGATTGATTCCTGTCTTCGGACGGTTATAAGAAATTGTAAAATCTCAATAACACAATGGCCCAGATCTGGACTCGAACTCGGAACCTCTAACTGTAATTGCACATGCTTATCACTAAGCAACATCGCAGTCCATTTTTGGTACATCGTGTTTAACGGACAACCTTCAATCATGGATTATCATTTGCTCCGCTTAGCTTGAGGTACCCCTTGGTTTGTCGTCTTTGTTGGTTATAAAACCTTTTTTCAGCTTCGGTTGGCAGCGCTGAACGAGCCCCTATCGGGTAACATGCACGGCGTGCGCCGCGCCGACTACGCGTGCTACAGGCAGGCGCGTCGCGCCGGGCTGAAGGGCACCTTCAGAGCCTTCATCACGAGCAGGTGAGCTGACCGAGCTATACCTTGTCATCAAACAGCTGTTTATAGTCAGTGTATTGCTGGCAATTGGGGAAGCACGTTCGAGGAAAGGAATAGTATTAGATACATTTTGACAACAGCGGAGCTGCCACTCGAAATCTAGAAGTAGGTTCTTTGTTTTTTTAATATTACAGGAAGACAGCTTGCGGTCCACTTTAAGTTTACCGATGACACAAACATCCTCATAATTGTTATGCAAATGCCATCTTTTACTCTAATGTACCACGGCCTGGTCACAAACCTCACAAAATGCGGCAGTCAAGCTGGCAGTTTAAGTCCGATTCATGCCAGCGAAAGGAGGAGGAACCTTCCCGCACGTGCCGGCCCAATGCGCCTACAATGCAGCATGGCGCTACATTATTAATTTAACTATAGAGCTAGCCAATAGAATACGGATAGCTAATAATAATAAAAATTAGCAAAAGGGATGGTCCAAAATTTTATGGAGTGTAGGATTTGGTCTTGTACCAGACACGAAGTAAAGGAAGAAAGAATTATGTACTACAGTTTTTATCGATTTTTATCGATCCAAGAGTCTTTAACATTAGTCCAAGGATAATTGAACATTTCCACGATAAGTAACACGACCAATGGTGTAGTCATACATTTTGACATTAATGACATTTATTAAAGGGAGTCATCTTGACACAAGAATGTCAAACTATTGTAAAACTTGTAGTAGCGTTATCTTTATGCACGTTAGTTATTTATATTAAAATATTTTATTTTTAATGAAGTCTATTCAGTTTTATCTATTAATAGTGCAATGGTACAAAATCACAACTGAAATGGACCGTCCCTTTACTTGTATACCCACTTCAAAGTAAACAAATGTAACAATACATTCACAACTTAAAAGCAGATCCTACGAGTAAAATAATTCTTTCTTCGTACAGAATACAAAACTTGGACTCCATAGTCCGCTACTCGGACCGCAGCCTGCCAGTTGTGAATATTCAAGGCGACTTGCTATTCAAATCCTTCTCTGACATTTTCGACGGAAACGGAGGTATTATGGTCGGCTCCCCGAGGATCTACAGTTTCAGTGGGAAAAATATCATGATGGACCCCAACTGGTGAGTACATCTTACTTAAACAATAATGTAAATTCAATATATGGTAGTTTCAATGATTCCATTTTTTTATTGTACTAGGCGATCAAACGTGCAACGGAATCTCTTTACGACTACCGATGCCCATGATCGTTTGCATAATTACTATGCCCATGCATTGCCCTCCTTTCTTTGTCGCCTCCAATGAGCCACCAGATTTCCAAAATTTAATCTTCACTTCATTACAATACTTTTTTAATTTCTAAAAGAAACTTTAATATCCTTTTCAAAGTTTCCCGCATCTTATGTTTTTTTTATGTCAGAATGTCATCGGTATTTTTGTTTTCTTTTCTTTTTTTGAATCTGATTAGTATTTCCAAGGATTAGCGCTATATAGCCATAATAATATAATATAATGTCTGTGCACTTATTTACACCACGTTCGTACAGTGTGTGGTAAGTGCCGTAAGGACTTGTGTTACAGGTACTACACAATGGGAATATATTTAAAATTCTTATAAATTTAAGAATTGTTATATATTTAAGATTTTCTTCATAGAAATACATATGTTACATCCATGACCTAAGCAGGATGGGATGCGAACCCGCGCCCTCTGTCGCAACAAGCGGACTAACCGCCACGTTACCAACTTAGCCAGCCGGTCATCAAATAATTAAATTATAATGTACCGACATTACTACTGGTCTGAAGAGACCTGTTGTTGCAAAGGACCGCATATCGTCTATACGAATGATTTCTAAGTGAACTGTAGCGTGCGTAAAAACTCTTCTTTTTTCGCACTTATCTAGATTTTTGTTTCATTATCCTTAGAATTGTATATAATTGCATCGATATGCTGTGCACTAAAAGAGTGAACATTAGGAATGGTTGCTAAAATATCGAAAAATTTTGCTCACGTTGAGTATTCTAATGCTTAGCATTCAAAGTAACTAGAACATTAAATATAATTCCGTTTTGTAGTACGAGTTCTAGCGGTACTTAGCACGACGCTAGGCAAACCTTGTGTAATAAGTATGAATATGTAAATAGTTGTAGCTTTTTAATAGTATAGGGAGGCAAACGGGAAACGGAACCATTTGAATGCTACCGATGCCCATTTGAATTTCACATACAGATGTTTCGATGACATATACTCATTCTTCTCCACTTCAATGGGTTTTTAATCCTGAAGAAGGCGGTATCAACAATTAAATATGAGGTGTAAAATCTTGCGAATAGAGACATGACGACGTAACACCAGCGTAACACATAACATTGCATTAGTCGCTTATGTCCCTTCGAGTTTTAATATTATTTAATGAACAGGTCTCAGAAAGTGGTGTGGCACGGCTCGCACGCGAGCGGCGAGCGCGCGCTCGACACGTTCTGCGAGGAGTGGCTGAATGGCGATCCCGGTGCGCAGGGGCTCGCCGCTTCGCTGCACTCGCACAAGCTGCTGTCGCAGGAGAGGTGAGATACGCGCATCTCACAGGGGCCCTGGGACCTAGCGCCAAGAGCAGCTTCTGAATTTCCGAACATAACCTATGCTCTTGTTATCATGATCACCAGAATCATTTGCATCATCTTCACCTTTCGTACATATTAGCTTGATTTGGACAGCTAAAATTGCCTATCACGCGAAAACATTCCACTTTTGTGAATGGCTTATATAAATAATATTTACTTATGCTAAAACATTTTTGGGCCACTATAACAAATAGGTACGTCATACCATCTTTCTTTTTCGCTGTGGAATGTTCTTAGGCTTCCGCTCAGGTCTATCTTCAATTCCTGTGTCCCCAAATATGGGAATCGGGAGCCAAGAGGCGGTCCCTATACACTTAGAGGGTATGCTACTCCAAAGGTGGTCCCTCTCGTCCGCTTCAGGGAGTATACAGGGAGCTACGTAGTAAACACTTTCGCGGTACTTCCTTATGCCTGTAAATTATACAACTGACAGTTACGTATGGATAATGCAATGTAAAACAAAGCCGCTAAATGGATACCCAAGAAATTTCTAAGTATTCTATTCATATTATAGAAAATGGATGGATATATAATTACTAGGTTAATAAGAAATTCACTTTGTGTCTACAGATACTCTTGCAATAATCACTTCGCCGTGCTATGTATAGAAGCGACGTCGCATATAAGTTTAAGAAGAAAACGGGACATGTCCAGGTGAGTACAATTTTCTTTGGATTTTTTATACAAGATTCAGAATAAAATCACAAAGCTCAGTACTCGATTCAAATTCCGAATATGTAAAAAGTAGGTAACTATTTAAAACGGGACGTTCAGTCTTTTCTAGTCTAGTATTTGAAAATGTTACTGAACGGTTGCCTAAACAGGGCGAACGCTACTCGCTGACAGCTGACGCTCCCGGGGTATTTGACTTTAGCCGCGCGAATTACCGTTGGTATCATACGGTGTGCATTGTTCACTAAATTCCGTATAGTTTACTATGTAGGTATGTAATCATTTCGTTTTATTGTCATTTTATTGCTTGTATAGGATCACTTCCTACCGTGCCCAAAAAATGAAAAATCTTTTACAATTCTTGTTGTACATTATTATCAACCTGCTGACATCCGTGAGTGGCAATAACCGACCCCCATTAGGTACTTTAAATAAGTGGTAGTTAGTTGTTCATAGAAATGGGGCTGTGTCTCCCTCCAAAATGAAATTGATAATCTTTATAGCAGAATAAGTCCACTAACATTGGGACATTGTACGAAATCAAATCCCCCTTGATGTTCTTTCTCATCCGAAAGGGGGAGATATCTCTCTGGCTATACTCAACGGCAATGCAGCAAAATATCATAGTAAATATTAAATACATTTCAAGTCAATTCAATATTATACACATTTAGGTGATGTGGCTTTCAAATTCAATGGTCTTAACATTTATGAAATTATTTCCAGATACAACGACTCAATGTTGGACGATGAAGATTACCTTTACAACGCCGAGGAGTACCAGCAACTTCTGAATGAGATATTTGCTCAACCGCTTAGAGATAATTGAAACATTCAAGCTGTAACATTCTGCGAGCTAAATCAAACTATGATAATAATATATTAAGGCTGAAATCTCTGTTACTATTGCATTTTGTATAGGATCTTCATTATAATATTATGAAAATTCCTTTAGCTTGTTATAATAGAATTTGTACAGATTGTATTGGATATCTTCATGTGATGAACTTTCATTGAAAATGTTTTTTTTATTCATGTAGATTATTGATATTGCTGAAGCATTTTTTTCAATGAAATTTATATAAATGCGAGTGTTGGAACAATTATTTATAAATATTATAATTTACAAGTATTATATATTGCAAAGTTAAATTATATTGACAATTATTTAAGTAATTATTGCCATATTAAATAGAGACCGAAAGAGATGCGTTATTGAATACAAGTGAATTATCCAAACAATCAGTGTAATTTCAGCAAGTTATTACAATGAAAACGTTACACACATACACACACCTACAGCACGCATTACCGTTATAAACCAATATTAGTAACAGATACTATAAAAGTTTACAAACACTGGCAATGTGCAATAATTTAACATAGACAAAAAAAAATTCAAAAAAATAAAACTAAAAACAAGTTGTATTTTATATAAAATGAATATAAAATACAAGTTGTTTTTAGTTCCAGCTGTACGTAAGCATTATTTAAATTTCGTTTCAGTACAGCAGTTAGGTGAAGTTGCACCTACACTAATATTTCCGTGGTATTGTTGATATGTGGTTCCCAAGTGGAACGTCGAGTACTTTCAGAGGTACGCGAAGGTCTGGGGGTAAATATAGCTTAAAAGTACACCTCACGAAAATGCCACCAGACTTTTATGCCTAGCAAAAAAATAGCACAGATGTTACACACATATGTTATATACATTTAAGAGATAGTCCAGTAACAACAAATATTAAATACAAAATATATTATCATGTCTTATTAACTATCCTACATTAAGGAATTAGCACGACTTCTCAATCTTACTTGTTACCTCGAAATTTGTGGAAAAAACTAATTGGGAACCACAGCTCTACACGATACGCGATAACTCCTTCATCTATTAATAATAATATATCAATGGTAGAGTACAGTTGACACACAAAATGTGACAAAAATATGTTGTAATATTATATTCTAGATATATGAAAAACAAATTGCGTTAGATACTGTAGCATGTATTACACATGTTACAAATATTCATTGTATTTAAAAATTAAATTTACCGAAATATTCAGCGTTGCAACAAGTAATAAAGTTACCTAAGTATGAGATTTAATAAGCAATTAATGGGCACATCTGTTGCAAATCAGTTTTAATATGTGGGACTATAATCACAGCTGTAGGAGACACAGTGGAAATCTTGGATTTCAAATTCACCTCGAGTGATAATTTATCTACTCAAGACGAACCAAGAAGGATTAAGTAGCGTAAGCGTAAGAACAAATCCTACCAGTAATTATAATTTTTTTACTAAGTTATATTTAAAAATATATTTTTGGAGTTTTCTCCTCACGAAAAACCAACACGACGTAAACAGCGCCTAAGTAGTTTACGTCTCTGCGCTGCTTTCACTACAGAATCATGTTCGTTCATTAGGAGTAAACTCCAGTCGGGTGTCGGTGCAGACGCACGCCTTTTATATTTATGTGTGAACAACGATAGCTAGCTAGCTTCATCACTAACATTATGTGTAACGTAGATCCCGTAATTTTTATAATAAAGTAGTATTTCTTTATGCGTATTGTTACATTTTATCATAAAAATATCAGTTAAGTATAATTGGAATTCATAAAAATACTTATAAAAAATTACTTAACTGTTAATTGTTTAAAGTTAATTGGTGAATAGTGAAATATATTTTGTTATAGTAACAAATTTATTTGTTTTATATCATGATTATTATTGTAGAGAGCCAAAATGAAGCTTGAAAAAATTAATATTACTTGTGATATACATTTTTTCCCAAGAATTATTTACTTTAAGACTGTACATACATTTAATAACTTAATCGTTTGTAAGTAGATTTAGATATAGAAGCGTGGCATCGTTCACCACAAAATATTTATTACATATTATTCCAACAGCGCTCCATAATACTTTCAAAATTATGAAACATAATCATTCGCATATATATCGCTGGTCATGATTGGATATCTGCATGTGTTAAGGATTACCTAGGGAAGTTCAGTTCAACATTGTTAATATTAGGTAGTTTTTAAGCATGCACATAATTATTGAATTTTAATGACGAGTTACGTAATGTAAAACATACCCTACTGCATGTGCCATTAAATTGTGCAACTAAATTCATTGACCGTAAAAAATAACGTTTAAATATAAAATAGATGTACTTATAGCTTATAAAAATAGTACCCACAGTAACTCAAAAATTATTTTACTAGATAAGAAAAATATATTGTGTAGTAATCGAAAAGTCAATTTTGTAAAATGTTTGCGGCTTTTGAGCTTTTGAAAAGTTTACTGGTAGACGATAATTATTTTTTCTATATCCAGTAATTAACCCACTTATTTAAATGTGTAGACTTTATAGCTTAAGATCCTAGTCGCATTATCTGTTTCGAAGATTTCATACAGATTGTGTCTAAAATATCTGCAGGCGATGTCAGGATTCCTCGCAATTGGCGTGTTTGTATGAAGCGAGATATGAATGTGTTAGGAAGAGGTAGTGCCATGCTGCATAGGAGGTGGCAGTACCATGGATGGTGCATGACACTACACCGTCCTATGCAACGGTATTGGCCCGGCACGACCGGGGAGATACCTCTCGCTCACATGATACCGGCGTGAATCTTCAGTGTCACGCTCCGTGAGGTTTGTGAGTAGAGATAGGGGGAAAAGGAGAACAACACATCGACATAGAAAATATGTGAATGTTCATGGGCGTCGGTAGTCGTAAAAGGCTCCGATTGCTCGTTTGCTCCCCTATTCTATAAAAAAAATGTGGAGTAGGCAAGGCATGCATGTAAAAGTCGTGATATGCGGTGTTTCGATCTTTGTCTGCCTCATGAGGGAATTGCCGTGACGTTATTTGTGTGCTTGTGTACCTAAGATATATGTAGGACTATCTTTCTTTAAATTATGATACCTTCATCAAACCTGTGACGTTACATTTCAAGCTATTACTCAAACTAAATCTAATTAGGTAATCTCTTATTAATTCATTAGTAAAGTATGCACAATAACTGCATCCGAAATTTTAATATCATCAAGTACCATCCTCATTTCATTCTTTAGACTTTCGTTGAATTGCTAAACGATCTTGAAAACATGGAAAGAGATTTTATTTCTTTTAAAAGCACTACTGCCTTGCATGAAGATTTATCCTGTGCCTTGCCACATTTAATTATCTCCAACACATACATAAACATACACACAGTGGAACTTACGACCTCCCCCTTTTTCAAAATGATATAAACCAATGCAATTTGTATGAAAACTTGGGATACAGATAAATAATTAAGACATGACATACCAACAAGCATTTATGTACGTGTGTTGACAATTTTTGGATTTCTTTGAAATCTATTGTATTATGTTAGACGTACTGTGTTTATACAATTTAATCAAATAAATGTTTTAAACAATTCAATTTTTTATTAAAATGTCATTATTTCTTCTTATTAATTATCTATAATAAATAATAATAATATACAGGATATTTCTAAGGAAATGTACTATTCTTAGGAACAGTCACAGTGTCATGCTGCATAGGAGGATGTTATGCCTTGCATAGCGCATGACACTACATCCTCCTATGCAAAGGAATTGGGCCGGTACGACCGGGGAGGACCTCTCGCTCACATAATACCGCCGTAAGGTGACAGCTTCAGTGTCGCGTTGCGAGCGCGGGGGCGGGGGAATGAGGGCAACGCGTCGGCATACTAATTATGTGGATGTTTAAGGGCGTCGGTAGCAATAAAAAGGCTGCGCTTTCTCGTTTGTCTCCCTGTTCTAAAAAATAAAAAGGACAGTGCCCTGGCAGAATCGCAGCAAAATATGGCTAGCGTAGCTTGCACTAACGTAAAAAGACAGGTGCAGTTTTCCACGGTACGCGAAGGATGATATCTCCCAATCATTACGGTGTCTATGCTCCCCTTTTTTAATGCATTTTGTGAGAGTCCAGGTAAAGGGGATGGAAGAAATAGGGTGACACAACTACAAAATCTCTGGCTGCTATTATTTGCAATTTTTGTGCGGAAATTTCCTTGAAGTAAAATATGGTAACACATGCAATCCAAAAAAAATCAAAGCCCACAGTTTATCATTTATAAATTGTTGATATTTATTTCAGATGTGCTCGGTCAGCAAGTGAGCAGTTGGAGCCATTTTGTGACTACCGATTCCCAATAACATTCGCAAGGTTATACAAATGTCATGCTGTTTTACCCATTACGCCAATGGGCCAACGGACTCCCAAACCAATAGACCATATAAAAACTGAGCCAGTATCCATGCCTGAAGGTGAACGAGAGAAATATATGAAACCAAAAAAATTAATGAATCCGGCTCTGGTACTTACTTCCAAAGTCTCATTCATTTACTTTATTCTACCAAAATCCAGTTCGGGTGTATATCAAATGCAGCAGTAGTGCTATTTAAACTTCATTAATTTATTTTAAGCCACAGAGTTTGTATTAAAAGTGTTTAGTATAGATATAAATATTTACAGTGACGAAACATCAGATGAAGAGAAAATTCGATATTTACAAAGTTGGCCAATCAAACAGAAAGTTTTCTTGTTAAAGATGAAACTCGTATCGCCCGAGAAACGCTCTTTAGTCTAATAACATTTTTTTCCGTTAATATCGAGAAATTTCTTATTCTTGTGATTGGAACAAATTGTAGTTAGCATTGGAGAGAATATAGTATAATGACGTGGATTATTATTCACTAATCCTTATTAATAATATCAATATCTGTGAACTTATCATACCATTAGTTAGCCTGGTCATGTTCTAAGGATCCTAATGACTTGTTACTGAGTATTAAATCAATAGACAGCCGAAATATTATTAAAAAAACAGAAATTTCTACAGTGATAAATCATATGTAACAAAACCCCGTTGTTCCTTTTAAATATGTACATGTACTTATGGGTATTCCGTTACCGTAAATAATAGTTCGATAAAACCAAATATTGGCCAATTGACAATAATATTTAAATATTTTAAAATATGTTTACAGTTACGTAAATTCTGCTCAAATGCCTACGGCACCACGGGTGATTGTCACGTGACACGTTCGTGACCTCTAGTACACTCGGGGTCATGAACATTTCCAATGCGGTGAGTGATGCATTAAGCCTATCAGGTATATTTTAATTTACGAATTGTAATAATATTTTAGTGATTCAATATTTATTTAGTACTTTTTTGTTGAACAGACAATGAAAACCTAAATGACATGCACTTTTCTGATTGAATATCGTTTCTGATTATATACTTGGCAGGAACAACAGAGTTTTAGTTAAATATTACATAATTAAGCCTTTATTATAGAAATGCATATACCCACCCACGAGCTCTAGTGTAACGTGCGCGGAATCGCTCAACCAATCGGTCGTCAATTAATAGCCTAGGTTCGACAGGAAGATATAAAATCTGATGATGATAGTGTTAGGGATAATTGTGATGATAAAGAAAATGAAAGGGCTATCATTATAGGGGGGAGCCATGTCCCCTTCCACCACAGTTGGGAGCAGGTGGTTGTGGTTAAACTAACCGATACCGCGGTTTGATTTGACCTCATTGGCAAATCGCTTAAAGTAATGTAATTATCTCCTATCATAGTGCGGTCACTAACATCGTCGCGCAGACTATTCGGAGTCGATAGTATGTGCTGTCTGTCATGGTGATTGTGTAAAGTCCGTGCCTTAACGGGGTGTACCCCATCCGAGGGATTATCCGAACCTACAGCGCGGCTGTGGTGTTGCGTCTGATTGCGTTTTATTTTGTTGTGGGTTACAGCTGTCGTGGTCTAGTCGTCCCCGTGGATCAGAACCTGTCTGGGACAACGCCCCACGTTTGTAAGTAGTTGGGATTGTAGTCCGCTGCCGTAATGGCGAGGGAAATGGGATGAACGGTAACTCGATACTTGTGTCTTTTGGAGAGCTTTTTGAAATGCACCGCGATAGTGAGAAGCTCTCTATGTAGGTCTGATGTGCGCACGTATAAGGTACACCCTGTGGCAATTCTCAGGCAATATTCGAGGCAGAAGCGTATGCGAATACTACTTCGCAATATCAGATGATGGGTCTAATGTTTCGCATAATGTTAGCATGTTTCTTCGGGATATTTTATTTTTTGCATTTGCATCTTTACAGGTAAATTTTTTGTCATGCACAACAACAGTGCTTCCTCGATGATAGACTCTCTTCGTGCAATATGTCACTGTACGGACTTTATATGAAGGTGTGAACATACATCGTTTTTCTCCTTTCCCCTTATAGCCAGTGCATGAAATAAATTTAAGTCAATATTAACTTTTACTTAATTGCTGTGGGCTAAAGCACGCTCGCATTTTTTCATTTAGACGATTTTTAAGCTTCTTTTATATAGAGTAAGAGGGCAAACGGGAAAACGGAGCCTTTTGACAATTAATTACAAACGCCCATAGCCATCCACATATTTACAAACCGTACGAAATGGGATAGCATATCTTTCATTTTACAATGGTGTCATGTGAGCGAGAGGTACCTCCACGGTTATACCAACCCAATTCTGCAGTAATGCAGCATATCACTGCCTCTTACAAGTGGGAAAAATTGAGCTCGCGAGAAATATTACAAAAGGCTTTCGCTGACTTCTTCGCCTCTCGTCCAGCAGACTTCTACAGCAAGGCGTGTACACTATGAGAAAAATGTCCCGAGGCGTTATATATATCCCTAATTTACCGTGAGGTCGACTCGGAGGTCGAGCTTTCACGCGAGTTAAATTAGGGCACAGTACATAATTACTGATCATACTGGGTCAAATGGACAAACACTCCAGAGGACCGATGATCTGACCAGATCAGAGAGTCTACCGGGGTCTACCCACACAGCACGTGCCATGCAGCGCAGAACAGGCAACAGTGGAGAAGTACACGTTAAGATGCTAAGCATTGGGGGACCGAGAAAGAAGAACATATACTTTTTTAATTTAGTGAGTGCCTTCAGTGCCGCTTTTGGTGAGGCCCCCTGGAACTACAATTTATCAGGACACCTCGACAGCTAGCCAGTCCCCTAAGATACCAACGCGGCCTCCTCCAAAGAAGGGTAGCCCCGCGATCACATCACAATGCAATTCCGTGAGGTTCCCATCCTCGCCTCTTGCCCTGTATGCAGAAGCGCCTCCTCTTCCTGCTCTTTTGTACAATCTTCTCAAATGAGGGGTACACTAGGAGGCTCTTCCTTTTAATCTGTTGTCTTCTCTTTTTATAGGCGAGGTACAAGGAGCGCCTCGTCCTCTTGCTCTTTAGTCCCCTCTTCTTAAAAGAGCGGTATAAAGAGTAGCCCCCTGGGTTCACCCTACAGAGCCCCATCGGCACAACAAACCTTGAATCACGGTGGAGACTAGCTAGACGGCCGGGGTCAGCGTGAATTGGTATGACACGAGGCAAAAGATACTTTACTACTAGGCCCTCTACGAAGCTTAAGGAGGCTAACAAACTGCCATTAAAATTGCAAATGTATATTTTATTAATTTGTACAAGTATACTTTGATTAGCAGAAATAATAAATTATGCCTTCCTGTAGAAGGCTTCAAGGGATAAAATAATTGTAATGGAAATGGCAAAAATATATTTGATTAATTAACTAATTGTACAAGGACACTTTGATTAGCACGAATAAAACAGACAACTCTAATTTTAATAATGTGTAAAACACATAATTAAAATTTCCATACAAATTTCGTTACTTTATAATATGTAAAGATGATTGATAGAAAAACAACAAAAAGATCAAATTTTAATGAAAGTCAGTTTCAGGCATTACTCGATTTACGTGGTCTCCCGTTGATTTCCCTGGGGAAACGCACAATCGTACAAACCGCCTCTTACGTTTACGTTTAACATCCGACAACATCGTTTCACGAATTTGTTGCGTTAATTCTTTGAATTATCATCTGTATTATACTTTTTTTACGATCCTTAATTATATGAATATATATGCAAT
>JAFELO010000548.1:2017-12189 GCA_017140195.1 Eumaeus atala | reverse complement strand
ATATATTATTAGTCATGCCTTGATGATGTCAATATCAACATCATAAATTTAAGAGCAAGTCTCTTATTTGCACGGAGATGGGCGGGGCCCTCCGCCAATCTTGACGCAACCCACATGGCCTTCCGAAGAGTGCTATGGTCACCAGAGGTCATCCATCTCTAAGGAATACGAGGCACCCCGGCTCAAACTTACGACACGAACCGAAAAGCACCGTGTGGTTTCAGTCGGCTTTTTTAAAGCACACGGAGCCTTTTTACTCTGGACCCCACCCAGGACCGGCGATGGCATGGAAATCTACTTCCCCGTGTAAACAAAAAAACAAAGATGCTCCACGCATCTCTGCGTTAACATGTCGTGTCCCAGCCGGCGTATCTAAAGGAGCTATTCCGTTGTGTTGGCACTTACCAAGAACCTTCCTTTCGTCGGAGAAGAAAAATACCTGTGCGAGAAACTCAGCCATCAGTACTCACGGCGGATCACCGACTAGAGTAGACGCTGACGCACATACCAGTGTCCGGTACCCGCGGATCACACACACTTTGACACTGTGTTCGCTCCTTCACTGGGTCACTTTATGCAATCTATAGTTAGATTGCACACATGCAATATACTTTCTTGTGCAAATTACAACACAATGCACTACCAACGTTTTGTAATATACAGAGTAAAATATACTTTGTTCGTTCCTTCGTGTTCTGTATAAAATCAGATTTTAACTTTATCAAAAGTTATGTGTAGGTCGGAGTTGTGATTCCGCGAATTCTTGAATTCCAATTAAGACTGGTAGCGAGTGACACGTCCAGATATAGAGGAGAACTATTTTATAAGAGCAGATGGAAAGCTTTGAATTTTACAATTTAATCATAGCCGTTTAAAAGTATTAGTATATTGGGAATTTATGATGATAAATTAAATACAAAAATATCCAATAAATGTTATAAGAACAACATAACTATAAACTATGTATACAGACGAAGATATATTGTACATAACATATAGTCGAATATATAAAAATGTGTCAGATTTTTCTCTAAAAACTTTTAAAACTCAAACATCTGTATTTTAATTTTTTTAATACATACTTTTATTTTTTATGTACAAATCTTGATCTATCAAGTTCATCGTTATATAGATTCGATAGTTGCATCATCTAGGTAGGAAAATGTGAAGTTTATCCGAATTAAAAAAAATATTTATTACTCTTTTAATTCCTCTAACATAATCCTAATTATCTGCCGTCCAGATTCCCACAGACCCTATGTAAGACGACATATTCATGACTTCGCGTCAGTATTATAAGATGAAGAGTCAATTTCTCTATGGTTTGCGATTCAGCAATCATTACCAATGTAATAAAATACTCGTAGGTACCTAGAGCAAGCACTTAGTTACTCTAGGTATTTATTTTATTGTAAGCAACGAGAGTTGTTGAAAAGAAAAATTGTTTTCTGCGTTTTCACCCAGAATCAAACGATGAACTTTCGAGAATCAAGACCTGTAAGTGAAATCATTAGTAATAGAGTCCGACCGAACGTTCGGTTTCGGGTTCGGCCAGTTTCGGACAATAAATCTAGTTTAGGATACAGTTTCGATTTCGGCCGAAAACAGCCGAAACTTTCGGCATTGCTGCAACTACATGTTCGTGAACTGCCGCGTACCATTTGGATAAGTTTGTGGCTATCTTTAATGATAACAAGTCAACAGCCGCTGACTGGTATCATCGTGTTGGCTTGAGGTAGTGTTTTACAAAAAAAATCGTTCTCAAAATCTCGTTTCGGTAGAATTGGAAGTACATACTTTTCTCTTGACGGTTTACTAGACTTTTAGAGTAAATAATTGAAGTTATAAAGAACGTATAGATAAGAGGCCATAATGCCATGCTGCATTGCAACTGAATTGGGCCGGCACAACTGGTGATGTCCCACTAGCAGTATTAGGTGAGTGTGCTCCCACTCAGTTTACTCATGGGACTGTGAGTTTTCGGTGGCCATTGTAAGTGGCGTAGTTATACCAAAGAGGCCCGTATCAATCAATCTCTTAACAACTATTAACAGTTTATATTTTATAATTGTTCTTCTTTTTTTTTACCAGTACTTATGCTGCGGAAGCGAAAGGAAGCCCAATACAGCTTCACTGGATTGCTCACAGTGCTCTTCTATCGACACGACTAGGTTTGGGAACAAAAGATGGAGGTCCCTCTTTTGACTCCAAACCTAGTCTTGTCCCTAATCCCCTCTTAACTGTGATGCATCCCGTTATGAGAGTGTTTGGAGTAGCAAATTAAACTATTATTCATGGCCAGTGGGACCGACAGGTCCCTACTCACTCATCGCTGACGTCCGCCATCCTGCTCTACGGTAACTAGATACCTAGAGCAGAGATGGTAAAGCATTTAGGCGTTACGCTCGATAGGTCGATGAACTTCAAGAATCACATGCAATGATCTGAAAAAGGCACGGCATGCCCTTT
This sequence comes from Eumaeus atala, assembly GCA_017140195.1. Taxonomy (NCBI): domain Eukaryota; kingdom Metazoa; phylum Arthropoda; class Insecta; order Lepidoptera; family Lycaenidae; genus Eumaeus; species Eumaeus atala. The sequence goes on along the minus strand of JAFELO010000548.1, from coordinate 9,720 downwards.
TCAAACTATATCCTATTATTAACAAGAAGAGCAAAATGGCGAACAGGCATAAGCTCACCTTGTACACTACGCGCATACGACCGATCATGTCGTACTGCACTGCAGCATTGGCGCACACAGCCCCGACCCAAATAGAACGTTTGCAGAAAATGCAGAATAGATTCTTGCGCATGGCCACTGGATGCTCGTGGTACATTCGTAACATTGACCTACATTGCGACTTTCACTTAACATCGATAAAAGAACACTTCAAAGAGCTGTCTCAAAAGTTCTTTGATTTTGCTCTTAATCACAAAAACAAATTAATCGTTCAAATGTCGGAATACGACCCGACGTTAATAACCGATTCCCTTTACCGTCGGTCGAAGCACGTACTGCACGACGCCGACGACGCGATAGCCATAGCAGTTGCTAAGTCCGCCCTTGCACACAAGCAAAAACACACCCAGACACGCGTTCGCAGTAAAATGCCACTAGGGCCAACCTACGGATATCAGGTTTTAGTCGGCAGTAGCTATCGCTTTACGACCAGAGCCCGACACACACTTCAGGCCCCCTTGGGTCGGCTGGATGGTGCGTAAATGCATTTTTCCTGCTAGAACCAATACGATATACACCGCTCGTACCGGTCGAGCGATGAAATCTTACATATAGTGACACAGTTATAACATATGACTGACAAAATGACAAACTCACACACTGCTTACGGAAAGCTTGAGAGCTTAGATTTATAGAAATTAAAAAAAAACGGTCGAATAATAATAAATAAATCAAGAACACGGCTTTTGTCGATTTGTAGCGCAAATCAACCCCTCCCGTTAGAGGGGGGGGGGAGGTGAGGAGGCCGGCCTCCTCAGATAAGCCAAACATTAAACGAGCTCAATTATCCTTATCCACGACACTGCAACTTAAACGGCATCGTGAGGGTGCCGTCCCACTAGTGTGGGGAGGGGGACCGTTTACCCCTTTTCGGTCCCAATCATAATCACCATAGGGTAACGCTCACAGTAAAATTCCGGTTTGTCTCTTCCCATCTGCGGGAAAAGAGGGGGGTCTGTCCCCCTATCATCTCCCTAAACCTAAAGACAAAAAAGTCTTTCGTAATCATTCGAACTGTTAAGGCTGGACAAGCGCCGCCAATCAATAGTGGAAATAAATAAATAAATAATATGTCTTACGTTTATTACGCCGCGTATTTAGACGTTTCTAATATGTTTAAACAAAAACTTCCCGTTCACCTTAAAATATGAGACTTGAGAAAAACCGTCAAATTTTTCTTATATTATACGGAGACAAACGAAGAGTCGTAGCCTTTCGATGACTACCGCCGCTCATAAACATCCGAACAATTACTAAGCCGATGCGTTGCCCCCCTAACCTCCTGCTCTCCAGTGGACCACTGGGTACTTATAAAAACACTGACTTTTATGTGGTTACTGTTATTTGGGTACTGTTATTTTACGGTGGTATCATAAGCGAGAGGTACTGCCCTGATCATGCAGGCCCAATTCCTCTGCAAAGCAGCTTGGCACTACCCCTTACTAGATCTAACCTAGGATACTTAATAATTGAATATTTTCAACAATGAAATGTAGTGTAGGCTATGTTAGATAATAAAATTTAAAAAAAAATTAATGCGCCAGTTTCGGTTTCGGCCGAAACTAAGACCCAGGCCGAAAGTTCGCTTTTGGTTTCGGCTGTCAAAACAGTTTTGGTCGAACTTTAATTAATAATATTAATAATCTGTTCATACTCTTGTTCTAAGTTCAATAAGACTTGCGTTCATAAAGATAATATAGATAGCGAGGGGGAGCAATAGACAGTTACATCACTTATATGATGGCGACTGGATGTCTTGGTGAGTAGAGAAGGAAGATGAGAAGGCATTACTATCTTGCGCATGCATTGCATAGAGTAAAGTGAATGAAAAAACAGGAGTGTGTTGTCATTTGCTGTATCTTTCGACTTAGACGGCAACATTTTCATACACTTTTCGAAGTATATTATGTCTATTGTGTTAAGAGTACTAGACAAGAGAAATATATTTAATATATTTTCTTATAAATTAAAGATAAGTTTGCGAAGAAGGTCCTGAACCGTGTTTCTATTAAAACTTTCTTCAAGCTGTCAAAAAAAATAAGTCAGTTTTTACCACCGGTAAAGTATCGAATCTCCCTACAGGATGCAGGAGATACACAAACTCGATTACGGCTGCGGGCTTTCACACATAGGTTAGACTAAGAGATCAATAAGAACACGTTTTAAATAACATACTGGAGATGTTAAACATCGTCGTTCTACTAAGTCTGCAGTTTGTCAACATGTACAAGAGAATGCCCGCCATTCCGCCATTATATTAGATTTAACAGACCTCAAATCCTCGCGAAAGTGTCCCGATTCCGTCCAAGTATGATTCGTGAGGCGATTGAAATTAGAAGGCATCCAAATTTTAAAAGAGAGGATGGCTTGGTTTTATCACCTGCTTGGGATCCGATAGTAAATATAATTAAGCCAAAAACAAAATATGTCTCATCCCAGATGCAAGACTCAGTAAGCCCGTTTTGTATGAATCGGACTAATTAATTTTTAATGTTTCCTCTGCATATAAATACTCAACCAGACGACAAAAATCTTCAGCCCGTGACCATGATAGCCGAAAGGCTATCGAAATGTCGGGATATAATAAACTTGAGGGATCTATTTATTATTTATAATTTAAACATATTTTTACATTTATTTTTATAACAGGTTAGCACAAAGATTTTGACACATTCATGACGGTGATTCTGTCTCATTCCACAAGAAAATCTAAAGAAACGCGATAAAATCCGTTAGATGGACACAAAACAATGAATAACATTCACGTAAATATACGAAAACAATATCATTGAAGAAACACTATAGATTAAGATTTTCATTACAGAAATACATATAATTCATAGATAAATACAACCTAGGCGGGATTCGAACCCACAACGTAACGCGCTCTGCATATCCGCTTACTTGCCACTGCACCTATCGTATTTCCAATTTATTATAAGTAAATTACATTTTCACCATTAGTTCAATATGTGAACATGTATGTATTTTTCGAATTTCATTCGATCTCATAAAGCCCCAAAGTCCATTTAATCAAGGGGATAGAGTCAGAATTGATGAAAGCTGCGTGAAAATTCGTGGATCATGCTTCGAAACGTATGAATAGAGGCAGGTGTTCTCTCTCATGCAATACGTAATAAAAACTTATAGCCATCGTACGTTTCCGTGGATGTCCCAATGCCTCACATAGACTCTGTAGCTATTTGGAGCAATTCTATTATGATGAATGCGGAACAGAATATTTCATGAACTATTTATTTATTGGCAGTGGTAAAATATATATTTTATTAAAGTATTTTCACACACAGAAGATTTTGCGTTAATTGTTACAAATAATTAATTAGAAAAAAAAATTTTGTACTTTTAATAACTTGTGAAATCAGCACCCCGCGTTTGAGTTTCACTTATAGAACAGAGAAACGCAAGTGGAATACTTGCGTTTCTCTGTTCTGATCTGTGTTAATTGAGACAACTTAAACATTTTAGTTCACGTATCATACCCGAGTGTAACTTACTTCCTGGTCATCTCCGCTGGTTGCCCTACGAGGGCAACGGACACCGACGCGAGCCCCATAACACGGGTTGGGTCGCGAGGGGACAACTATCCCCTCTGTAAAGGGGCCGCATTTCTGAGGATTTGCCATCGAGGCTGGAAGGAAAGAAGGCCTGTTTAGGGCTTATGTATTGTGTGGTGTGTTATGATTGTTGGTGAGTAGTGATATGGATGGATGTTATGCATGAGCATGTGTGATCCTCGTCCGGATTGCTTGACACGCAGACCATAGCCTGCGGGGTGGATCGCGGGGAGTGAGTTCACGCGGGTACGGTCTCCCGTCAGATGGTCGCGCGTGTAGCCAGATCACGTAGATGAGCATGCAGTCCATTGTCTGCCTCATTAAACATAGCGCTCTACAATCGAACCACAAACTCCTCCATCGACTCTATCCGCAGGTTCTGCTGAGGTTGCAGGCATTTCCGCTGGGTCTGGGAGGTTACCGCGTGCCTTGTAAATCCCCAGTTTCGTGAGTGTAGGAAATCCACAGCAAAGCGCGGGCTGTTCTCGCCTGGTTAACCATTCGTTACACCTATGAGCCCAGTGATGTCTCAGTGCACCCTGAGACCTGTTGCAGAGGGTGGCAGCTTCGGACGGCCACAGCTTGGGGCTTCCTCTTGCGAGTACGCCTCCTCTTGATCTTGGCTATCGCAACCTGCCTGGGCTTGGGGTCCTTGAGGTACAGGCCCTGGCCGTATTCGATCTGGCTCTCCCTCCTCAACAGAGCCGTGAGTGTAGGGGCGGAGTGTTGGCAGCCGTGTGGGTCTGGGTTGGTTTTCGGATGGTCATGCTTCTAGCTCTGGCCTCCTTGATAAAGGCCTTACACTACCAGTCGTTGGTAGTGTGTGGGCCTTTACAATATGCGCAGGTCGGGGTGGCTCCTCTCTGCAGCGGATAGTCCCCGACTGCATTGACGCCTCCGCTGCGAACGCATCGCATCTCCCTGTGGCAGTGCGCAGAGGAATGACCGAACACTGACAATGGTGACACTATAGTGTTCCCTGTGTAACACCCCCAGTTCCGGCAAAAATTCTCACCGCTCCACCTCGGTCGAAAACAACAGTCTCCTCACCACTATCCTGTTGGTTGGGGTGGTGCTGATGCTGATGTTGTCCTCCGTCGGTGTCCACTCCCCGGACCTTTTATCAAAAAGGTCTGGGAGTATGTCGCACGGTGCGGCTTCGGACCTGTAGAGGTCTGGTCCTCTTGAGTGCTCACTATGAATATATACAATGCACACAAAAAGTGATTTGGCTTCGTCGAAGTTCCGAGCACGGCACGAAATAGTAATTATTTCTGTCCACGTTGAGAACAAGGTCGAGAGGGCTGGATCGCAAGCGGAATGGCAGTATCCCTCTCTCACATTACTGCAAGAGAGAGACAGCCAGCGATCCGGTGTGCGAAAGAGAAGTTGTCCGCGCGAGGGGCAGCTATCCCCTCGGTGGTACCCACTGATAGTGGTGGGTTGTTGTGCGCCTAGGTTCGGAGGCCTTATGGCCTGAAGGTGTGTGGTGGGTAGTGTAGTGTGATGATGTCTAAGTGTGGTGTGGGTTATGTATGTGTGTGAATGATCCTCATCCTGATTGCCGGTGCTTCTCCGCTTACGGTACGGTCGCCTGTCGGATGGTCGCGCGTGTAAAGGGGGCCTCAAGTGGGCGTGCGGTCCATTAACCGCGGCAGTAAGCATGCCTCGAGGCGATCGGGCCACGAACTCACCGACAGACTTGATCCGCGGGTCTCGCGCGATCCCTTGATTACTCGCAGGGATATGCTCTGCTGAGCTTGTAGGCTTTTCTTCTGGCTCGGGGAGGCGAGAGTGTACCATGCCGGGGCAGAGTAAGTGAGTCGATTTGTTTCGTGCGTAGTGGAAGCTCGGATGCGAGCACTGGTCGCAGTAAGGCGCAGGCTGCCCTCGCCTGGTTGATCATTCAATCAAACTGCGAGCCCATCCGCAGCGTGTGATCAATGCTGTATCCGAAGTACACGACCGGGGACCTCCAAGACAGCTCCTGGCCACCCAACTTCAACCGTCCCGACATGTCCACGTTGACAGACATCCTCCATTTGTCGAGCCACTCCAGCAGTCGATCCAGTAGCCGCTGCATTTGCCCAGTTGCTAACTCCGGCTTTCGGCACGAGGAAATGTAAGAACTGTCGTCAGCGAACAGCGCGAGCAAGACATCCGGTTCGCCATCTCCCGTAGGGTTGTTGAGGATCGGAATGTCATTGGTATAGGCCGTGTAGAGCCAAGGTTACAGGCAATTGTCCTGCGGCACTTCAGCACGTATAGCCCGCTGGGAGGAATGTCGCCCCTCCACCGCTGCCTGGAAGGTTCTCCCTTCCAAGAACGACGCCACTAGTCGCACGAGAGCCAGTGGGACGCCGGCGTCCATCAACTTGACCAGGAGGCCCGGGTGCCACACCCGGTAGAGGCCTTCTCCATGTTGCGATAGACTCCGACCGAGTGTCTCCCCTTGTTCACCTCCATGGACCAGTGGTGGAGCACACGCGTCAGCGTGTAGTGTACTCGTGTAACCGCTCCGGAAACCGAACTGCTCGTCCCGTATGGGAATATACAGCTTCAGTCTCCGGAGCAATATACTTACACTGCCATACTCTATCATTTTTGACCCTAGAACACCTATTTATTTTTTTCATACGTCATATGCCAAGGAGTTGCGCTTCTCTGCTAAGCTGCATTTATTTATTTTGTCATTACATAATACCTTGCTTTGTTTATTTTTATCTGTGTGTATAAATGTATATGTATATACATATATATATATATATATACATACAGACATACATTTAATATGTGTATTAATATTTTAAAATTATATATTCGTTTTGTTGTGCTAATAGCGTAACAGATTTACTATAAAAGTTCCATTGTACACTACCTCTATCTAGTATATTGTTTTCCTATTGCAAAGGTTGCCTGGAAGGAATTACTCTAAAGTAATAAGGCCGCCTTTGTTTACATTTACATTTATACTTTGTACCCACCTATGGTCTTGTTTGTTGATGTGCAGAATAAAGGTTATTTCATTCATTCATTCAATGGCTCGAACAATTTGGCCACATGCGACAGTACACGGCGTGATCGGCCGGTAGCTTCTGGGTAGGTTCCGAGACTTACCCGGCTTTGGGAGGACAACGATTCTCCCTTCCTTCCAGATATCCGGAAAGGGGAACGTGTGGAGAACGCCGTTAGCTATACTGGTGAGAGCCACGGCTGTGCGCCGCGGCATCATCACCAGTGCTGTGGGAGGGATATTGTCGGGGCCTATAGCTTTGCGCCTCGAGAGGCAAAAGGCAATATAAAGTCCCCCCCCCCTCCCCGCTCAGCAGTGGAGGCGAGCATGAACGGAGGAGTTGTCTGTTCAGGGCATGTAGGGATGTGTCATTCGTGCCAGTTTGAGCGATGGTTCGCTCCCAGCTGGCCCCCCGGCAGTCCTTCGCCCTTGCAGAGACGTACTCAGCAAGTCGATTTAGAACGGCCTTGATCAGCGGGCAGCGGGTCCGTACTAAGAGCCTCCTCAACTGCCTTTTCTTTATCAGCCGGGGGGAGGTCACTCCAATGGCGGGCTATGACTGGTGTGGTGGTAGTCGCCGCAGCCTGTGCATCTTTGGTGTTTGTCCGTGAGACTACAGGCCGCAGCTTTCACTTCCCGCGCGGTTTCAAACTGCCCGTCGATAGTAAAGTCGGCCATATGGTCTCTATAGACCTGCCAGTCCACCATCTCCCTGGTCCATTTCCGATCCCTTTCCACTGCCGTCGATTGCCTCGATGCCTGCTTGGTCGTGGGTAATGAGGGTGTGGTGAGTGGTATTGTCCTGGGTGCAGGTAACCTGGACTCTGTTTTTCCGGTACAAGGCACCTGCTAAGTATCGGTTCAATAGTGTCATTGGCGGCGATCGAAAGGTCTATCGGAGGCGCATATTTCGGTGTTTGTATTTTTCTGGTGCGACGTCGGGTCACGGAGATATTCGTGTTTTTGTGATTCGATTTTGTATCAGGAAAATTAGTAAGTCGTCGATATAGACTTGT
>JAFELO010000547.1:620540-708734 GCA_017140195.1 Eumaeus atala | reverse complement strand
TGACCACTAGCTGTCCCAATAGATATTGTTCTGTACAAAAATTAATTTATTGTCATTGTAACGTGTAATGTTTAGAAGCGAAATTAATATTCGTATATCCGTTCGAAGCCGAGACGGACTGCTAGTAATAGAAAAGAAACTCTTATGTAACTGAGTAGCTGATTGACTAACATACAACGCACAGCCGTATCTATCTAGAAAATTGGGGTTGAATTGATGTTTATGTTATAGTATGGAATTTTACTATGTAACGCGGGTGAAACCGCGGAGCGCAGTTGATCATATCTGTAAAAAACGAAGGAACATATAGTTTAAGTTGTGAATTAAGTTTATTATTGTAAATTATAAAATAAGGGTCAATTCATACTAGCGCAGAGACGAAGCGCATCGAAGCGTCAAATTCCTCACAATCAAAGCGAAGTCGCACGAATGAAATTAGCGCGAGAATGCGCGCTTTTTCGTGGCATTAGTGATGGACACCAGTTGCCAGTTGAAACTCGTATAAAATGGTTGACATTGATCTTGCTATGATGTTGCTTATATCAGAAGTTGAAGAAGAAGAAAACGCAGAAAAAAGAAAAAGAAAATTGCGAAATTTTGGAGTTCACCGATTGCCGACTGACCAGACGGCGCGTAGTTCACCTAATAGCCGCTTGACTTCGCGCGAATGCGCGCGCACCAACCAGAGTTGCTCGCGCGCAGGCGCGCGAATTTCCTCCAATGCGCGTGAATTCGCGCGTCTTTTTTTTCCTTGGAAGAAATATGTGCATTACATTGTGGAAATAAGGGTGAATTTGCTATATTAAGTTTCGGATTGACGCTTCGATGCGCTTCGACTCTGCGCTAGTATGAATTGACCCTAAGTGATAATAGAGTAATTGTAAGCTTTACGTGCTCAGACGTGCACATAACGTACAAAGTGGGACCGTACGGTTAACAGTAGATAATAGTCGGAACAGAATTTCGTACGGTCTTAACGTTTTTTTGTTAACGGTGTTTCGTACGGTTCTTACGGTTCTCTAAGAGTTGTAAAACAATACCATTGTTTTACAACATATAAAAACATGTTTATAGTTGTGAAAGATAAGAAATATTATGAAGCGAATGTTTCAATCTCTTATTTAGGATACAATAGAAATGGATGGCTTGGGAACGGCTGGACGGTGCGTAAACGCGTTTTTCCTGCTAGAACCAATCACATCGCTACGAAACGGCTGAGGCCCAGAAACCTCACATATAATTACACAATTATGACAACTGACCTGCAGAATGAGTCACTCACACATCGCTTACGAATAAGAGATTAGATTATTAGAATTAATATACACACGATCATTAGAGAGCTCTAGCGATAAATGAAATCATGTTTACAGGTTTAGCTGAATCGGGCGCGACTCAAATCCCCCATCAGGAGGAGCCAAACCATAAACGAGCTCAATTATCTTAATCCACATTTCCGTAACATTAACGGCATTGTGTGCGCGCCGCCCCTCTAGAATGGGTGGGACCGTCTCTCTTCTCTTGGCCCTAAACATAAATACTATTGGGTACGCTCGCAATCAACCCGGCATATCTCTTCCCATCTGTGGGAAAAGGTTGCCGGGGGGGTCTGTCCTCTACGATGGACTGTCGCGGCGAAGGCAATAGCGTTGTTAAAAATAGGTCACTCCAAGGAAAAAAAGACGTCTGGGACAAACAAACCTAATGCCTTGAAGAGTGCGCGTCTAGTGTAACACTGGCTTAGTCAATAAACATACATTTATGCATGTATGCTCTGCTCCTTTAACTAGGACAAAACCAATATCCGTTGTCCTACTAGCGACTAGTAGTTGCACTATTAGTGACAACACAGACACTACAGAAATGCGGGCGATACCCTTTTAAATTTATCTTTTTCATTTTATACTTTCTTGTAATCATCAGCCCCTTTTCATCCCACTAACAGCTTAAAGATGTTCAAAAAATCTTTTTCAGATTAGAAACCCCAGTGGTCTCCAACGAGGTCGTAAATCCCATTTGCCTTTATACGTCTGAAGCGGACCCCAGCAAACCCCTAACAGTGACCGGGTGGGGACAGACGAGCGTCGCGGGCGGTAGGTTGTTTCTTATATGTTTAATTCTCATCTCTAATATCTTTATACTGACAGCATGTTTACGTCCCCATTGAGAGGCGGTTCTTGGCCTGGGGTAAACCGAGACACATTGGGCGAAGCCAATTAAACCGAGGAAGCTCTTTATTTATAGGAAGATGGGACTAAGGGGAAAAAGGGGAAGGCGCTTTTGCGCACGGGACTTCACCCCATTGCAATGTCCAAGAGTTGCCGGGAATGTTCCAGCGAGTTCTGGAGATAGTGTGACCGTCTAGCAAATTCCTTACATGCGGGACTTTACCAGGAACCTGTTAAAGTAAAACCGAAATTGCCATGATCCTAATGCATGTCATGTTACAGTTAGAGCCAAGAACATCACACTACAAAAAGCGAATCTGTATGTAATGGAGAGGGACAAGTGCGGGGAATATTTCAAAGTATCGAATAAATTTTGGCTAAAACTGCCCAATGGCATCGTGGGAGAACAAATATGCGCACACCACCCGCAGGGCTTGACCGACGCGTGTCAGGTAAAGAGACATTTCACAGTGTACAGTCACCTTTTATTTCTACCCCTTAGGAAATTTTTCGAAGTAAGCAGCGGATACTTAAGTTATAAAGTCTTCCTCCTCTCCGAAATTTAGCTCGATCGATCCAGCAGTTTCAGTTGCTGATCGATCAGCCATCCCATCCAGTCGGCATATTGTACTTTCATACAAAATATGGATGGTTAATGCTATAGTTACGTTATGCCGGAATGAGGCTTACGTCGAGGTATCCCTCGATGACAGTATTTAGGTGTGTCGTCCACTGCTGGACCTAGGCATGTGTAGGTGCTGTTACACATATGCCTAAGTCCAGCAGTGGGTCTCTTCTGGCTGCCGATGACACGGATCTACACATAAAGACAAGACAAGAAGAGTAAGGATTACGGACACGAATGTCCACGATCTTTGTCCTCTTCTAGTTTAACCCTCTTTTTTTTCGGACCTGTATTTGTGCTGCGGAAGCGAAGAAAATACCAGTAAACCGTCATCAGATTGCTTGTCGGGCGACGCGACTAGGTTTGTCGAGACCGACCCCAGCCTCGAATGCAGTTGGGAGAGATGCACCCCGATATGAGATTTTTTGTAAAAGCTAATTTAATGACCACGGCGCTGACGTAAACGTTTCACGTTCATGGAGAGGACAATGACCGTGAGGTCGTCTCCAACTCTCTTGTGTATAATAATAAAGTTGAGTCTGATTTCATATCGTAGACCGGACAATCAGGTATTCTTTATACTCGGAACCGGTTGCCGGTTATTGCATGTCACTCGGTGGTGTTACATTATACATACAAATTTAATAGGTTTAATTTAATTAAGTTTCAATTAGGCCTTTACCCAGTAAGGCCTTGGAGCGGTGCGTCCTGAGTGGAGCCCTGAACGGCGACAAGAGGTTGGAACACTTTCTCTCTTACTATCCTGGACCGGGACAAACCTGCACATTGATCATAGGGAAGGCTTGTCCCGTTGCAGGCGGGTAACAGGAGATCGTGTTCGGTGTTAATTGAGATAGGTGTTGAATCGAAAAAACCGGAATTGAAAATGTAAATTGTAAAGTTAATGGTGGCAGACGAATAGCTGAACCCTTTTAACAAAATATATTGGATTTTTTTTAATAAGTTATTCAGACAAGTTGCCCACCATCGGCCCTGCCCCCTATACTACCACCTACCGGAAACTCATAAATTGCACGCGACAGCATAGCCTTTACTTTACAGGTGCCCAGTCGGCTCCAATCGGTTGCAGTATTGGTACTAAAACTTATTACTAAAATGATTATTCAACTGTTTCAGGGTGATTCTGGTGGGCCCCTACAAGTGATGGGAAAAGACAAAAATTACAGATTAGTGGGAATAACTTCTTTTGGGAGCGGATGCGGCTCGTCGAAACCAGGAGTTTATACGAAGATCTTTCCATACATAGATTGGATAGAGAGCGTGGTGTGGCCTCAATGAGACATTCTCTATAATATTCCTAAACCAATTTGTATTTGGCACTTTAACATAAATCACATATTAAACGGCAAAACATTTTTATCAAACTTGTACCTGACGCTGCTTATCGCATTTGGATCGTCTCCTTATATTCGTCTCTATATAGTTTATAGTATTTATAAGCCATGCCCTCATGAAAAAAAAAATTAAAAAAAAATTAGTATCTTAGAAAAATTATCACGAATAGATATTAACTATTTAATACTATCTAACCACAGTTTGTCTGCGTCATTTTTAGACATAGATATTGTGATATTTTTAGATAAGGAAGGTATGTTTTAGTCATTAAGATAAAAAGGAGACAAGAATGATAATTCTTGTATGAACACTTGGCCTGCTCGATGAAACTAGGGATGAATAATAAAAAGTAGTAACATCAAATAAGTTTCATTTTAAATTTGACATCTGTCATTTTTAATACACTATGACACAGATCTGAAGTATATGTAATGTATTATATATGGATAGCTGATACCTGTGAAAAAAAAATATGGGATAAAACTCGAAGACATCGACGTCACCGCATATTGCCGAAGTACTAAATTGAAAATAATCGCGCAGTCTTAAAGCCTCTCGAACATGGACGTATTTGAAAACAATGATCTGTCAGAATGTTTATGTTGGAGAGTATTGGAAACGTTGACGTCTGGTCCGTCATATGGTAAGAATAATGCCTAAGTACATTTAGTACTACTGATCTCATAGGTCATTTTAATGCAATATGACTAGAAAATGTATGAATGAATGTAGTGATTCATTTTAATGCGATATGGCTAGAAAACTGGCGCTTATTAGGTACGCAGAGATATTTGTACAATTTTATAGTGTAAATAAAATTTTGTCAGTACTTTTTAGTGGTATCGCCGCATTTATTAGATTTTCGTACAGCATGTGGGCCAATTTAACGCCCTCTTTGATCGAATTCCATCGAGCGGTCCAGCGCGGTGTGCGCACACGTCTGACGGACCCAGTAATTTATAATTATTAACTTAATATAATACACAGCTTATATATAATATATATTATCAATTCGAAGACTATTTTGAGTTTTATTATAAATATCAAACTGAGTTGTTTCAATTACTTTGAACAATTTTGCTTGTGTTATTAAGAATGGGTTTTCTGGTGGTAATCATCATGATTTAGTTTTAATAAAGAAGTCGAGCAACGCAAATTTGTCAGTTCCTGCAAAACACCACGCGCCAGTTTTACCTGCTAGAGCAGTGCAAGTACTTGTTGTGGTATATTCTTATTGATCGCCCAGAGAATTAAATTCGATCATAATTATTATGTTATACATATGAAATATATCCGACTTCAATAACACAGCTTTTTTATGGTATAGGGGAACAAACGAGAATCGGAGCCTTTCTACGACTGCCGACGCCCATGAACATCAGCATAATTACTATGCCGATGCGTTGCCCTCCTTTTCACCTCCCCCCCATGGGCCACAAACCGCACGAAAAGCGTCACCGTAGGTGTCACTCCCAGATCGTGCCTGCTCAATCGCGTGGTAATGCAGCATGGCACTACCTCTTATTAAATTATTGATTGTAAAATGTTTTTATAGGTTTATAATTAAACTAAATGTATGTCTTAACATGTTTCGCAGTGTCACAAATTATTCTACCACAAGTTTTAACATTGTGTGCACAGCGTAGTGTGGATAAGGTTTTATTAGCATTATTGCATTAGCATATCATATAAAATTATAAACTTCTGCATTTCTCCTACACATAGACTATACGTGTGCAAAGTTCCGTCCGCGTAATTTTCGTAAAGAGGGGTCCAAAATATTTGCTTCACGTATTAATATGTGGTTATATTATCATAGGCATTAGTTCACCACGAGGTACCTTACTTTTAGGAAATAAAATCCGAAGTAAAAATAATTAATTTTAAGACTTTATAAATACTAAAAATACGATGGAAACAAAGAAAATATGTTTATGGATTATACAAATTTTATTATTACAAAATTACATCACACTTATCTGTTATGCGTCAGACGAATAAAACTGACTTCTGGCTACGATCAACACTAAACAGTAGAGCGCCACCAACATATCTGATCAGTAGGCGGCGCTAGTGTCCCGTTTAGCCACAGAGTAAAGATATGGAATCCTAAATGTGGTTTAGTGTTCTATTTGACAGTTGTATTTTGTTAATGGCAGCAGTAGTTTCGATTTTGTCTATGGAATAAATAAGTTGGTATTACTATTCTAGATCGACGTGACGTTAACTACTCCAGGTGTACATGTATTGTTTTGTCTAATACATTTATTCAAGAACGACGCTCTTATCTGCCTCTAGTCCAGGACTTATTTTGAAATATAATATATTAATATTTGACTCCCTGTCATCGATGTTGCGGTGTTAAATCTCTAATCTGAGTGTTCGCAGCCATTTAAATGTGACCAGTACAACTCTATGATTGTAATCATAGTGTTGTATTGGATTAGGTATGAAAACTACTTACAATGTCACGAAGCTAAGTGCACATACGCACTTAGCGGTTGCCAACGAAGCGGCTTGCCGGTTGAACGTATCCCGTTTTGCGCTGCTGCTTTCTTAGCAAGTTGCTACTAACGTAGCAAACTTGATATACTATATAAACGTTAATCTCAGCAATCTTGTTAGCAAATCTGCAAACTACGTTTCGTGTGTGCGTAGGTATTTTGATATAATTTTGCTAGAGGTTAAATGTACGGCTAGCCGCATTGTAGCAAACGCGAAGTCCGTGTATGCACTATGAACACTAATACTAACTAATAAAAACTCAGTTGGGCCACACTTGTGACTCGATCCAGTCGAGGTAATGCGACACGCGCGTGTAGACGCCGGGTACTGGAGACCCGCAGCCGCGACCGAACGACGTGATGCCGACGATGCGGTAACGGGAGTCCCTGCTGGTCAGACCCTGCAGGGGTCCGCCTGAGTCACCCTATAATAGGAAAACAATTTATTCTTCAAACATCTAGATTGGTTCCCGCTATGCTCCTGATTATAGTTAATGTTGCATAAAGTACTGCAAACTATTTCATCAGACACGCCCAGTAAGATCAGATGATAAAGTTTATGAGTTGTGTGAAGCAGGTTTTTAAACTATATGGGGATTTGTCATACGAAAAGCAACAGCATATCTGTCACTTTACGAAGACATCAGACGAGCGAGGGTCTGGTACCTCGGTCATGCCAGCCCAATGCGGCTGCAATGCAGCATTGCACTAGCTCTTGCTCAATTAATTGCGAACGAAGCTGTAATTATGTAGTTCTAGTTTACCTGGCACGTGTCCCGCATGCCGGCCTTGTCCCCGGCGCATATCTGCTGCTCCGTGATGCCGTTGGGTAGTCTGCGCCATCCAATGTCGTACGACTCGCGGCATACATTCGTCTTCACAACGGCCACTTTCGCCTTTAACAATTGCTCACTTCCCATGTCTCCTAAAAGAAAATTATTAACGTTATGATACTATACTAGCGATCCTCCCCTGCTTTGCCCGTGAACAATTCAAACACAGCAGGATTGTTACTTTAATTGATGTTATACTAAAACCTTCCTCAGGAATCTCTCTACCCATTCATGAAAACCTGCTGTGAAAATACGTTCGATAGATTTTGAGAAAACTAAATTCCATATAATGTTTAAAGGTTGAATTTCCAAAGATTCTTTCTCACTCAGGTGTGTGTAAGCACACCGTGAAAAGAACTCCTGTACTGAATTTCATGTTTCTTTGTTCAGTACTATATAAGTGCGTCTGGTCATACGAGTTAGTCAGGTCTGCTTTGTATATGTTATACAAGTTTTATATAGTTTTAAGATTTAGAGTCTTTTTCTTTGCTGTAGCCGTAATGACTCTAAACGAAAATAACTCTTGACGATGAACAAAAACTCTTGACCAGGGAACCGGTGCAGTCTAAAGTGAAATCCATACTGTGTCAGCCGTGCTGCGGCTTTTGAGCGTCTGAACCCTACCCATGGCCCAGCTGGTTATGGCCAATGGGTAAAAAGACAACACACTTTATGCTCCGATTGTGTATCTATGTATAAACATCGGGAAAATTGTATTATTCTTATTCCATATTGTGTCAAACTTTCACAAAATCCGTGCAACCGTTTTTGCAAGAAAGAATAACAGCAAACAAACTTAAATTTCTAATATAGTAGAGCAGTCCGGGATATCTCAATATTCCGCTGTGTAGCGAGGAAATAATAGAAATTCATATGCCATATACATACGTATAACACTCGTTTTGCCCCAGCCCGTCACGATGAGATCCACCTCAGGGTCGCTATCCGAAGTGTAAAGGCAAACGGCGCTCAAATAATCATTGAACCGGACTGCCTTTTCCAACCTTGAACATCGAACGAGTTAGCTGAGATGGCTGTAGAACGGGGAACTTGACGGGAAAACACGGAGGAAAGTTTAGCGAAGGGACCCAACAGCGTCATAATCTTTCTTTTTTTTCATGTCATGAAACACAATCTGCCATCAACATTTAAATCCACACTTTTAATAACACACGTCACTCTAGTGGCACTATGATGGCAAATGTCTTAGATTCGGTTCATGCAGCTGGTGAGACGTCTATCTCCAGTTATGAATACTCTGCTTCAATTATATATTCCAGGGGTAAGGGTTGCAATATAAAGACCACCCAACTTAATACGGGATGAGAATGACTTTCTACATATGAATACTGTGGGATTCGCTGGTTAGATACTCCTTAAAGTTTTAAGTATAATTTATTTCTATGTTAAACATGCAATTCTTGAGTTTTTCACAGGCCGCGATCGACTCGATTATGAGCCAGGATCGACTCATATTCCAGTCGATTGGCCAGTCCGGACATGTTGGGTATAACAAATATGGTACCTTAATAAAGCCAGATCGTGGTATTTGTTCTTTTTTGTATAGCTCGGGTGTATACTGATCTCCTCAACTCGGTGGTCAGTTTTTTCATTGAAGGTCTTCCCGCCGATGTCAACTACGCCCATACGAATAATCGTAGGTTTGACCCTGTGAATGTAATTTTATTAAAGCGTATAAAGCTAGCTAAACACTAGCTGGCAGACGTTTAGGCATTATTACTTAGGCGTATGAAAAATTATATATATAGTAACCGATTCTCAGACCTACGGAGTATGCATGTAAATTTTGGTCAAAATCCGTAAAGCCGTTTCGTAGGAGTAAGGTAACTAATATTATGACACGAAAATTTCTTAGTTAATTTAGTAATTCTGGATAATTTACGCGTGCTTACACTTACGTATAAAGTTAAATGTTTGTTAAGTACCTAATATGTAGATTTGTTATTATTTATATACAAGTACAATACTAAATCTACGTTACAGGAATTTACTTCTCTCTCAGACATGAACTTAAACTGTGCTTATAAAAAATAATGTACGATTGGCCCATTGGGGGCGGGGAGGTGAAAAGGGAGGCAAATACAGGCATCGGTAGTCGTAAAAAGGCTGTGATCTCTCGTTTGTGCCCCTATACTATAAAAACATAATTCTTGACATGACTACTATATATATATATATATACTTACTATACTTTAACTCCAAGTATATTATCATCTAGGATTTCCATTACACTACGAAGTCTTTAATACATATTTACAACATTATCGATAATTGTCTAAAGTTAAAATTAATATTGCTATAAAATAATTAACATTACATACATAAGTAAAATTAGTTTGAACGGCTAGTGAACGGAGAGCGGTTTTTAAGCCTGAGCTTTGTCTGAGCGTGAGCTGAGGAAGTAATATAGTGCGTATTTATACCACTGATCTCAATACTTATGGACTACTGATACCTACCATTAGCGCCATTTTAACAAAAATTACTCAGTGCTACCGTTATAGTCGATAGAACCATAATATATCCTAACGCGCTCGGACACTGACATTCTCATATTTAAAGGTTTTCAAATAACTCATTGCACGAAAATACGACACATACGTAAAACAATTATTTTACTCATTTCAGAAATGTGTAGAGGCATCGTTGCTCTTACCCCATATTTTTGTAATTCTTCCATATGTTACAATAAAACTACTTTAGCTGATTTTATCGCTGTTAATGCAGCAACCACGGTCACAGGTAGACTAAGATGACGGATGGGCTGACGTCACTAGTTATGAAATATGAAAAGTGCCCGAAGTTTTACTTACTTAGTAGATACGATTTTTTTGGTGAGGATTTGCGCTATATCAACCTAATGTAATGGTAGGGGCCAATTTCCTTCTATGTTTACAGACTGCAGATTTTGCACCACGACGGTGTTTGATATCTGTCATATGTTCTTTGGTTGCTTTCGATGATTGCTGTAAAGGTTCTGCAACGTCTGGATTGTTAAATAACTAAAAAACCGCCATAAAATCAGATAGAAAAGTTTATTGTAGTGAATATTACATTGGCGTAAACTCGGAAGACATTATTCTTCCATATGTATCAGCTAGAAGAAGCTAGAAGAACATTGAATTCAGTCATCCATGCCCACCATTTAAGGTGATAGCGATATACCGTCGAACTTGATGATAGAATCAGTAGGCGGGCATTATAGAACTAGTTCTAGTGCCTATACACTTGCCTGTCAAGCGTGTCGACGCAGTGCGCAGCGGTGAGGATGAACTTGTCCGAGATCAGCGATCCACCGCAAAGAAACTCGTACCCATCACTGCGGTTATACCCGAGAGCTGCCTTAACAAACAAAGAAGATTTAAATAAAGATTAATTCTACAATAAAAAAAAATGTATCTATTAGGAAAAATGTATCATAAATTTAACGGGAACAAGAAAATATAAAAAATACCAATTACTTAATAAAAAATGTTTTGATTGATATCATAGTTTCAGACGATGTCTTAAAAAATCCTTAATTACATGGAGCTAGCCGTGTGAATGAAGAATTTTCTATTTCACACCGCTAACTCATATGTCTTTAAAGTGACATTTTTTTTTAATTTAGTATTATTTTTTTACTCAAAATTTTTTTAGTGTATCAAAAGCACGTAGTGTTACATTTAACTGGATTTTTTTCATTATTACCTCAGTTCGTCTTCTAACCTGTACATTAGTAACGTGCACATTATGTTAACTATAAAGTTTCACTTGCACTTTTGCTTACCATTTTTGTTTCAATCGCCGACTTTAAGATTTTTTCAGTACAAATATCAATATTTTCTTTCACGTTATTATTTTCGTTTTATTTCTCATGCAGTGATCTGGCCTATGTAAAACTTTATAGTGATACCACAACGACGAAGATATTAAAGGTGTAACACTCCATATAGCGCGCTCGCTACGCTCGAGCTACGCACACATAGACATCCCCACAGACAGAAAATTTGAGAACACCTTGGAACAGTGCGATCGCGAGCGCCTTGCCATGACACGCGTCTTGCGATGAACGCAGGACATCGCTTTTTTACGCGGGGAAAAGGCATTTGCGCTTCACTGATCCTGGGTGGGGTCCAGTGGTGTGTGGGGCTCGCGGCACATTATAGAGCCGAATACCCACAAAAACCACCGCGAGTGTCATCAACGCCGTCTTTGAAGAGGTGCCCCAGAACAACAAATCATCAGGGCACCTCGACGGCTGGTCAATTCCCTAAGGAGCCGACGCCTCCTCCATAGAAGGGTTACCCCGCACCAGATGGCAAGCCGACCAACTTTCGGACAGTACAATGGGGTAAGGTTCCCATCCTCTCCCCTTGCCCGTGCGCAAAAGCTCCTCCTCGTGTTGCACTTTTGTCCCCTCTGCTTATAAGAGGGGTGCAGAGAGCATCCTCTTCGGTTCAATTGGCTTCGCCTGGGTTCGCCCCCAAGCTAGTGAGCCCCACCGCCAGGACAAGGCTTCGACCATGATGGGGCGCAGGACATAGCCTGTCACAGCGTACTATCAAAATATTGTTTTACTAAATATTCACCATGTGCGGGAACTCTCCGGGCTGGGCATTAACACCGCCGATGATATGCAGGTCCAACGGTGGAGGACTGGAGTCTATTATCTTCTGACACTCTGTGAACATAATTATCTATATTCAAAGACCGGAACAGCACTCACTGAGTACTCTCTCAGATAACATAACACCTACAAACTTGAAAATTGCCAGGCAGCTTCCTTCTGGGATGCAGACTTACGTTAAGAATTTCACGTAGCTCCACTCCTGCAGATCCGTTTTTAGGGGTGGAGTATGCGAAATATATATTAAACTATATTATTTATAATGTAGAGATGTAAAATCCAGAGTAATTTGGTAATCACCAACGTGAAACCAGTAAACATCATTTTGTAAAAAAAATAAGCGCCCAGGCTTCCTCTGAAAAAAGCCTTAACAAACGATAGCACTTAAACCTTCCTCGAGTATCCTTTTATCCAAGGGTGGCAAGCGCTTGAAAAAAATGTGGATTTTGAGAAAATCAGATGTACCATACAGACAGACCGTGTTTTATAATGTGTATTATCGTAGAAACAGCCAATACTGTTTTTCTATTATTATTGTTTTTAATGGTATAAAACAAAGTCCCCAAAAGTCGTCTGTCTGTATCTGATAAATTTCCTCAAAATTCACTTAACGGATTTTGATTTGGTTTTCACTCATGGGTCGAGCGATTCCTGAGGAAGGGTTTAGTGTACAATTTGTTAAGGTTATCAACGGGAGAAGCCGGGGAGGATAGCTAGTATTATAATTTCTACTTTCATCATTATTAATAAAGATAGCATGTTGTTACAAAGGATGTTAAGAAAACAACCTTGGATTTAGTTTTCCTCTTAGAATAGGTGTCAAGAATGGAAATCGTGACATTGTTCGTAGTAAATGCCTGTCGGGTTTCGAAATAAGGAAGAGGCGGTGCCATGCATTGTGCATGACACTACATCCTCCTATGCTTCGCAATAGGGCTGGCACGACCCTGGAGGTACCTCTCGATCACATAATACATCTTCAGTGTCGCGGTTCGTGCGATTTGTGATAAGCCGGTGGCTCATTGGGTGGGGGTAAAGGAGGGTAACGCATTGGCATGGTAATTATGTGGATGTTCATGGGCGTCTGTAGTCGTAAAAAGGCTCCGGTTGCTCGTTTGCTCCCCTATTTTTTAAAAGAAAATAAAAAAATAGGTAATTGTTCAGATATTTGTAAACAAAACCTTTGGAATATTATAGAACTATATCGCATTAAATATGAAACGAAACATATTTTTTTACCTTTATCCGCTACTCTTGTTGGTAAATCAGTGTCTGAAATGAAATTGAAAAAAATAAATAAAAAAGAACAAAATTATTTAAAAAATAATTCTTAAGTTTAGGAGCCAGCCGGTAAGTCACAACTATTTAAGACCCACATCGGATAAATCATGCTCATATTGACGTCTTAAGTTTACTCGAATGTTACTAATTACAATAAAATACAAAAATAATATTTGATTTTGATTTTTATTTACTTTCGATATTTTATTTTATAGATAAAATTCTATATTTAATATGTTTATTAAATTATAGAACTAATGCAGGTCTGTGTGACTCAACAAAATATAATATTATAATACCCCTTTCTAGTTACTAGTAAGGAAAATCGAAAAGTAGTCATGGCAATACAAGGAGGGCAACGCATCTGCTTGACAACAATAATGTTGGTACTCGTTTAAGGGCACTGATTACTCGTTTGCACCTATCTGTACTAATAATATAAAGCTTATGATTTTGTTTGATAGAATGCGCAGTATCTCTGAAATTACTAACTCTGCCTACCTCTTCGGGGACAACAGGCGTGAAGGTGCTTTTTTTTACTGGCCGGAATTGAAAAATTATTTTTGTGTTGAACAGTCCATTTCTCGACAAAGGCTTATGGTATATATCGCGACGGTACAACTAACAGGACCGGAGTTACGCGATTGAAACCGCGGAGAGACGCTAGTTAAGTGTAAATGTCTAAAGCCATACCATTTTGCTTGACAGAGACACTAGTTGTAGTTGTCACAGGTGCAGCTGTAGTCGTGGTCGCCTTTGTAGGCTGAAGTGCGGCATAATCTTCTGTAGGGCAGCACACAACTTCCATGAATTTTTCGAAACCACATGTTGTAAACGGATGATAGAAGTTCTGTTTAATAGCCCTGAAAAAGTTAACACTTGAGAAAGAAAATATTTTGGATCTCCAATGTAATCATATACGTTTTTGAATAGAATCTATCATGTTCTATATAAATAAAAATGTATGTAAGCACATAACTTCAGAATGACTGCATGGAATTTGGTTATTATGTTACATATATACCAGTGATGTAGAAAAATTCAAAGATATACATTAAGCGTCTCAAAATCGTCCATATAAAGACGTCCATTTCCAAAAAGATGTGCAACTGTCAAATTATGCACTTTTTAAAACAACTTACACACGTCAGCGTAAGGTTGACTTTCCAAAGAAAATGTTTAAATGTTGCCTTTTAAATAAAATCGGCATTTTAAAATCGACTTAACATCATACACGTTAGGTTGACATTCCAAAATCTGCCTATGTAAAAATACGGACGCGCTACAATGACAGCTGAATATGAAATCGTATATCTTGTATTTTTGTAAATCAACGATATGTACATATGAAATGTAAAATGTTATTGTAGTATGTAGGGATATGTTTAAAATATTGTCCATCGTCCATAGATTATAATCATGAAATTGCTGGCCAATGGTTTTCTTATAATTTGTCAAACAAAAAGTCGAAGCCTGTAGATGACTAGCGACGATCTTAAGCATAAGCATTATTTGCTATGCAGTTGTGTGTTGCTCTTTTTCCTCATGCCACAGGATGGGTCACCGTATAATTACAGAGAGATCGCGATAACATAGCTCGGCCATGTCGGTCATAATAGGTTACAATGTAGCTCGGCACTCTTACTATGTCATGTTTTAATTTTCATTACATTCCGCTGTTAAAGATGGGTTGTAACGTTATTACAATAAAACTACTCTTACATATTTTATCACGGTTTTACAGATTTTATCACGCTTTATTGAATTATTTAACTAGCCCGACCTTTTTAGAAGCTTTACAGCAACCACGGTCACGGGTGGACTTAGATGACAGATGTCCTTATAAGTTATTAAAAGTACTCGTAGAATTATAATTATTTAGTTGTTCTTCGGGTACTAACGATGATTTCGATAATCGGAACAGCTGAATAATTATAATTCTTCGGGTACTTTTAATAACTTGGCTATATAAACAAATAAATAAACCGCGATAAAATAAGTAAAAGTAGTTTTATTGTAATGACTAACATTCGCGTAAACTTCAGACATCAATATGGGTTTATCCTAATTGCCTTGGAAGTTAAATGGGATTCCCCTATGCGTAAAGTATGACTATGATAAAGTTAACTTAACTAAATGAAATGCTTTATTCAACATCACTTGCTCTGCAATGTGCATAGGAGTAAATGAATCAGCACATATCTGATTTCGAGGATGACATCAGTACACACAACAGGGGATCGGTAAAGCGTATGCTGTAGAAATTATATATACCAGATATAACGACATTGAAGGTACCGGTAATTCACGACGATTATTTAATAGACAATTTTAATAATAATAATATTTCTGGGTTTATCACACCACTTTGGCAAGTCCTGTGCTAAGACCGTAAGGACTTGTGTTGCAGGTAATAGACAATGGAAATGTATATAATATATTTTATAAATTTAGGAAGATAGATATATTTAAGATTTTTATTATACAGGAAATACAAATACATATAACATATTGATAGGCATCTGGGCGGAATTCGAACTCGCCTCCTCTGGTGCAACATGCACGGCTTACCGAACGATGCGCTAACGGGTCGTCTTGTTTATATTGCTACAAAAAAACTAATACAAGTCGTTTCACAACCACTGCCTAACAGGAGACGTGTAACATGCTAACAACTAATCCCTAACAAGCTGTCGGGTATTAACTTGTAATCTAACTCTCGGTTCAATAATATAACATAGTAACTAAGTGAAACGTCTTTTATTTGGAGTCAGAAACCTCATTACAAAGCACAACCAGCACCGCACAACAGGTGCTATTGTGTATTGTTATATTGGCAATCACAGCCAAATTTGTATAATAGAGAGTAAAGGCATTAAGTATTGTTTTATAATAAAACTTTTTCATGTGTTACGACTATTTTCTTGTCCTCGACTACACTCTGTTCACGATTTCACACACAAATAATCGTGAATTTTTTCTTCAACATTCAACATTTTTCTCCTTTTTGCGGTGCGACAAAAAAAGTCACCGAGTCCAGTTTCACTGTTATCGCTATAATTAGCTCTTACTCTATATTTATTAGTGAACTCTGTATACATTAAATACAGCAGCAGTCGAAAGACTGTAGGCTGAAGACATTCGAATAAAGTCTGTGTGTAAGTACACAAGTGTGTACACGCGTTAGATGTTTTCGTAGTATATAGGAGAATATTTAAGCCCGACGTTACAGAGTCCACCCGTCACCGTGGTTGCTGTAAGTCTTCTGAAACGTCGGACTAGTTAAATGATTAAATAAACCGCGATAAAATCCGTAAAAGTAGTTTTATTGTAATGCGATCCTTCAATAACATTATACTATACAAATTCAACATTGCTTATTTATATTGCGATATTTCCAAAGATGTGTTTACCAGAAGCAGAGCAAAGCAATTAATGAGAATTATAGATATGAACTGACCTCACTGCGACCTTGCACTCGGTTATCCGCACGCACTTGCCTCCTGCAACTTCATCGTTTGGGACACACTGCTCTCCGACTAAAATGTTTTCATTAATACAATTAAGCTTTGCAAACGATGTATAAGCTAAACTTAAATATAAGCTGTGTATAGTACACGTAAGAAGCAATTGAAGTTAACAATAATATAAAGCTGTAGAGTTTGTTTGTTTGAACTCGCTAATCTCAGGAACTACTGGCGCGGATTGAAAAAATGTTTTCATATTTAATAGTCCATTAATAGAGGAATGCCATAAGGTTATATACCGTACTACTGGTACAAACACACGGGTGAAATTGTCAAATTCTACCGAATGGATTTTTATGTTTTAGGAAGAGGTAATGCCATGCTGCATAGGAGAATGCCATGCACTATGCATGGCATTCTCCTATGCATGACACTACTTCCTCATTTGCAACTTAATTGGGCCGGCACGACCGGGCAGGACATCTTCAGTGTCGCGTTTCGTGCGGTTTGTGAGTAGTAGAGTTATTACGTGGATGTTAATGAGCGTCGGTAATCGTAAAAACGCTCCGATTTTTAGTTTGCCCCCAATTCTATAAAAAATGTGTTTTTTTACGTGTGAACGATTCCCGACTCCCGAGGATGAGTTTAGCGTGTAATTTTTTAATGTAGCAGTCTAGCTCGAGTTGTTCATCGGCAAAGCCGGGCGTATTAATAGTTATATTGTTTTCTAATCCTTGTACATTAATATTGATGCGTAGAATCTGTTTTACAAATGTTGTGCTCTGTATTTTATTTCTTTTAACATTATCCACTATTTTGATGGGAAAAAGCATAGCTCTTCACCTAAGATTTGATAATAATTACATTGAATTTGTTCCACGATATTGTTTAGAAATTATAATCCTTGATAATAAATATATTATTAAACAGGAACTCATAATAAGTACCTAGTTACCAGGTACCTACCTGATTGTACTCTTCGTAAAACAACACTGTTATATGTCTTTTTGTGTTTATTAAATAAATTGATGGGCTGGTCACACACTCAGAAGATCGGATGGCAGACGGGCCACCAAGGGCTCCAGGAGTGGAGACCGCGTTTAGGAAAAAGAAGTATTATTCGACCGTTCACCAGGTGGGAAGACGATCTTCGTGCAGTGGCCGGTCCGGGAGGAACGCGAGCGGCAGCAGGAGATCGGTCGTCTTGGCCTTCATTGAAAGATGCCTATGTCCAGCAGTGGACCGGTGATGAAACGAATTGATAGAGAGGGTTTCTAACTGATAAATTCAAGAAGTAATTAATTAGAAGTAAACCACTTGTTCCGACATATTAACTGCAATATGATAGGTAATATATTAATAATGCTTACTTTCTTCAGATAAAACAATTCCAACAAATAAAACACACAATATAGTAAAGTGACACCACATGATAATCACCACACGCGAGCACACCACACAGCTCTCGACGTTTGCGTTTTATTTTCCTCAACTTCGATATATGTACAATGAAGTAAACCGGTTGCAAGTGGGAAACACGGAGCTGTCATCATTCGCCCGCAGATTGTGTATCAAAATACATGTCTGAGTTTATGCGGACAATTACCTAATTTATGTTATGGTTTTTTTTAGTACGTAAAGGCTAGACACATTTTTTTGTTCCATCTACGATTGTTTTTAATTTTTGTTTTTATCGTTTGCTAGTTGTCGATGAAGGATGGATATGACTTTATCTTAGACTAGCAACGCCCCGCGGTTTCACCCACCTAACAAGGTATAATATGCTGACAGAAGTGTCCAGTGCAGCTTCATCGGTTAAGACATATCGGGCGACGGTCTAGAGTGTGGTCGATAGTGACACACACACCCCTACCCTTTTCCTCAGACAAGCAGGGTGCATCCCGGTAGTTATTTAAGATTAACTAAAGTAACTATTATTATCTTCAAGGGAGGCTTCTCACGCGCGGCAGCTTCAGTTGACCTTGCCTTATCGTGGGGACTAGAAGAGCTAGTTTAGCAATCATGGCGGGAAACGTTCCCCTTCCACCACGGACGGGTGTTACGACTCGCATCGTCGTGGTTAGCCTAACAGTTACGGCGGTTTGATTTGCTCGTTGGGAAACCTCTTAAGTTACTGGAATTATCACCTAAGACTGCACTAACATCGTAGTTATAACTATTACGGACCGAATGTGTGTGCTGTTGTCTGTCAGGATGTGGTGATAGGATTGAATCGTGTTGTCTGGGCCCGAATACCTCGGATGGGCTGTGGCGTACCTGCGTTCTTTTATTTGCAGTTTGTTTCACCCAACACAACGAGTGCATAGTCACTTACGTGGGCAATTGTAAGTTTGTCACTTTTTATAAGTTTTATGGTCAACTTGGTACGGAACCCACGCAGGACATGACCGATGTCTTTACAGTCAGACGAATGACCAAACAGAGCCTTCTGTTGACTACCAACACCCATAGACCTTGGCATTATTGACATACAGATGTCATTCTCTCCACCTCAGTTCCAACGGGACTCCTACTCACTAAACGTGACAGCGTAGCTGTAATACTACGGCGGTGTCATGTGAGTGAGAAGTCCCAATGCAGCTGCAATGCAGCACGAAAGTACTTCTCACAAAATTATTTTATAGATTACTAGGATTTTAATTGAAAGTGATTTATTGCACGGCTCACTTAAATTACATAAAGGAAAATGGATATGAAAATTCAACTTGTGTTTCCCCAGTGTTTTATATTTTGACCTCAATCTTCTTTATAAGTGCCTGTTTTGTTTTTTAGGGTTCCGTGTCCGAAGAGTAAAAACGAGACATTACTACTAAAACTCCCATGTCCATCTGTGGGTCACCAGGTGGTATGACATCAACCGTGATAGCTAGTCAGTTGAAATTTTCGGAGATATATTGACAACATACATATGTTGTCTATTCAGTAGTTTGTCTTTTTCCGGTGATTTCTTTTGTTCATATTTTTCATTCAAAATGGCCAATTTTATTATGAACATAAAAAAACAATTCATGATCATTATTTTAAGCAATTTTTAGCCTATATTATAATCAATAACATTTTGTATTTTGTAGTTACATCATTTAAACAAGTTAATCCTTATTATTTTCATGATTCATCAAAAAATCTTAGTTGCCCTTATTTTTTTTGTTTTGACTAGTATAAATATATATGTATTAGTATAGGGAGACAAACGAGTAATCAGAGCCCATCAACTAGTGACGCACACGAACATCAGCATAAGGCTGATTTTAGTCTCACGCTCACTGTCAGCGCATAGACCAGCGCGTTGCTTGTCAGCGCTGAGGCTCAGCGTGGCTCGATTTAGTTACGTACTGACCGCCTTACCGTACAGACGACGACAAAATGCGGAGTGTATTAATTATTGCTGCTTTGTACTATGTATCCCAAAAAATAAAAACCGGCGACGACGAAGACTCCATGTTCATCCATTGGCAGAGAGCCGTTGCAGGAGAGTTTGTCTTGTTATATGGCACTTTGAGGGCTGACGAAAGTAAATTCTTTAATTACTTTCGAATGTCAACTAGAACTTTTGACAGACTTCTGGCAAAGATACAGGATGAACTGGTCCATTGCAGCTTACGAATCGTGCCTATACCACCGATTGAACGACTAATGGTGACTTTAAGGTAAGAAAAAACATATTTATTCGTTTTATAATTATGTGTAATCATGGCAAAGTATAAGTAAGAAAACAACATAGGTATTTATTATTGTTATGTTTCATATTATAGGTAAGACAAAAAAATAACATAAATGACATATTATTAATAATTAAACATAATATAATTATGCATCAGTACGTCTAGCTGTTTCATAACCAGTGTCCACTTCGCGATTCGCCATACTGTCGCGCGCTGACGTCCCGCTCCGCTTGACACTAAAACGCTCACTGAACGCAGAGGCGCTCGTGTGATCGTCAGCGCCGACAGCTACGCGGGGCCGACGCGCGACGCGTACGGACGTGTAGCTATCAGCGCTGACCACCGTGCGCGCTGATAGCTACTCGTCATCAAAAAACGCTTCCTAAAAGTTTATATATCTCGGCCATCAGCGCTGACGGTGCGCGTGCCGTCGGCGTGAGACTAAAATTAGCCTAAGTATGCCGATGCATTGTCCTCCTTTTCACACCAACATTACGGTCTAACGTAAATCCCTTTCTCGGTATTCCAATTAATCACGCAAAATATGTCCATTCTTCCTTTAATGTACAATCTATCTTACTATGGAACTCCTTGCAAGCAAGGTCCGGGGAGTAGGCATGATGTCTTAGACTTTCCGATTTAAGCTCTTCTAATTTAGTATCCGTCTGTTGCGCAGTAAGTAGTCTAGCGTTGTCGCGAAGCAGCAGTGGAGCGATTGACCAGTCTAGTTTGTTTGGCCGCTAGATTTTCCATCGTGGTTTGCAATTGCTGACAATAGACATCAGCCGTAATAATCTGGCCATATTTGAGAAAACTGTAATTAACAAGACCAGTCTGCCGAACGCTTACAAGTAACTTTCGCATCCAACTATTGCGCAGAGCGCTTCTGATTATCGTAAAGAATCCATTTTACATCACAGGTAGTGATTTAAAATACCTTGTGCCGATTTAGTAATGTAACGCAGCACTCGACGCGCGTTTGCCTGTTTGCTTCAGTCAATTCGTGAGGTACCCACCTTTCAAGCTTTTTAATTTTCTCAATTTGCTTCAAGTGAATTAGAACAGTTTTATCACTAACATCACAGCCTGTAGCTAACTCCGACGTGGTTTGCGATGGATCCGCTTCCACAACAGCCTTCAAATCTTCAATATCAACTTGGGTCTCAGGCCTTCCACGGGGCGTCCGTGAATTTATTGATAATATTAATGTACTGGACGTATACCACAGTTTTGGTCACTTAAAATATAACATTAATAGGATTAAATTACCTACTATATTATTTTAGAGATCATCACAACAACAACAACAACACATCTTCACGCCAGTACCCTAATGGGGTACGCAGAGAGAAAGGTCAACGCATTAGGTATATATTGTAAAATCTGTACACACAGTCTTGCGTCTGAGGAATACGTAAAACCCGTTATCTACTGTGCCCGTTATAATTATCTTTATCACAAAGATATGCGCTATTATTGAAACTCGACCGTCAAAGCTTTGTTTCAAAATAGGGAGTATAAAGTGTTAAAGTTATTAGCTTGTGTTTGTTGTTCAAATAATGTGGCCTGACATTACCGTGTTTTGTATCCTACTTGTTGGAACTGTCATATCTATAGAAGGTAAGAATTGTATTTCGACCAACTTTCGACAATAAGGGTTGTCAACTTTCTTTTTCATCTTTCTGGTGTCGACTTACCAAAGTTGTCTGACCATTTCTTCTGATGCCGGGTTTGACGTCACGTAGCACTGATCGACGTTTATCTTGCGGGCGTCGCTATTTTTGGGCCGTTATGATTCGCGCTGCGATAGGTTTTCTGTCCAACAACCTCCACTGCGCAGCATGAGATTGGAAGAATTTTAAGCTGTTTTCACGATGGTCCGCTTTATCTTCCTTTTCGTAGTATAAGAATGTTCGCGAGTTCCGAGTTCTTCAAATCCATTGCTGCGTCTTTCACTAGGCAAGAATATGTAGTTTGTATTAGTATTTCTGCTTCATCTGTTTAGTTTTTTAATAACTTAAACATATATCCATTTGGAATGTGTCAGACAATATTTCACGCCATGGACTCCACTTCTACGTGGTCCACCTAGTTTCATTTTTGTGCTGCGTCTAGCTATGTATTCGCAGTTTTTCGATATGCGATCAACCAAACGTTTGAGCGTTGGCTTTAATCACGATACGCCACTTATCAAAGTCACCAGTAGGTCAAATTCAGGGATCACTGACGATAATACAACATACCGACTCACTATTTGCGCCTCCTATATGACGGCCCTTTTTATTGCGACGATTGCTCTCTATGCCTGCGTAGCTGGAATTCGATGTATCGCAGCTCGTGAACGGTATTTGGATCGACCCTTGCGGGCACGAAGAATTCTGTAGACGTTTTGTGATAAACGGCAAAAGGTTCATATATTTACATGATATATTACATTATGAACATATTAATGGATGCAAGTGGCTCGTGACCGTGACCTATGGCTCTCTATGGGGGAGGCCCATGTCCAGCAACGGATATCGTTCGGTTGATGATGACCACTATACACAATTAAAGGGCGTCAGCAGTCCACCCCGGCTTCGCAAGTCAATTTAACAAAACAGCAAAAACCGATTGATTTACAAAAAAAAAATTAACCTCATATTTCGGACTCGTAAACATTACACTTTACCACATGACAAATAATCAAATTTATTTGCAAAATTGTAATTTCGGCCTCGTAAACATTACACGCTACCACGTGGCAAATAACTAAATTTATTTGCGCAATTGTAATTTCGGCCTCGTAAACATTACACGTCACCACATGACAAATAATTAAATTTGTGACAGAATAACGTCATTAGAGACAGCTACTTGTCAATAATTTCTGCAGCTGGGATATAAGGATTGACGTCGATATTTTTTGACACATTTGGTTACGTTATCAAAGTTTTCATAAAGGTCTATGTTTTAGAAACTGGTATATAGCCTATGTTCATCAGAGATAATTTATGGCTCAACGGTAAAGAGAACTTTTCAAATCGGTCCAGTATTTGTGGAGCCCATTCAGAGCAAACAAACAATCAATTGTTTCCTCTTTATAACATTATTAGTACTTGTTAGTATTAGTATCGCTATAGATCTACTCTTGATATTTCTACACCGGACAGAAATGTTTAAGAAAATTAAGGGCACCTTAAGTGTACTGCGAAGAGTGGGGAAAGCCCGGACAAAGTTCTGATAATGCTAGAGGATCTACTCGGACAAGGAAATCCTTGTTTCGAGGGTCCTGTGAGCCTGCAAAGTGGGGAGTCTGGAGATATCTTTTTTGTTTACCTATTGTGTGTACTAATATTTTTTAGATGTTTGGTAGCAACACTAACTTCTATGGACCACGGTCTGCAAATAAACGATTTAATTTTTAGATGTTTTGTAGCAACACTAACTTCTATGGAGCACGGTCTGCAAATAAACGATTTAATTTTTAGATGTTTTGTAGCAACACTAACTTCTATGGACCATGGTCTGCAAATAAATGATTTAATTTTTAGATGTTTTGTAGCAACACTAACTTCTATGGACCACGGTCTGCAAATAAACGATTTAATTTTTAGATGTTTTGTAGCAACACTAACTTCTATGGACCACGGTCTGCAAATAAACGATTTCATTTTTATCCTTAGTTTTGAATGAACTACCACTTTTACGGGATATTTATTCAGACATGAATACTAGTTAGCCCTTATCACTTGGGTCTTGCTGCAATAATTCTTCTGTAGCTGTAAGCCTGCGCTTACAATCGTCTCCCTCCTGTAACCACCAGCACAACGTCTCAGCTTGGTCGCGAGAGCGAAGCAAATCTAACGTGCTCGGAGACTAACGAGGGACTAATGTTGTCGGTATAGCATCAAGTCCGACAACACCTATTAATTTTTCAACAATATCCGGAATCCAAGTAAGGGTTACCTGATGCATCATGAGTTATATAACGACAGGTCGTCTCGCTGAATAGTGAAGGAATATGAGATAGTAGTACTATCTTTGTCTATCTAATCTGTCATATGTATTGCGCAGACAGAAATTAATGAAAAAAGGGGAGACAGAGAACAGAGAGACATTTGCTGCCTCTTTAGACTTGACGGGCACGTTTTAGGCTTGCTTCCCCTTTATCCATATTATGTCTATGGCCAAAAGCGGGGAGGTAACCGGAAACTGAGATGGCGAAAAGATTGGTGCTTGACACAATATGATTTTGATGTCCTAAGTTTACGCGAAAGTTACTCATTACAATAAAACTACTTAACGCCCCCAGCCATTAGATTTGATAAAGCGCAAATCCTCACTAGGGAACACCGATTCCTTCCAAGGATGATCAAATAGGCTATTAAGATTAAAAAAAACATCTAAATTTCAATAGAGAAGATGGCTGGGTTCTTCCCTCTGCTTGGGACCCAATTAAACTGCAGCTAAACATAATCAAACCAAAAAGTAAAAGTAACATAATCAAAACATAACACCTCAAGACAGCAAGGTACAATAAGTACTATTTGTGTTAAACAGAACAACTAAAATTACAATTGTCCGGGTACTTTTAAAAACTTTAAATAGTTATAACATCAGGACATCTGTCATCTCAGTCCACACGTGACCATGGTTGCTGTAAAGCTTCTGAAACGTCGGGTAGTTATATAATTAAATAAACCGCGATAGAATCCGTAAAACTAGCTTTATTGTAATAATATGGATTCCGAATATTGATGAAAAGACAATATGTAACTTTAATTTTTATGTTTCTTACAATCTATTCAGATTTTAATGTGGTTATTTCTGCTACAGTCCTTTTGCGAAGCAGAAAGAATTTCGTAAGTTTACCGATTATTACTGTCTTTCTCGTTTCCGCGTAAATATAATGTGTCTCGCTCCCACGAGTTGTTCCGTGCGAGGGAGACGCAAGATGTTAATTGGGAAATGGCAGAGACAGTAATAATTGGTTAATGTACGAAAGTCTTTCCACGCCGTGAGCCAGCTTTCTTCGTTCATCATTATAATTTTATGACACTTCAATATAAAAATTTCAGCAGGTGAAAAATGTGCACCAAACGGTGAAGGCACAGAAGGCAGGTGTACGCCAATCGTTGAATGCAAGGAGGCATGGCGGTAAGTCCCGTTCAACACGTTCCATTAAGTAAGAGGTATACTATATAGCTATACTCCATTGCAACGGAATTGGGCCGACACGAGCAGGGAGATACCTCTCGCACATTATACCACCGTGAAGGGACATCTTAGGCGTCGCGTTTTGTGCGGTTTGTGAGCCCATAGGAGGAGGAAAGGGGGAGACTCATAGGCACTGTAATCGTGCGGATGCTCATGGATGTCGGTAGTCATAAAATTTGCCCGATTGTTCGTTTGCTCCCTATACTATGAAAAAAACCCAGCGAACCATCCCGCTAACTTGTATTTTGGCAGATTTTTGGAAATCGTCTTCCATAAACCGACTAATGAAATCATATCTTACATAAGCCGACCGACAACCACATAGTTTCAAATTTAGAGTGCACTATGAAAAATTCCATCATTCACAACATTATCGTTTTTTTATAGGGATCTTATGGTCAATCACTCTCATCCGTTTAGAAGATGCGGTTTCAAAGGACACATGGAAGTAGTGTGCTGCCCCACTGCGGAGAATGTCTTATCAGAGGTCACCGCAACCACTACGGAGACACCTGTTGCGGTTAGAACAAGAGATGTAACGCGCGATGAGATTTTTGGTATGACTTAACAGTTGGATCATACTTTTATACTTTATTTTTTACTATTTTGATATGAAACAAAATAAGTTAACATTTTTAACAGTAGCTAAACTTGTTAAAGTTTGAGAGAACCGTGTCTGACTAGATGTTTCTTATATAGTGTCTGACATTGGAGGGGAGGATGAAAAGAGGGCAACGGGAGAGAAACGCATTGCCATGACAATGATGCGGATGTCTATAGGCGTCAATAGACGTCACAAGGCTCCGATGATTCGTTTGTATATAACAAAATCATGTATTTATAATTAATCTGCTTTACTAATTTCGTCTTCTGAGATGTCGGTGTGTGGGACCGACTACTGGCGGTGATACTATTGCATTTGTGAGGGAAGCCGGGGCAGATAGCTAGTATATACATATTATAAAACAAACTTTCAACATTTGCCTTAGACACTTCTTGTTATCTAACACTCATCTAAACCGTCAGTGAAGTCGGATAATGCG
This sequence comes from Eumaeus atala, assembly GCA_017140195.1. Taxonomy (NCBI): domain Eukaryota; kingdom Metazoa; phylum Arthropoda; class Insecta; order Lepidoptera; family Lycaenidae; genus Eumaeus; species Eumaeus atala. The sequence continues at coordinate 681,945 of JAFELO010000547.1, read as the reverse complement.
CACGTTGTACTCTGTTGACTAATTGAGAAGCTCTTATTGATTTCTTTACATTTGAAAGAATACATAAAAGATAGCACAAACACAAGAGGCAGACGAGACGAGGCATAACAGACATTAAGAGGCTGTTGACTAATTGAGAAGCTATTGTTGAATTTTTAATGTTAGAAAGAATACCGCTATCTTGGTAAAAGATAACAAAATAGACAAGACTTAAGTCGAAAAAATACGTCGATAATATTAAATACAAGTAAATATATTTTTGATAAATATTTACCACTTTGAATTTATAGTTCATTGAATATGTTGACACTTCTTGATGGAAATTCATGATAACATTTGAATAAATAGACAAAATAAATGTCCTGTACCCACAATACTTTATTTAAAATTTAAACTTACCACCCCATTAGGGAACTGGCGTGAAGATATTTTGTTGTTGTTGTTGTTGTAAATTTACATTTACGACCGGTTTCGGCTAATCTGACGATTGGCGATAACTTTTAAGTTTATTTAATGCATTTTACGTATTATGAAATTTTCAGTCATTTTCAGGTGGTGAATGTGTTCCAAATCAAGAAATTTCAGAAGGCCGATGTATGCGATTAACTGATTGCAATATCGCCGTAAGGTTAGTGAAATGTATATTTTATTGCACACTTTTTTACATCTTACTAAAATGCTGCACGTATGTTAATCTTCTAAATACCTTACTGATGAAAACGGAGTGTATTCATTGCTAGCAATAATTTTTCGCGTCGTTCACGGCCTAGCGTTGAGATTTAACAAAAGTTGATAACGGAAGCAAAATAATTATAAATGGCTGACAAATACTCTCGCTGAAACAAGCGAACGGTAGCGTCAACAAAAACGTTTAATATATTTATTAACATAACAATTGTAGCTGGTGTATTAGAATCCTTATTATTAGTCATGCTTTCATCATGATAGGTATAGTAAAACATCATATGCTAACCTGACATGCACTATTTTTCTAGTAATTACAATTTGTGTTTCTGTAACCAACAAGTGGATTGAAAAGTACTTCACCTAACCAGAAAAATAGACATATACTAAATGAGTTACATTTTTATTTTTCTACATAAACACCATCAAGTCTATCATCTCTCATTGAAAGCATTTATACAGTTGAAAAGAAAAATCTTCCTTAGAGTCAAAATATGTGTCTACTACTGTTTAGACCTCGTCCACCGTCGAAAATCTTTGCCCTCCCAATTGTCTATTAGGTTAGGGAACAAAAAGAAGTCTGACGGTGCCAGATCAGGTGAAAGAGGCGGATGCGGCAAGCCACAATTGTGGATTTCAATCATTGATTGCACAGACATGTGAACACGGGCGCCATCTTGATGAAACAGGACTTTTATTCTGAGCATTCCCGGACGCTTCTCTTTTATTTCCACTCGCAAATGACGTAGGATAGAGTAGTAACCAGAGTTTATAGTTTGACCCCTTTCAAGATAATCAATCATGATCACACCCTTTATATATTTTCCGACAAAATTACCTTAACTCCACTGTTTCGATTGATGTTCTGAATGTTCTGAATTAAAATTGTTTAGTAACATCTGGCGTTCAGTGATGTACCAATGTTTTGTCCATTGTATCAAACTGATTCAAAAAATCATTTCAATTCAAAATTCCAAACAGTCACGTGAAATAGTCAATGCTTCATTTTTTATTTTACTGAAAGCAGTCGCAGAACCCACGTCGCAGATACCTTGTGGAAACACAATTCGTTCACTATGATGTTTTGAGTTCGTTCATAAGAGATGTCTATAATCTCGGCTATCTCGCTAATGTTTAATCTGCTGACTCCCATAATTAAATCAGCTAGTTTTCTTAAAATTCGCCAGTAGTGGTAGTTCAAAGCACAGGGGACATTTCACACTTTCTCTACCACGCTTGAATTCTGCTATCCATTTTTTGACAGATGAACACGACAGAGCATAATCTCCTAAGCGACTGTGTTATCATGGATAACTTTCGGTGATACCCCACTCTTATGGAGGTGCTAAATAACGGCACGCTGCTCGATTTGCTCCATTTGCAGAAACTATGTCCGATTGCTTGGTTAAAAAAAAATTAAAACCCAACGAATTATCGCACACGTTTCGAACGTCACACAATTTACTAGTCTGCACTGTACACTATATAGTGTGCGTAGATTTGATTTTTAGAACTGGATGAATCTGTCCTAGGCCGAGTACTTTTTAATCCACCTAGTACTACCTCTCAAATAAATACAAGGGATATGAATGATAGTCGTCTAAGGCTCCGACTCATCTCTCATTTGACCCCTGCACTACACAAAACAGTAGTCAATTATTGTAACTTAATGTTGCTGGCCATTTAATCCAACAATAAACGACATCACTTAACAGCAACAACAATTTAAGAAGAAAGCAAATTGAATAACATTAAATGAAAAGAAATTTAAAATAGTTATAAAAAAAACTAACTTCAAAAAAAGTGTGCGTATCGATTATTTTTTTCCTTAGAGTACCGGCTACAGGTTAGTAAACATTACTGTGAGAACAATAGTTTTATAAACTAGTTAGACCCACAGAACGAGTTATTTATCGCGTTGTCTACTGCTGCTAACGTATCGTTGCCGCAGTAGCTAAAGAAGGAGACTTTCGCGCAGATCATATTTCCGTGGAAGGAATTAAAGCTGACAGAAGGGGCAATGGAACTATCCTGCTCAAACGTCCGGCTGCGGCAGGCAGGAAGCTGCTGGACTTGGGAGTTTTTGCCTAGGCTGAGACCGTGTAAGGCTGCAATTATTGGAGGCTCAAACCAGACACTGCTACAGTTGTATGGGAATTGGTCATGTCACAGTTTTCTGCCGTTGGTCAGAGCACAGAAGCAGACTTTGTTTCCGTTGCGGGCAACCCGGATATAAGCACGACGGGGCCTGCAAGGAAAAACCAAGGCAGCAGGTAAGCCTACAGACCATGTGATGGGAGGAAGAAATTGCAAGCCTCCTACCAATCGAGGTAAATGCAGATGTTTCGAATCACGATCGTAGCCGGAGTATTAAAATAACATGTTAGGATATGGCTATCTCTGATCACAGTTTTGTGCAGGCCAATGACAACCACTCCGCTGGGGCACAAGATATTCTCATGCAATCCATGGCGGAGTGGGATATAGAGGTGGCAGGGATGGTAGATCCATATTTTGTGCCTTTCCAGCCAAACTGGCTTATGGATTTCGATTTTACTGTTGCTATTCTAACGAAGCTGGGTCCTGGGACCTTATTGTCAGAGGAAGGGGTCATGGATATGTGGCTGTGGTTTGGGGAGGTATAGCCATTATTGGTATTTACTACTCCCCGAATCGGGGATCGCAAGTGGGGCGGCTGGGTCCTCTAAAGGTAATAGTGGCTGGAGATCTGAACGCCAAATCCTCAGCGCGGGTCAATCCAGCTTCGACACCGAAGAGGCGAGCGGTGGAGAATTGGGCGCTAGCCACCGACCTGACTCTCCTCAATAGGGGGCTGACCAAACCTGTGCGTTGGAATGGTGGCTCTGTGGTGGATTTGCCATTTGCGTTACCCACTATTGCTAAAAATATAGTAGATTGGAGAGTAGAAAAGGGGGTGGCTGTCTCCGCCCCCTTTTCTACAACACAAATATATACGATTTTAAGTGCTTTATCTCCAGAAATTCTGTCGTTTTCGTTTCGAGGACCGAGACGCTTCCCATGTTGGGCTCTCCCTTAGCCCAACCGGGGATTAGCTGAGGAGGCAGCGATTGTCAGCTGCTCGGGTTTCCAACTTTCTGTGGAGTAGAGATTGACGAGGCAGTGGAACATTTTTGCTAGGCCCTTCAATCCATATGCAGAGCGGCTATGTCAATTGCTGGTCGTCACTCTCCTAGACGAGCGGTTTATTGGTGGTCGGTGGAGATTTCCTACCTACAGGTCGCTTGAAATCGTGATCGTGGGGCTTATACTCGGAGCAGGTGCCGTCGTCCTCAAAATGAAGAGAGGGATAGCCAGCTGTAAATATTTATGTCGAAAACAAGAAAATATTACAGCTGGAAATCACTCAAGCCAATTGACCACTGGACACAGCATCCACTGTTAGTCCTATTGTCTTGCTGAATGTAGCCGGAAAGACAATTGAGAAAATTCTAGCGTCACGGCCTTTTCGCCACGTGGGAGAAGGCCATTGAGTGAAACTGTCTGATGTACAGTCGGGTATTCGTGTCCAAAGGTCGATAGAGGACGCTCTACGGCCGCTGCGATAGGAGACAAACGAGATGGAACGTGAGGGAAAAGTTGTAGTGGAGGTATCCTAAGACATCGCCAACGCCTTTAACAGTCTCCTTCACTGTTAGATACCTACGGCTCCGAAGTGTTTCATTTCTTTGGAGACCAATTTTGGGTATAACACTTTGGTACCTCGGATATGACTGGGTTTTGCAGTGACCTTATTTTGTCCCAGGCGGCGCGGTCGGCATAGGTAGGTATTCACGGCTCTAATTGTCAGCCGTATTCAGAGATTGGGGCTTAGACAAAATATAAGCCCTTCTTTCTTCTTTTCTGATTCCGGAAAGAAAGGGCCATCACCTGGTGCACACTTGCTCGTAGGAGAGGCAGTTATCAAAGTGGGCCCTCAAATGAGATATTTGGAGTTTATTCTCGACGGAGAATGGACTTTTGCCTCTCAGGATCACTGGGTCGCCTCCTGCCTGATGTTAGAGAACCGAGCAACATCAGCAAGACACTGTACTCTTTCCTATGCCGGTGCATAGCAATATACGGTAGGGCAGCCTATATATGTGTAACCGCCCACGATTCTTCACTTTTAATATGGATGCATTATTTATATACGTAGTAACATGGTCCCTTCGCAGTATGTGGAAGCAACAGCAAGCACAAGCATTTTGCCCTTTTCGTATACTTTTTTTGGTTCGTTGTAACAAACGTATAACGACATTCACGTAGAGTATGAATGTCTCGCAGAGTATTACGCACATCTTTTCGACTCGTGACTACGGTAGGTGTAACCCGGTCGAAACGTCGAGCAAAGTATTTACAAAAATTTTGCCAATAAGTATTTTAAGTATCGCGTTAAAACCCGTTAGATAACTTCGCAATGTGTAACAAACGCGAAAGTCTCAAACAATTATTAATAAAATAGAATTTAACATGCAACTTTCACACGTGGCATATGCTATTCAAACTAAGACATTAATGATTTTATAGTCTCAAATTAATAGCCATATAGAAAATACTACTATCATAATGCACGCATAAGAGAATTAAGACATTTTAACAATAATAAAGATTTTTCGAAACATAAGATATGAAACATGGCGTCGGCAAGAAATCATGAACTCACCCTTTTATTTTAAAAATTATTAATACAATTTAACCACTCCGGCCTTTCGCATTCGTGGCATCCTTTCACGAAAATATAGGTTCCCGGGCGGAAAAGAAATACCCTATTTGATTATCATATTTTAAAAAATCATTCCGTCCTCCTAGACGGAAAAGTAAAGAGCTTCATTTCTTCGACACCGAGCACACCTTCAGTCTAACAGTCAAAAATCACAGATTTTTTATAAAATGTTTAAATAGCAAAAATATAATTGCTACACTTTTCATCAACAGAATTTCTTATATGCTGCAATACTTTAAGTCCATAAAAGTAGATGCGTATTACTTTTGATATATGCGATTCGAAGCTCATATGCTCGTCTATTATTAGGCCAAGATTGCGTATTTGCGACACACCCTCTATACTGCTACCGTTTATTTCTACAATAGGGTTTAGGCTCTTAATGAGCTGCATTTGATGGCTGCTAACAAGAATAATAGATTTTGATTGAACTCAAGGTTCGAAAATATTGCATTTGATTTGGACCAATTGAATTTGCGCTCCAAATCACTATTAATTAAAGTTATAGATTTTTCAACATCATCGGGTTTGAATAAAAAATAGATCTTTATATCATAAGCATATATATTATATCTACAATTTATTATGCACTTTATGACGTTTCCCGAATAAATATGGAGCCCTATGGAACACCTCCTCTCAAAGGCCTTCTGCATGACGATATAATATTTTCCGGCTCAGGTTGGATTTCCATGACTTGATGCCTATTTTTTAAGTAGCTCGTAAACCACTGGACCAAGTCCTCTTCGAAACCATAGAAGCGCATTTTAGCTAAAAACGAGTCTGTATTTATAGCATCAAACGCTCTTGAAAAGTCAAGCAACACTAATACAGTGACTTTTCCTTCATCTTGAGCATATGAGTATATCGTCCAGCACATTCAGAAGGACGGTGGAGGTACTATGATAACTTCTGACGCCAGATTGTAATGTAGCTAAGATATTATTGTGCTCCAAGAAATTTATTAATTGCTTGCAAACAATTTTTTCAAGTATTTTCGAAAGGCAGGGTAAAATGCTTATGGGATACGACCCACGTATCGGGTCTTTAAAAACTACGGACTCTCTGTGGGGAGCCGCTTCTATATAAAAAAAATGAAGTGTAGAAGAATTAAGTTTGTTCTTACTATAGAACTCTATATAGGGTTCTGCAGCAACACTGTCGCCTAGTACATCGAGCACATGCTTATTTATGTCATCCGGATCTTCTTTGACATGTTCTTTAATGTGTTACCACATGGTCTTACGGTTGCGTTCATTGGAGCTGACATATGATTTAAAATATGTATCTTTTTCAACCTGAACTGCCCGTACTAGATTTTTGTAATATGCCATGTTTGTTGGATTATTGGTATGGGCTACACGGTGGGTGTCATCATGACGTTTCATCATTAACCGAATAAAATGTGTGACCCAAGGGTAGCTTTTATGTTTTATAAGGAATAACTTTCTAGGTTCTAGGCAGTTAAAAACTGAAAATAAACTAAAAGTGAGGTAACCTTTCTTCACCAACTGCTATCGTTCTTGCGAGCTATGTGGCCTGTATATTGCCACTTCAGTTTGCTGATTTTCTGACCTATGTTGATTACCCTGGTTCTCTTGCGGATTTCCGAATTTCGGACCATACCTCACAGAGAAATACCAAGCGTAGCTCTTTCCATAGCACGCTGACTGACTCTGAGCCTGTTTAAGTGGCTCACATTTAGTGCCCAAGTCTCGGTTGTCAACACACACATTGATAGAACATTTTCAACTTAAGGCCCTGTGGTACTTTGGACGCTGCTTCCTTCGCCTTAATACAAGCGGCGTAAAGCAGCTGCCCGTTGAGTTGTGTGAGGCGCCCATTCACATAAATCCTCTGGGGAAGCACACATCTACGTCGTACCCGGTGGTGCCAGCGTTACGACGCATTCGAGGCGCTCTCAACAGCTCGTCGCCCAGATTCCGCCACGACATACGTACGCATCATGTGTGCTCTGGCGGCCGCTCCGACGCAGTTTGTATGAGCTCATGCCGTGGGCCAGCACGTTCTACACTCACGCCTAATCGTGACGCCTAATTTGACACGTTCTCGCCGTCACGCTCCGTTATGCCAGCAATCTCGACATGATTGCGTGAAACATCTTGATCCCTATCGTTGAGGTCCACCCTGAGTTGCGCAATGGTGTCATCCTTAGTCAGGCCCGAGTACTCCCTTTCCTCTAACTTCGATAGCCACTCATCAAAGTTATCCATGCGCTTATTAAAGTCTACTAATGTCAAACTTATGGCGCTTATCTCCTGCTTGAATGACGACATCTCTTTTTGCAGGCGGATAGTTCGTTACGAAAGTGAGTCGATGGCCAGAACTAGTAGCACACACAAATGTGTCCAAGGCATTTCTTATTTCCTTGCACATCAATTTTGGCGCGGTGGTATTGTTAGAGCTTGTGTTAGATAAGCAAACTCGGTGAAACACAGACAGTATATTTTATATTTAGCGCCATCAGAACTTGAGATGAATTTCTCGCAACTGTTACACTTACTAGCCATAATGATTATGGTCAATTAGTACTGTTTTAACAAGACTAGATGTTACTATTTGTCATACCATAGATGTTACTATTTGTCATAGTTTATATTTAACGTTTTTGTTTTTATCTCAATTTGGCTATAAAGTGAATTATCTTTATAATAAGACGTTAAGACTATACCTTTTCAAACACTTGTTTATTTAATATATATATATAACATTTATTGTGTTTTATTGCTTCTGTGTATTGCTTGTAATACGTTTTCGCGTACAATACATCATATTTAATTAATTCATTCATTCATTCATTCTTTAAGCAATAACTCAATCTTTTCTCTGTTTTTTAAAGCCTAAAGATCAAACGAGAAATCGGAGCCTTTTGACGACTAACGACGCCCAAGGACATTTGCTTGATTGTTACTCAGATGAATTGCTCTCCTATCACCCCCCGAATGGGCCACCGGATACCCATAAACCGCACGAACGCGACAGCGACGCTATCACAATTTGTGTCCAAATGATATTGTTTTTGTACACTACTGTGCAAAAAAGACTCTTAATCATGTGTGTAAGGCTGACTTTGCAAAAGAAAATTTTTGTGTCATATCTATAATTGACATAAACAGTCATCTACAATTACATATACACAATTACGGACGATGTTGAATGACAGTTCAACATGGAATCGGGAATCTTGTATATTTGTATATAAATGCTTTCTACATATCTTCGCCACATAATCTTAACTATACCAAATTCCTGTTTTTTTCTTCACGTATTTAATGTATATAGATTATTTTTAAATTGAATGTCTAATGAAAACATACATTTCAATCCCAAAGGATCAAATACGAATTTTCTTTCTTAAGTGAATTGTTTCTTTAGGGCTCTACAGAAATATAGAAGGCATCCGTATAGCAGATGCAGTTTCGAAGGACTGATGGAAGTTGTATGCTGTCCTTTAAATAAGCCTGTCTTAACACCACCTTGTAAGACGAGACCAGCTGCAGCTACAACTACTGCAGCTGCCACTACTGCAGCTGCAACTACTGCAGCTGCAATAACTACAGCTGCAACTACTTCAGCTATACCTACTGCTGCTATACCTACTGCAGCTACAACTACTGCAGCTACACCTACTGCAGCTACATCTACTGGAGCTACACCTACTGCAGCTACACTTACTGCAACTACACCTAGTACAGCTACATCCGCTGCAGCTACAACTACTGAAGCTACACCTGCTGCAGCTACACCTGCTGCAGCTACACCTGCTGCAGCTACACCTACTGTATCTGCAACTACTGCACCTGAAACTACTGTTGCTATACCTTCTGATGCTACACTTCCTGCATCTGCAAATATTGCAGCTACATCTACTAAAGCTACACCTACTGCAGCTACACCCACTGCAGCTGCAATTACTGCAGCTACACCTACTGTCGCCACACCTACTGCAACTACACCTGCTGCAGCTGTAACTCCTGCACCTGCAACTACTGTCGCTACACCCACTGAAGCTACACCTGCTGCAACTGCAATTACTGCAGCTACATCTACTAAAGCTACACCTACTGCAGCTACACCTACTGCAGCTACACCCACTGCAGCTGCAATGAGCATCTTAAGACTTGTACAAGCCAACACAGGTGGTATGATATAATGAATTAATCCACTTAATCCCAATTGGCATTTGAAAAATTTAAGGAATTATGTTTTTTGCCATATACGAGTATATAGTTATATGTATATTTTTCTACCAACGACGATACGGAGACGGTGTATTTGTTAGGGTTCGTGTTTCTATGGGACTAAAAGTTGCCATTTTTCTCTAAAGCTACTAGCCCGATTTTGTTGTGGTAATCTGAGATTGAAAATCTTTATAACTTTTGAATGAAATGAATGAATGAAATCAGCCTATAGCCGTCCTATGACGAACGTGAGCTTACCCCATAGAGTGCCAACTTTTATTATAAACTAATCGTGTGTGAATGTAAAACCTGTGGCGCTCTAGTCGAGAGGCCTACGAGGGGTGATTGATAAGTATCCAAAACGACAAAGAAAAACTTTAATAATCTATTTAAAACAATTTTATTTTCAACGTAGTTTCCTTCTACCTCGATGCATTTAGTCCAGCGCTTCTACTAATCTGGGTTGCCGTTTTCCCTTCTAAAACGTAAAACTTAATCTCCCCAAGAATTTCGTTCCCTTCCATTGTTAAGAAAATTTACGGCAGAAAATGTTCTAGGTCCCCAAATAGGTCACACAAATTCTATGAGTATAAATTCAAATTTAGCGTTCTATTTTCGAAAGGATGATAGAATATAATTGTAATAAATTTTGTTTGTGTGAATGTGAAGAAAACTACTACTAGTATTTGAAAGAGAAATAATCAGAAAGGACGTAAGAGTAGTGGTCGATGACGTAGTGCTAGAGCAAGTGAATGAATTTGTATATCTTAGTTGTGCTTTTAGCAGGGATACACAGCAGATGTCTAAAGAAGAGTGTGTTCAGGGAACAAAGTGAGTGGAGCGTTAGGGAAATTGCTTCAAAGCACAGTTTTGAGCCAGGGCGCCCATGTTGCCATGCATAATTGTGTGCTAATCGTTACTATATGAAAGTGAGAGTTGGGTATGTCAGGAAGTGCCTGAAAGTAGAATAATCGCGGTTGAGATGAGGTTGTTGCAAAAATTTGTGACGTAACGCTCGCCGACCGTGTTCGCATTAATTAAGTAAGAGAGAGAGCTTAAGTATGAAAGAAAGTGTCGGTGTAAAAATGAGAAAGGGTTTGCTCCGTTCGTTCGGGCATGTAGAAAGAATAGCAGGTGAAATGTTAACAAGGCAGAAATACAATACGAATGTAGAAGGATAGAAGTAGTACAGAGGAAGACAAAGACTGACATACCATTATCCAATTTTATCGGGTATTGTCTGAAAGCGTCTTCGCAAGTCAGAGTGTCAAGAGTCTTCGCAACCGGCGTATCTGTATGAAAAGAGTAATGAATGTGACGGAGGCACGGCAGATATGTAAGGAAGGAAAGTGATGTATGGCATTCCGTTCTCTCTGCCTACCCTATTAGGGAGGTGGCGTGAAAATGTGTTGTTGTTGTTGTTATCAGATTCCACAGTAGAGAGACCACTATGTGAGAGAGCCTGTTAGGAAGAACTTTGATCTAGTGACTTGCTTCATGCAAGTACGCTAGATCATGCAAGTACAATATACAACATATTAAGGTTTCTTGTGCGGTTTTACGCCATTGCACTATTAATAGAGAAAAATAAAAACCTGTTCCAAGTTCTACTATATTGACAGTCCTATATCAAGATGGCGCCCAATGTACTCGTATATGCCATCATGTTACAGTGTATGACTACGCCATTATCGTAAGCTTATCGTGGAAATATTAATTGTAGCACAGAAATTGAGATGAAATAATTCACATGCGTGGTTATCCCTATGTTGAAAACTGTCTTATATAATTTTTTTTCTTCATTTCGTATATTTTTTAGGACACGGAAGATAATGGTCATATGTAAACAATAAAAATATAACAAAACGAAAATATGTCGTGAATATACATTTGTGATGTCACCGAGTTTGGTGTGTAAATTATGTTTAGTATTATGGTAGGTAATATGGCCCGCGCAGCTTGGCCAATAGCCGCAGTGTCAATGATTATAAAATTATGTTTATGGTAGGTAATATGGCCCGCGCAGCTTGGCCAATAGCCGCAGTGTCAATGATTATAAAATTATGTTTAGTATTATGGTAGGTAATATGGCCCGCGCAGCTTGACCAATAGCCGCAGTGTCAATGATTATAAAACAAGGGGCCTCTTTGTTAATACAGTTGTATCTACACTAAATACCGTGTAGTTTTGCAATAATTTAATTTATTGCACGAATCTCCAATTTCAGACGCAGATTTGGCACAAAGAATTGCAGATAAAGGTAAAAAAATTGAATCCTCTTCTCTTGTTTTTTTATATTACTCTGTGCACGTTTTCACCAACTGTTTTTTGTTATCAGTATGTTTCTTTTTTTATTTCAACCGTCAGTAGTTTATTAATAATGAGAACTAAATCCTTATTTAATGGGAAAAATATTGTCTACTTCATTCGGTTAAGTCCACTTGTAAAAAAAAATAAATAATCCGTATTATAGCTATTGTATGGTGAATAAAACAGAACCACGGACTGAAACAATACTAAAAGAATGTAAATAAAAAATAATGGGAGGTGTCAAGGGACACTCGGATGGAACGAAGTTCCTTCCGAATAATTACTACAAAAACATCTATGAACTTAACAGGACAAGAACAAAAATAGAGAGACAAAACAGAGATAGAGCGAGAAAGAAAGAGAGAGAGACAGATAGACAGAGAAACATGCGCACGCAGCGTTTCTTACTACACTATAGCAAAAAGTGTCGTGACAACTTTTCGATTCAATTATTTCCGTCTAACCTCCTTCGCAACACGTGATAATGAACTTCGTTCCAAAAATCATGAGATTCAAATTTGACCATAAGTTATATTTGGGGTACCTAATACACAAGTTTTTGTCACTTTTCTTTTACTTGTTGTCAGTCATGTCGTGCTCACATAATAATGTTGGCGTGAAGTGAGAACTAAACTGCGGTATTTCGAGCGATTTGTGGGTGTCCCCATGCCTCATGGCGAGATGATCGCTTCCTCATCATCATCAGGAGGGTACAGTTTAGTTTTGCCGATGTTTAAGCGCCGCCAGTAGTCACCCAACGCCCGGAGTACTCATTCTCTCATTATATTTATAACAATTATTTTACAGAATGTCAAAAGTTAATAGCCTCTATTCCGCCTAGCCTGGACGCCCACATCATCGGCGGTGAAATTGTCGAACCCGGAGATTTTCCGCACATGGTATCTATACAAATTATTGTTCTATCATTTGTCTCTGGGGTATTCTAAATATGTCTTAATATTTATTTTAGTAACAGGCATCGAACCGACACGACCGGGGAGGTAACTCTCGTTTACATGATACCGCCGGTAAGTGGCGGGTATGCTATCGCATTTCGTGCTGTTTGTAATTAGACGGTAACCCATTGGAGTGGAAGAGGAAAGAAAAAGGGAGAAGACAAGGGAAGTCAACGAATCTACAAGATAATAAAGCGGATATCTATGGGCGTAGCAGTTTTCAGAAGGCAGCGATTCATCGTTATCATAGTCTATACTAAAAAAATATATAGGCCGTCGTTATCGGGGAAGTACTCCCTCCTCACGCCAGTTCTTTTATTTATTTACCATACTATAAAAATTACTAACAGCGTTTATTAGTGGATAATATTACAAACCAATAAGGCTTGTGTTTATGTAGCGTTGACATAGAAAGTGCTTAAGAGTGTTAGTAAATTAAAAAGGGAAATGTTACTTATCAATTCGGTATTTAGGTACTAACTTGACGTACGCATTGACATAAAACTAAACATTTATTCATTGTGAAATGAAGTGCAAGAATGCATTAAAGTTAAGTTGTTTCGTTAGTTAATAAGTTGCGTGTACCGCTTCCCGCGGTAGAGGATGCAGTCATGCACAGCCCAGAGGCATGTACTGGCTTGGTCTTTGGAGCGTCATGACCTGCAGATGGTGCTCCGAATTGATGACCTTCCACTACCGAGTATCATCTATTCAATCGGCGAGAGTGACGAGTCCTGGGGTGCCATTCGCATCTTATGTGACGTGATGTCCCACAAGGAGACACAAGTGAGGAAGTGGCGAATGCTGACCAGCTACGCAGGCGTTGGCTAAGAGTTCGAGGCAGAAGGCGTTATATACAGCGCCTTCGGCCTTAATATAACTTCGTAGCCAAGCACTCAGGCAGGGTACCAGAACTACATTAGACATTAGACCCCGACGTCTTTAGTGCCGCTGTAAGTGTCGAGGTGACTCCCTTTTTGAGATGAAGACCGGTCCTTAGTTGAGGACCGGCTTGTCGTCGGGGTACACTGTTGCTAAAAGATGCGGGATGCCACGGCGGCTGAAGAGGTTTTTGTTCGCAGATGTTTTTGATAGGTAGTGGCACACTATCGTACTGAGCCCGACACTCGGTTCACCCAAGGCCAGTAGGACGGTGCGTGAATGCATATGTGTGCTCGTCAACGCTGATGCCGACCGCTCTTGCGGTGTGTTCTGCGACGGGACGGATCTTTCCACTACCGTCTATATTACTCTTTCTTTTCAATGCTTAAGCTTAGACTGTGAGCTGGTACAACCGCAAGGCACAGCTAATAAATCTAAATAATAAAAAGTGGGATATAAAAACCGACTTTTCTACCGTTTGTTCAAGGTGGCGCTTGGATATAGCTTTATTGATGGGTACCAATTTCTGTGCGGCGGATCGCTCATCTCGACTAGCTTCGTCCTCACCGCTGCGCACTGCATCGCTACCCGAGACATGTATGGGACTATAACTATACACGCAAACACTTTACACACGGGCATACAAGCAACGCGCTGACGCGTACGCACACCCAGTACGTGCACAAGCACATGCTTGCTCGCATATTCACACTTGCGCAGAAATAGAAAAGAGACTAATGCACAAAATTGGTGTAAACAAGTTTCATCATCATCATCAGCTGGATGACGCGCCGTCCACCGCTGGACACAGGCCTCCCCGTAGGGCGCCGCAAGTCACGGCCACGAGCCACTTGCATCCAGCGGCTCCCGGCCACATTAATCGAGTGACCACCGCGAGTGTACGAACGCACAAACTTGTGCACTAGCTACAAATGATATCCTGATATTATAGACTGTGTCGTATCGGGATATACCTTTCCCATCTGTGGGAGAGTGGGAAAAGGCCCCTTTCTCACTCTTCGATCCCAAACTTAAACTTGTCGCTCGACGAGTACACATCTAAAGTCTAAACAATATAGGTACAAACCTACTGTTACGGTTTTCTACGGTTACATTTTGTTGTGTAAGACCCACTTGCAGTGGCGCGTGTTTGTAGCGCGTCCACAACGCGTGAGTTGCGCTTCCGATCCACCCGGAATCCGTTCGCATGTAGCTAGTATGATAATACATCAATATAATACCATGTCGGTGTTACGTGCCGGGATGCCCTGTAGCTGACAAGTCCTAGGCACTTCATTATAGGTGGGAGATGGCAGCCGCGGTTTTTAATGGGTATTCGATTCAGCCGCGAGTCTCACTATTTATATGTTATCAGGCAGTTGAAAATGTTGTATAAAAGGACAATATTTTTGTCCACTACATCATCTTATATTCGTGTCACAATGTCCGCCTTTACCTCTGTTTATCTGTTAACGCGCAACAAACTAGTGACTACGGCTACACTAATGCCATGCCCCCAAATCATCCATATCTCAAAGCCATTCATGCCATTTTAATCCTCTTTTTAATCCTGAGTTTTGATTTGGATGTGTCAACAAGTAAAAGTGGATATAAAATGTTCAACTACCACATAAAATCTAGCTATATTGACAAAGAAATCGCGGAACTTTAGACTTGACTTGGCTTTGTTACCCCACCACAGTTCAAGCAAGGCTTGAACTGTGGTGGGGTAACGTGGCGGTGAACCAGACACCTAGGGCGAATTAAGCCGAGGAAGTGGGAGCTCTTTGTACCCCTCTTATAAGAAGAGAGGAATAAGGAGCAGGTGGAGGAGCCTCTCTTTGTATCCGTCTTATAAAAATTGGGAACAATAGAGGAAAAGAAGGCGGAGGTTTTGTGCACGGGGTAAGGGGCGAGGATGGGAACCTCACCCTATTGCTCTGTCTCAAAGTTGGCGGAGTCCTGTCCTGTGGTGCGTACTACCCCATCTGTGGAGGTGGCGTCGGTCCCCCAATGATTTGTTGTTCAGGGGCACTTCACCAAAGGCGGCACTGATGGCACTCACGGAGGTTTTTGTGGGTATTCGACACTATGATGTGCCGTGAGCCCCACACACCACTGGACGCCACCCAGGGCCAGTGAAGGCGCGTAAATGCGATTCTCGGCGACAACAAAAAAAAAATGGCTTGGCTTTGCTTACAGGTACCATAACTTTTTATAAAAACAAACAAGCAGCTCCATCGGTACTTGGCTCTTTTACAGGATGTTTTGAGTGGAATATGGTGCAAGACTGTAACGTTAAATGGGAGCGGGTGCCCCGTCAGTGTTGCCAAAAATAGGCACAAGCTCTAACATCCGAGTGCAGCAGAACAGATAACTTGAATATAATAAAAAACGTCGACAGGATCAAACCTACCATTGTTCGTACGGATACAGTAGACATCAGCGGCTCTGCCTTCAATGAAACAATGGATCGCACAGTTGCAGCCCACATTCCACACCCGCAGTATAGAAGTAACAAAGTCTACCACGATATAGCTTTGTTAAGGTAACGTTATTATGATATTAACTGTAGCATTGGTAAACGCAATTTTTATGCTTTCACTAGTATTTCAGCCTCGACCTGAGGCCTGTCTTTCAAGACCTTAAAAGTAATATATACCGCATCTTATCTAGGAAGTATATACTACGAGTCACCGGAATATTCAGATAGGGCTACCATAGGCGCGACGTAAATTACTGTAAGCTCAAGAGCCCAAGAGTTTCTTTAATATTTCTATGTAAGTGAATTTAGGTCTGAAGTGTTCTTGTCGGAGTTTCACCAGTAGACTTAGAAATTCACCGTTGTGCAGTCATGTATTATAACTAGAAGTATCTCTCAAGCCCTAATGCTCTAAGACCAAAGTCCATACAAGGATAAATAGGCCGTTTAATCCGATAGAAGTTACTATACAAAACCTAATTAACGAATGGCATTCGCGGTGAAATAACTCAACCAAAGGATGACATTTACACATATTTTCTCTGAGTCTTAGAGATCAAACCAAAGGTCGATCATTGCCTTTAAAAGAAACCTTTTTAGCTTTAAACTAGAACCTTCGCCTGTGTGTAACTGCTCGACCGAAGCTAACCGATACGAACAAATGGCACATCACTAAATTTGGTAGTGTAGTTTGTGGCACGGTTTTAACGGGGTCACTTCATAAGGTGATCACGTGGATAGTGTGAGAAACTTCCATGCTCTTAAACATTTTTGCCATAAATATTACTGTATATACAGTCATAACATGTTTTTATGTGATAGCGAATCAAATACCAATTACCCATAGTTTTGTATTAAGATTTATTATCTCCGTGGTGCCTAGCTAGGCAACAAATGGCTGCAGTCTCTTTTTTTAGCTTATACAAGTCTCCCGCTTTCATCGCGGTGGGAAATCGAAATTACTTCTTACTCCTCCTATTTTTCTTCTGATTAAATTCGTAGCAGGTCGCAAGACAGTTTTTAGCTTATCCGTCGGTCTCCCTTCGATCTCATCATAGGGCTTGCCGCTGCCGATCCTGGTGACACAGGAGTAGTGGGAAAGAGTGATGGGCTGAGCCCGTTTTTGCATAGGCATACGGAAAGTCGGATCACCCTATGATACTTTATGAACACAGTCGCCTCTCAGCAAATGATTGTAATTATAATTATAGACACGCAATGTGTGGCGCATGTTTTTCCCGGGGGGTCGAAGACCTCAGCTGTACGGGCGTCTACTAGTTGCCCTGTCTAGGTACTTACACTTAAATTTCAATATAGGCAAAGTCAATTAAGTCAAATTTTAAGTACTTACTTTTTCTACATATTTGGAATCGGAATCGAGTACTGAGTACGCTCTGTGATTTTGTACAGTGTCTTACTGAAAACACCCTGTATTATTACTTAAAGGTTGGAGACGCATGTCGTATACCATCCACATTTGTACAGTGTCTTACTGAAAACAGCCTGTATTATTACTTAAAGGTTGGAGACGCATGTCGTGTACCATCCACATTTGTACAGTGTCTTACTGAAAACACCCTGTATTATTACTTAAAGGTTGGAGACGCATGTCGTATACCATCCACATTTGTACGCCGCCTGTCTCTGCACCTCGCACAGTGATCCGCAAATCGACCTCGTTGTGACAGGCTGGGGCAAGACGAGCGCTAGTGGTATGTACTAATTGTGGACTCATTCTCATAATATTTACTCGTTGGAAAAGGTTCCAGTAAGAGGTAGTGCCATGCAGCATTGCAAATGAATTGGGCCGGAATAACCGGTAAAGCATACCTCAATCACTTGACACCACCGTAACGTGAAGCTATGCTGTGCTACTTCGTGAGGTTTTCGAGAAGTCGGTGAGTGGCTCACGAAGGGAGAGGAAATTGCATGACAGTAATGCGGATGGGCGACGATAGTTGTCAAAAAATTCCTCGTTTGCTACTACTATAAAAATCCTATGTACCTATATAATATATATAGTAATTCAACTTAAGCCACGAGAGAGGTCTTTGTAACCAGCACTTTTGTATGAAGAGAGTTATGATTATGGACAAGGCAAGGCAGGTAGCGTTTAGACAAGTTAAGTAAAGACAGTTAAAGGTTGACAGCTACCTTTATGCCAGTGATGACGTTATGAAGACTAAACAATGAAAAAAACCAAAACTGTTCAAATTACTTTCTCATATTGGTCGATATCTGCGAAATCTAGAATTAAGAAATAGGTGTTAGAAAATTGTACAATGTCCATTGTTGTTAAGTGTTCTACAACTAATATAGTTTTTATGATTAATAATACTTAATAATTTTATTTTAGATAACAAGAAAAGTCAATACCTATTAAAGGCATGTGTAGAGATAGTCAGAAACGATATATGCGGTATTTCATACGTCAGTACTCGCCGACTTCCCAATGGCATCATCGAGCACCAGATATGCGCTGGTGACAAGGACGGCTTGAAGGACACTTGCCAGGTAATGATCACAGTAGAATAAGAAATGCAAGACTGGACCACAGATATTACGAGTGCCGTTTATTGTTAAATCTTTAATTATATCTCCGAGATAACAGAAGATACTACAGAGAAAGGTATACAGCGTAAGGTTAAGGCACTCAGTACCGCCATAAATTGCAAATATTACTGCTTTACTTACTGACCTCAACACTTTTTTTATGTAACGTAGTATCTTATCTTTTAGTTTCAGTATTTATTTGAAATTCATTTTTTTCTAAGACCCGCCACGTCTGCTATTACCGGGGCCTTAAATCGAATGTCGCGGTAATGTGTCTCCAGATCGCTGAAAAACTTAGTAAGAAAGTTAGGCTTTGTGCTGTCGTGTTTCGTGGGGCTTGCGAAAATCCGTTGGCTTAAGGGGAGGGAACGTCGAACCAAAAAAAAAGCAAAAGGTCCGGACAAACGTGAATAGTACAAGTGGGGAGGTACCTCTCACTTACATACATAAAAACATTTGGTGTCTCGTTTTGTGCGGTTTGTGAGGTTTGTGAGTGGTGTGGCCCATCGGAGAGGAGGAGGAAAGAAGGGCATCGGCGTAGTAATTGCGCAGATCACCCTAATATTTATTTTAGGACAATCTTAGCTCTCATTTTACGGATATGAACCCGGGATCATATTCGTAAGCGGTGTGTGAGTTTGTCTTTCTGTCAGTCATCCGTATGCTATCTGTCAAAACAAAGCTAAAAACGGTGTGACTATACGTGCAGTTTCAACTCCTTGATCGGTTAGAGAGAGAGAGAGAGAGAGAGAGAGAGAGAGAGAGAGAGAGAGAGAGAGAGAGAGAGAGAGAGAGAGAGAGAGATAGAGAGAGGTGGTGTACATAGGATTGGAGTCTCATTCATGTACAAAGTAAGTGTACTATTGTAAACATGTGTTTAGATACAGTTTTACTTACATGAATTACTATTTTGTATGGCGATCACTGTTGCGCTGCAGGCGAGTATAATATGATAAGGTCACATGAATTACTATTTTGTATGGCGATCACTGTTGCGCTGCAGGCGTGTATAATATGACAAGGTCACATGAATTAACTAATTTAAATTTATGCGTAGGCGTTAAGGTCTACCCGAATGATGAAAGCCCGTGATAGGCTAGTGAATAGGACTAGTCTTAGCTTGCCAAAAATATTATTCTATGTAATTTATTATTTTTAAAAATAAATACGAAAATGCTAATCAGTGCCAATTTTGGATACCAATTGAGGTAAAAGAATCCAATAGATTTTACCTTAATTGGTTTTATATTAACTATATATTTTTCTTACAATTACTTACGCTTTAACTAGTTATTAGTTTCAAATTGCGAGTTTTTTGTACATATTGTATATGCACGTTTAATAAGCATGCATAAAAGGTAAAAATAATAAATAATTATCCGCATTCCTGCAGAATTGGCCAGCACGACCAGGGTGGGATCTCGGTCGCATGATACCGCCATAAAGTGACTACGCGGGTGTCACGTTTCGTGCGGTGTGATTAGCCGGTGGCCCATTGCAGAGGAGGAGGGGTACGATTCTGCATGATCTGATTATGCGGATGTCTATGTGCATCGGCAGTAGTATGCTATACTACATATAAGCAAGGAAAATACAATTATTATTTTTTTAGGGTGACTCAGGCGGGCCGCTACAAGGTTTTACAGGCGACGACTCGTTTTATCGCATCGTAGGCGTCACGTCATTTGGTCGCAGCTGCGGTAGTCGAGAGCCCGGGGTCTACACGCGCGTGTCGCACTACCTAGACTGGATCGAGTCGGTAGTGTGGCCCAACTGAGTTCATATTGTTGTTACACACTACACCGATAGAGATCAATCAGCGGCTGTTCAGTTCAATGTTACGCCTATTGTTTTAGATAAACATAAAATTATACATTTTTTATGTAGTCGATTAAATATATTATTATTCCCAGATCATGTTTCACAGCCAACAGATTCAATATTTTTCGTTTGATTGCCTTTCACTGTAAGAGCACGCATAAAATATTATATATAAGTGTGGAGTAATAATTACTTTAGTAATAATGGTTCAATAAGTTAGATAGGCCAGGAATACCAGTATGAAAATCCAAAGTACTACCGCCAGATCGAGGGTCGGTTAGTAGTAATATGTGTGAAAATTGGCAGCAACTTTTTTCCTATTAATTTTTTGTATTTTTTTTTTAATTGTATAAATTAAATTAATGAAAAAGAAGTGGCAAATGAGTTGTAAAATAGGTAAGAAATAGAAAACCGCAGTCTATTCGGGTTTTATTTGAATTATGTGCATATTAAAATTAGTTGTTTGAGTTAGGCTTGTTGATTTTATCATTTACTCGCGGCCCGCCCCGGCTTTATAACAACATGGCCCGGATCGCTACCTTTACAAATTGTACACTAAAACCTAATAGACAGCTTTTGGGGACTCTTTTATATATATTTTCGGGCCGCCCCGGCTTCGCCCTTGAATGTCAAATTATAATTTTAAACTGAAACTGGGCCAAATTATACACTGAAATCTTCTCATTCCTTTCAGTAGATTTTCCAAAAATCGCTCACATACATAAATAGATAGATAGATTGCTTTTGTTAACATTCTTTATATATAAGAAGACGAAAGGAGATAGATTCATTATGGGTATCTAACGTCAGTTTTAGTGACACTTTTTGTAATTTTATATTATTAAGTTTTATATTCTTAAATAGTGGTCTTAAACTCATTAAAGCCGCTGGTTAGTGAACCAATATCTGAATGCTGTAGTGTTTGCCCGAAACTTCTAGATGACGGATATCTTGTGACTTTAATGAAAACAAATAGTGATTTTACAAAATTAGACAGGAAATTAGAATAAGAATGGGATAAAGGTGAGCTCCATGGACACTTTACCATACTTTGTTTAGCAGAACTATGAATTAATAATTTAAAATTAATAGAAATTAAGAGAAAAAAATAAAATACTTACTCATTAATTGTACCTCAACGCCTATTATTCCCGAAGAAGTGGGCAGAGGTGTGCTGCAACTCGTAAGTTCAGTAGATATACTAGAACACCCACTATTAGCCAAGGTACTGAGGCCCATGATGTCATAGGTGGAAAGCCTATGCCTCTTCGGGCACATTCCAAGCCTGGACAATGTAATGCATGCTCAGAATAATCTGAAAAACATTTAATATGATTGTAATAATTGATAATACAAAAAATAATTCATATTACAATCAATTTATTTTAAAAAAAAACTTGAGAACTAATGAGTTGGGCACTTTTCAAGAGGTCAATTTGGCCAATTTTTACAGAAATTTATATAAAATATATAACTCAACACAAATTCAAGGTAAGTACCACACCTGAAACCGTCTCCTTTATATATTTTGTAATCTTTCTTATATATCCACGCGTACTCAGGGCGGGCCGCTATCCTATATGTTAAGTCTATATATACCTTCTTGTACATATTAATGTCTGTCCAGGGCAACTCCGGCGGTCCGCTGCAGGTTCAGACGTGTACCGATGGGTTGTATCGCATCGTCGGCGTCACGTCATATTACACTAATTAATAATTGCCGCACTGCAACCTCACGTTAGTCTATTTCCCAATTAATTTATTAATAACGCAACAAAAATAAAATTAATAACTTATTCGCAGTTTCGAGAAAATAATATGACATTTTCCTGAAACTGACAAAAAGTTATATCTTATACGTATATATAGCGTAGGGAGGCGCAGCCTCACGTTCTGACGTCATTCATCGGAGGGCACTTGTCTCTGCCGAGCATCCTTACCACGATGCTCTGCAATGACGAGTACTACCAGGCGAGGGCTACCTTCTGCGAGACAGTGACGGTCTTGTCCCAGAAGGAGGCCGTGCAGGTGAGAGAGGAGGACGCAGACGAGGCCTCGGTGCGGACGAGGCCTCCTGCAACAGTAGTGTGCCTGTGCTGTGAGTGAACCCAGCCCCGCAACAAAAACAAAAACACGACGTCGTTGGGAATGCTCAAAGGCAGCCGGACATTCCCCAAGGAGTTCTCCTTGGGCACAATCTGACTGGTCTTCTCGCCAGGGCCAGTCTGTCACTATGAGGATCCCTCCAATTATAGTGGTTGTAGACAGGGGTTTAGTCTTTATTGTGTCCCCGAATGCTGAGTCCGATAAACGATGTAGGCGTCACCCGGTGTATCATAATCCTTAAATATCATCCGTAAATGGATTCCCAAAACGAAAAAACAAAACAAAAAAGCAGTCAAAAAAGGTAGTACATTTTTAGTGTAACAAAAGCGAGTTTATTTTAATTTCTAATTTTCATGATCGGTTTGCTTAATTTTGTTAGTTTATGTTTGTTTTCTCAAGTGCTAGAACATTTATACATATAACACACGTAGGTACAGGGCCAAAGTCAGCCAACAAACGGCAGCGAATTTACGCCATTCAGATAGTCCGTGGATATGATACTATATCATTTGAGACGGCGACAGTCTGGGGTCATGGGTGTTTCAGTGATTATCTATATAAAATCGAACATAAGGCAGCAGCTGCCTGCTTCCTCTGTGGAGAAGAGGAAGATTCTGCACAACATACCCTTGAGGTGTGTCCTGCATGGAGTGCCGAATGGCAGATTTTGGTTAGATAAATTGGCCCACAGCCCTCGCTACCGGCAGTAGTGGCATTGCTATCACGGGCAGAGTACTCGGCGGGGAGAGCACGATCTCGTTTTGCGAAGCAGTCATACTGATAAGAAATAGAGAAAAGGCTGATCCGTCTCCACGTAATAAAGACTCTTTAGTAACCGTTGTACCAGAGTCAACGCCTCGGGCTACGGGCCCCAGCAACTGACTGGTTAGGGCCGTAAGACTGGTATCATGTAGAGCGGACTCAACATGCTGCTATTGATGAGCTTTTGGGAAGGCAAAGCAAGAAGAGGGGCAGCGGATGTTGTTCGTTGCGAGTTCCCGTCGCCCCTCTGTGATGCATAGAATTCTCCGTAAAAACTAAAACCCCTGCGGAGAATTCTTAAAAAAAGACCAAAGAAAGACCTGCTGCCCTTGTTAACCCATTTAGTGAACGGGTATCTTATTGAAGATTTCCTTTACGTTAAAAATTTACTAGCCTTCTGCCAACGATTTATTGTATATTTGTAAATCTTGTTGTCTATAATTGTTCTTTGCGTTATTATGCTATGTTTAACAGTTTCTTCTATTCGGAACCGGTGAAGCCCAAATTTGTAATTTATCTTATTTATATTCGCAATATACTAGTCATGATTATAATTGAAACGATTTTCTTGTTTCTAAAGACAGCATTATTAGACCAGAGATATTAAACTACAGTAGACTAGTTTTAGTGGCTTAAGTCCACGAATTAGCACAAGGGTGAATACTGCGGTTCAGTACACCTCATACTGAGCTACAATATCTGTATGGATACGCAGCACGTACACTCGTACAATTTTATTTGGATCAGTACACAATGTACGATTGTACCTGATATTGAAGTTTATTTTGCACTCGTGAAATTGTCTCGGCAATGTAGGAAGAGATAGTGTCATGCTGCATAGGAGGAGGTAGTGTCATGCATGGTGCATGACACTACATTATCCTATGCAACGGAGTTACCTCTCGCTCACATAATACCGCCGCAAAGTGACATCCTCGGTGTCGCGTTTCGTACGGTTTGTGAATAGCCATTGGCAGGGGGAAAGTAATATTCTTATAGGAGGAATAGTAATTATGTGGTTGTTCGTGCGCGTCGGCAGTCATACAAATATAATTTGTTAGTAGTTTTAGTATACTTAGGAGGGAGGATACCCTCATTCTTGGCCTAGTTCAGTATGTATACAATAGACACGTAACAAAATTATGAAATTAACCACTGACTTTAACGCCATTTTCTTTTACGTCCTTTACAAAATAATTTTTCTGCCAACTATAAATCATGTCTATTTCCAATAAGATTAACTTGAAAAACGAAAACCCGACTGCTTAAAGTATATTTTAACTAGCAACTCACCCATACTTTGCCAATTACTAACTGGTGCCGGATGGCCATCTTAATAAATTATACACCAAAATATATAACGCTCTAGTCAGCTGAGAAAAATCTCATGAAAATACGTTCAGTAGACTTTGAGAAAATCGATCACATACGGACAGAGGGTTCTTCGAGAGTTTATTTTATAATATGTAGAGATGTACCCAGTGCCACTCACGCCATCAAGCCGCATCTAATTATACCTACTTCGTAATTCAAATCCATCAAACCATTCAAGCAGCACCGGGGAACATACGAATCTAAAAGCGTTACCCTCTTACTGACATAGACGGGTAATTATAAATTTAGTAGATAAGATCAATACCAATTTAGATTTGGTACTCACGTTCGCGGGTCAAAATAAGGTTGTTATGCCAAATAAAATAAATAGTAAATAGTTTTAACTACATATTTTGAACTTTATTCTATAATATTAGCGATCCGCGCGGGCTTCGTCGATTTCGAGTGATGCAATTTTCGATTGGATTAATTATGAGTCGGAAAGTGGGATAACAACTATAATACACTGGAAAGTAACTCTCTTGGTGCACGCAGTCAGTGGGATAGGAGCAACATCGAAAAAAGCATGATAAGATTTTTTCTCGACACTTCGCAGCACGGCAGTACCTCTTACTCCGTCAACTCGATATTTTGCAATGTCAATTATGACTAAAGCAAACTTCTACGAAAATGCAAAAGAACTTCCCATTTGACATATCCCTTCTATGAATCACGCTGTATGCGGCAGCATTATTTAAATATAGCGATAGTCCATGAATTCCCAATTAGATAATTGGGAATTCATGGATACGTCCCTAAACCAGAAGACACAAATGTCTTGGCTAGTCGTTGAAATGTAGAGGCGGGAGCAATAGCGCTGCCAACCAGTAGTAGGTCCCTCCGAAAAAGAATATCTGATCACGTCTATCCGGGTCTTAAGTTGGGCAACTTCCAATGATATTACCCTCTGTGCTGCGGGATGACGCATCAGAATCCCTACCGAATAGAAAGAGCATAATCCCACAACTCACATTTGTCGACGATTGCTATCGTCGGTACCCGTCATATCATCCGAGAAGAGTAAAGAAACTGATATGTAGCAATTTTGACACGCGGGGATACTTAACACTTACACACGGTCAGAACGACACCTTTAGAACAGGGACTAATCCCAATACGATCCGCGATTTGTCTAGCTCAAACGATACCGCTGTACCGGATAGGTATTCTGAGATTAGCACGCGCGGGTCTTTTGAGGTCAGAAAATGAAGGGGGCAACGGCCCGGCGGGTCATGATCCTTTCCATGAGCGAAACGCTGAGGTACTTGTAGCTACCCCAGACGTCAGAGCCGGGGGAGTACGGACCCCTCTGGCCATAATAATAATAGTTAAATTAGGAGTTACAAACACTCGCATGTCGGGATGCATGTCTCCCCTCTAAGGAAGAGGGGTCCGTTTTTCGACCACAAACCTCGTCGCCAGACAAGCACTTCACACATTCCACAGTATAATTTCAGGTGCGAAAAAAGGAAGCAATTTTGATGTCAGAATAGCCTGCGAAGAGTTTGCCTGCGTGAATGAGATTCCTAGGCGAGACCTACCAGGTGCTGCTCAGTATATAATTTCCCCTCTCGCCGATATATTTTTTTTAGATCATTAAAATGATTTATTTCCGATTGTCACAAAGGTTTCAGTATTGTTGCTCTCCGAGACCTTCCTGACTCCGGGCTTGTTGTTAGGAGTTTCAAAATCTCAACAAATTCTTTCATGTTTGGTCCGACGCGGGATCCTGGCGTTTGTGGTTGAACATATTTACCACTAGATCATGAATCAGCCAATAATGGCGTACCATGGATACTCCATATATACTCCATATGCCTACGATACGTCATACTAACTGCTGATCATTGCGTGAATGGTTGATGATATGTCCATACCTACGACAGGAGAGATTTGCGCTGTGTATCATCTATACACTGGAATCGGTGTCCTGTAGTGTCTCATGCATCACAAAGGCTGTGACAGGCTGTCTTTATCTTCCCCACCATGGTTACTGAGCCCCACCGCCACGGGGCGGGGCTCAGTAGCCATGGTGTGGAATAATCTATTAACCTGGTTTAGTAGGGTTGGGAAAAATTGTATGGTAGGGATACAATTTTTTTTTACTTTTTAAGCCCTTTAAGCTTTCAATGGAAACAACATTTTGTTGTCTCAACGAAATAAAGTAAAATGCAAATGATGAAAATTTTAGAATTGTTGAAAAAAATCGTTCAAGAGTGAGTCGCACTTGCCAAAGAAGGGTTCCGTAGCAGGAAACAAAAAATCCCATATCTCTCAAAATCGATCTTTTTCAAATGAATTTTCGTTTAAAGCGTTATTGAATTCTGTAATTTTAATGTTTTTTACAATCCTCATCTCAGTTAATAATAGTTAATAGGCACACGTTTTACCAAGATCACCTACGAGAAACAAATATCTCACAAAGTAATAGCAAAATCTTTGAAATCTTTTTATCATTTAGAAAAACCTATAAAACGACACCCACACGGCGGTGACCTTTTGAAAAAGTTTTTCATGGTTCAGTCATCTGGTGTCACCCTGTGTAATAATAGCTCTGTAGTTGTACTTACTTTAACAACTGTTAACTTGGGAAATTTCTGTCCTCTCTGTGCCTTGTACTTGACGAAATTTAACCGACTTTCGCGAACACTAAGCGTCCTTTTTGATCTTACCACTTGTAAGATATGCTTCAATTATAGTGATTCCATCCATTTTTATTACGCGGGATACGAATTTACGCACCTTCATCGGCCCTGGGTTTGTGTGATGAATGGCCACAAAAATCACCGCCAGTGCCATCGGTGCCTCATTTGGTGAGACGCCCCGAAACTACAATTCATCAGGGCATCTCGACGGTTAGTCAGTTCCCTAAGTGTTGCCCCGCGCCTCACGACAGCCCCACCAACTTTTGGATAGTGAGGTGCCCATCCTCCCCCATTGCACCGTGTGGACTTTAGAGCGCGATAATGTTAAGGCTCCCTTAGTGCAAGTAGAACCGAGGCAATCGAAGATTTAACAGATACGGCGGTGGAAGATGTGTGCTATAGGTGCTTCCTTGAGTACGCGTGCTGAACGGATAGAAGAGCCGGGAGGCGCTGCTCATATGCTCAAGCAGCTGCATGAAATTGCTCATTGCCACATTTCCAAAACTCCGAGGACTTGGAAAACCGAGCTAGTTGCGTGTTTTCCTCCCATCGCACACAGATGTTACGTCACGGCTGTTTCGGTCGGTATCTGTGCCAGGTAGTAAGATGACGACAGCCTTTTTTTTTTGACGTGGGGAATGTCCCATAAAAAAGGGTAACAATCATATTGCTTTGTTGCCAAAATTTTTTACTTTGTTATCTGTGTCACTTTTAAATAAAACAAGGAGTATAATAAAAACTTATTTTTTTTCACACATATTATTTCTTGTAATTTTTCAACCATCGGACTAGTCACAGGTGTCTGTACATTTATAATATAAAAATGGCAGATATATTTCTTTATATTCAAATATTAATAACTATTTATATATGAATATACAGTACACTATTCATATAATTTGAAAACATTTAGCACCAATACAAGTATTAAGAAAATTAACAATTACAATTGTAAACTACAGAAATACAATAACAACACAGAGTATTACAAATTCAGGGTTATTTTACCTTTGGCTCTCAAGTTGGCAAGAAAGGACTTATGTGTTGCCACTTTTCTATTCCCATATAAAAATTAAAACTCATATTAGAATATATTTAGTTGTGTCACACAGAATTGCTTTAGTTATATCATTTAACGAATATTTAAAGAAAGAAATGATTTTTCAATATGTCTGAAATTAAAAGCCATCTTCTTTTACTGGAGTATGTACATCTATTGTGTTTTGCATTTTAATCGTAAACGATTTTTAGTTAAATATCATTTCACCGGACTATACATACAGTACCTATCCCTTGAAGGAATTATTAATATACAAGTGTACATTTAATACACACAAATTACAGTATTTTGGCACTACCCGCCGTGAATACAAAGCAATGAATGTTACATAAGCCAAAGTCACGCGTACCTTATGTGGGTATTTTAATTATTCCAATGTTTGATCGTACTTTAACATAACGTTAAGTAATTATTAACTGATGATTGTATTATATCTTAGTATATAAAAAAAAAAACTACCTACTCCGGCATAAATGATAAAAAATAGTATATATTATGTGGCCCAATGTTTAAGTTTATATTTTATTTTTTACCAGCTTTTAACATAACGAAAACAGATTTTTTTGATTTTTCAATTTTGAATAGATATTCTATAAATAGATTGAAATTTTTCGAATATAACTTGTTTTATATGAGTCATAATTTTTATAAAATCTTGATACAAATCTAACTCTGAGGCTGCGCAAAAAATAATGATACAATTAGGCAATTCATTTAAGAAAATTAGCCCATTTTGTGAGGTTTCGAATAACGTTAAGTTGCTATATTGCTGTTTAATATTTAGAAAAAAAAAATTTTAAGTCGTCATGCTTGTGCCTTTGGTACGGATCCCTATTCTGAGATTCAGACTCGCGCTTAGCCGGTTCTTTTATATTTTTCTTGGGTCCGAGTACAACCTCTTACTCTCTCTCTTAGGTACTGTTCAGCATTTGTCCAATTGACGTCAAGCTTCGATGCATCCTGTATACCGGTAATATATAGAGCCGCACATAACAGATACTTGTTTATATGAGGTATATACAGTGCATATATTGTATCATAAAAAGTAACTTAACTGTAAAAATAATTAAACGAGTAAAATTCTATACTTTTCATAAAATATAAAACTAAATTGATATCTACTAGTTGGAAGATGTTTCTTATAAGCAAACTATCAGCACCCCGCGGTTTCAATAGCATCACGCTGATAAAATTCTATATTATAATGTACCCCCTATTTCACTCCGTTAGGGGTTGAATTTCTAAAAACTTTTTTTGTGCTCACTTACATGAAATTAACCTCTGTACCGAACTTCAAGTTCCTAGCTACAGTCAGTACGGCTGTCCGATGTGTGTCAGTTTCAATCAGCCACAGTAAGAGCACATCTTGTCATGTTTATTCCTACATGGAATTTATCAATAAATATAAATTACAAGTAACTTATTTTCTGATGAATTGTCATTTTGACTACAAGCTTGTGGTTGGTTCAAACAGTATTATATATATTTAATTCTACAAAACCCTGAGTATTGTTCTATCACAAATTACAACAAACAGACATACAAATATATTACAGAACTGTGTAACTTACTATATGTATGTTATGATGTATAATTACAAATTATATTTAAATTTGTTCAGATCTGTTAAAATGGCGCAGCAAGTATAGTCCGTTTTCATTCCCCATTCTCATTTCCCGCAATGTTGCCAGGCTGACCGGTAGAAAAATTAAAAAGAAACTAGGAATATCATTAGAAAAATGTGTCGAGAACTGTATTCGTACAAAAATCGCCTCCAGCTACTTCAGAACTATTTTTCACAACAACAAAAAACATTATTCATACTTAATTTTTTTTTGTCAAATAGGTATTAAATTGTTAACATTCATTTGCAACCCTTTTAATAAGAATAAAGGAACACTAATAATTTATTTATTTTAACGCTTTTAATGATTAAAATATTTTCTTTTGTTTCTCACTGTTCTATATTTCAGTTCTCATTTTATAGGAAACCCTCGTTTATTGAATGACGTTTTATGTGAATCCAGTGGCCTGTTCTTTTTTTGACAATCTGATGTAAAAAATAAAACTAGACTTTCATAATATCTTCCGGTTGTACTGTCTTAGAAGGATTGACCCATTTTGAGCCCATAAAATAAATTGTTGCTTTATGGATACTATTATTATGTGTAAAATGACCTTTTACGAGCTGTCAAATCATCGAGCACAGATAATCTAAATATATACAGTGTTTAAAGTTAATAAATGCGTGAAAGAGAAGAGTGATCAGTCTCGAGTTGGTCAATTTGGCCACACTTGTGACTCGATCCAGTCGAGGTAATGCGACACGCGCGTGTAGACGCCGGGTACTGGAGACCCGCAGCCGCGACCGAACGACGTGATGCCGACGATGCGGTAGTACCCGTCTGTACCCGTTAGCCCCTGCAACGGACCGCCGGAGTCACCCTGGTCACACGGATTAAGTATTACTACGAGTATACATACATTAGACATACTCATAACATATCGAATTTATAGATAGATTATATACACATAGAATTTATTCAATGAGGTTTACGTCCAGCCAGTCCCGGTAAGGCAGGACGTTATATAGTATCATATTTTATACTGATAGTGTTAGATCCTGACATACTTCAGTATATGAACCGTATGGGTATGTGTATGTGGGTTGAAATTATAACTTGAAGATCCAGGTCTTTCCTCCCCTGTAAATACTAACCAAACATTACATTCTAAGAACACTGTACTTTTGAATCTACTACGTAATGGTGTCAGAGGTGGGATATGTGTCAATATGAGGAATTATTTTAATACTGGCTATCAGCCCAATTGGAACTAGTTAAATTAAAGACCGTATTAAATTATATGTTGCAAACTACATAGTCCGTAATTGTTAGTTATATTATATGGGGATAATGCTGCTAACATTCTTCTACTACTATCATTATTGTATTTACCTGGCATGTGTCTCGCAGGCCAGCCGGGTCGCCAGCACAGATCTGCTCCTTCGAGATGCCGACGGGCAGCTTGCGCCAGTTGGTGTATGACTCGCCGCACTTGGCGCTGTTCACCACTGTCACGTTTGCTTTCAGAAGCGTACTGCTCCTTGTGTCCTCTGTGACAAACATTACATTGAAACACTGGTCTTACAATGTTTTGTCAGAAGTGGGATACGTAACCTTTTATAAGAAATTATCTCAATACTAGCTATGCATATGCTATGACGAACATGACTTTAAATATCCCAATATAATAAATAGACATTTGGTATCCACTCTGCACTATATATAACGTGAACTGTAAACGGACAGATATGTTTAGGTCACTGTAAGTGATGGTCCTGTGTACCAATGAAATGAAAATAAACTTCACCGAATTTAGTGTTAATATTTTCCGAAAATATGGGCATGGTACCGATAGGAACTCGCAACGGACAAAGGTCTTAACCCCGAGCCTGTCCCCTGTAGTAAGAATAAACAATTAGATTAATTTTAAGTACGTCATTTTTTTACTGCCATTATAACTGTCAAAATATTAGCAGATAAAAAGCATAGTTCTGTTTAGAACCTGTTTTACTGAAAACTTCTGGATAACAATTAAGCGGATGTGTATGGACGTCGAAGGCCATCGACGACAGCTCGAGTACAGATGAAGATAACTTACTGTCATTGCTAGTTTTACCCCACCCGGTGACAGTCAGCGTCCCCTTTGGATCTCGGTCCTGAGTGTACAAGCACGCGGGGCTTTGGTTAATGTTGACACTAATCGGCTTTTCTAATCTGAAATATACAAAAACTCTTTGAATGACCATCCATTATGCTAATAGGCATGACAACAGAACCAAAGATAATGAAACTGGTTGTATACCGGGCGACACAATTGTACCTGGTAACGTTTCTCTAATTGATTTATGTACGAATCGCCCGATGTAGTGAAGACTGACTTGCTATAATCTCACGACAATAAGATCTATGAGCTCACAAGCTTCGCCCATTTAAAATATTACTATGTCGTCATAATTTTTCGCACATGTACCCAACGTTATCGATTTACAATATAATAAATATGTCACAGAAAAGACAATTTTGAATGTCATAGAAATATCACCCGGTTTAACGGTAACTTGTGACGTCACGCATATGTGAAACGTTCACAAAGAAAGTGACGTCAGTTTAACGCCATGACACCTAAAAGCGTTTTGGTGCCTCGTTATACATCTGTTACAAATGCAATATTCTGCATTAGCACTAGTTTCATCGCTGAAATATTTTCGAAATTTTTCATAAAAAATATATCAAGTCCCTGCATGACCTGAACTTACTGTGATATAAGCGAGATGCAGATTTCGAGATGCGAGTTCTCTTCGGACGATGAGACTAGCATTGTGACCCCGACTCTCTCGCAGATGGAAGATGTGCATCCCGATATGAGAATGTTTATAATAGCTAAGTTTAAAACGAATTTGATATTATTATCATGACCGTCATTAAAAAATAATACCAACCTCAACAAAGCAAGATCGTGGTATTTGGTGTTTCTAGCGTAATCCGGGTGCAGTATGATGTTGGCGACTCGCTCGTCTGTCTCTGGGTTGAAGGAGCTGCCGGTTATGTCGAGGACCCCCATGCGGGCGATACTGGGTTTAATTCTGTAACCATGATTTCAAATGAAGAGGCAAGGCAGTAAACGGCAAACACTGACCCTTTGATATGATCGCAGGAAGCCCGAGGGATATTAATGAGCGGGAACGAATGTGGGTTGAGGAGCGTCGGTAGTCATCAAATGGCTGCGATTGAAGACCTCAGTATTTGAAAAAAAGTTCAGTTTGACCGCTTGTTTCTGAGAAAAGGGTGTTGACAGAGAGACGGACAACAAAGGGCTAATATATTTTTTTAAGGTAAGAATCCCTAAACACAAATGATAGTTACTGGTCCAGCGTGTCGACGCAGTGCGCCGCGGTGAGCACGTAGGAGACGGACACGAGAGACCCGCCGCACTTGAACTCGTAGCTGTCCCCACTCAGAGTATATCCCAAAGCTGTCTGGAAACACAAACAACTTTATCAGGTGTGAACAACCCGACAATTTCACGACATGTAATAGGGTCGATCGCGGCAAAAGCAAAAAAGTGGTTATTAGGTTTATTGTATAAATTTCAAGATCTATGAAAACGTCGACCTGAATTCATAGGGTTTAGTCGGTTAAAAATCGATTTGAGCGCATTCTAAGTTCGCCATCACCTTCATACAGCGTGATTTGTAAGAGATTCTACACTTTTTGGACACGGTGGGGTTTCCTAAAAACCAACAAAAATTGGATAAAACCAAAATATTGCTTGTGTACATTGTAAACGTCAACGTTAGTGAAATTATATTTAGAAGGTAAGGGCTTGCTACACTTGATATTTCATACATTTAGAGCGCGGTCTGTGTTCCACTGCACGTAGACTACAGTGGTGTGCGGCCTAATCATCTGCCCGCATATGGGCGCATTCCTATCGAAACACCCTGCGCCCTGCGGTTTACCCGCGTAACTACGGCTCATAATATTACATAGCCTATAATGGACAGTATTTACGCGGGTGAAATCAATTAGGGGTGTGAAAAATAGATAGTAGCCGATTCTCAGACCTACTAAATATGTTTATAAAATTTGGTAATTTTCAAATTCAAATATTAAGTAGCAATTCTTTTTCTTATTAGATTTTTTTTACATATTATGTACTATAAGAAATACATTTACCTATTGAATCTTTGGTAAGAAATGTATGTAAACAAATTATTCTAACCATTTATAAAACACCAGCTGTGCCATCAGACTAGTATACTTTTTTCTCGTAATTTTTAAAATATTGGCAACTCCGCACTCTAATTCAGACAATATTTTTCCATAAATCCAAATGTATCTGCCAATTAACGTTCTATCCACCGAATAGGTTCCGGAGAAAAAAAAATTGTTGCATTTTCTGTTTGTCTTTGAAAGTTACATTTATAGAGCTCTATTAATTTGTAAAATTTCTGAGAAATGAAACAAAATGTTTGATATAATGATATGTAAAAAATTAATGCTAGCAGGTTTTTAGCTTACCACAAACAGACACTTTGTTACCGCATTTATGTAAATATTCCTTTAAATGACATTTAGTAACTTTTCCTTATGATTACAAATTTATTTTATTACCATATGTGGGAATTCCCCCATCGATACTTCCTCCCCGCCAATAATGTGCAATCCCAATGGCGGCGAGTAGCTAGATATTATCTTACTACATTCTGAAAGAGACAAAACATAATCAGTACCTCATTACAATTAAACTACTTTTGCGGATTTTATCGCGGTTTATTTAATTATTTGACTATTCCCTCCGTGACCATGGTTGCTGTAAGGCTTCTGAAACGTCGGGCTTGTTAAATAATTAAATAAACCGTGAAAGTAGTTTTATTGTAATGTGTAAAATTTCCGTGAACTGAAGACATCAATAATCAGTACCTAATAATCGAAATTCTGAGATAAAGCATTATAATCGATTATCACTAAAACTTCCGCCGCGTTATTCCGGTAGGGATATAGATAGTATAGGGAGGCCATTCGCCATAGACAACCCTGCGATTGTCCGCCTTGGTTAATAGAGAAGTAAGATAAGTATCTATTACTATCTTCGTCTACCTAATCTCGCATACGAATGGCGCAGAGAAATATGAATGAAAAAAGAGAGACGGATACTAAGCCACATTTGCTTACTCTTTCGACTTGACGGACGCGTCTTACATGACGCTGGCCTTTTCTACTCTATCTACATTATCTCTTAATAAAATGGAATAACAAACAACAACAAGGAAACAAGTAGTGGTGTCGCACTAGTCACAAATGGACCCCTATTCCAGCCGGAGGCGAAAGCTTATAACATCCTTTAGTAACAAATAAATAAACGCTGTAAAGTAATTTACATCGATTGGTCTCGGAAGTCTCGGAAAAGGCACTTTACAAAAAGACTCCCTGTGCAATCCGCGTCACCCGCGTGGAATCTATCCCAAGGGATTGTTTTCTTTTCAAGATTGAGAGTAAGTATTCTTGTCTTAAATTTACGCGAATGTTAGTCACTACAATAGAAAAACACGGGTCCACCCGTGACCATGGTTGCTGTAAAGCTTATGAAACGTCGGGCTACATAAATAATTTAATAAACCGTAATAAAATCCGTAAAAGTAGTTTTATTGTAGTAAGTATTCTTATATAAATTCGTGTAAAATTTCATACAAACCCGATCAGTAAAGTAAAGAAATGTCATACAAAATTTTTACATTTCTAACGTTAGGAGGAAATATGATGAACGCCTAAACGTCTTATTTTCTTAGTACGTTTCGGTTCATTTTATGTATTAAAAGATGAATGACTATGAAACCTGTCGCGATTAGAGAACTTTGCGTAAATTATTCGTCTGATATTCCTATAGACTCTTGATTCGATATCATATTTTTTATTTATATATTTCCTATATTTATATTATTCATTATATACTATTATTCATTTTAATTATTTAAACTTAAAAAAAAATATATTGAATAAAGTGGCCTAAAAAAATGTGTGCAATTTTTTTTAAGCTACAGTAACCACAACAACGATACGTTTTTAACGTCTACATTCAGTATGGCTACAAAACTGGCGGCTAGAAAGCAATATATGAAATAAAATACATTTTATACAAGGTAACAAATAAATTTGAAAATATATATTGTTTTTACTGTGATAACCGCATTTTTGCAGATGTTATACCGTACACCATGTGGGCTTGAAATTAATCATCCCTTTTATCAAAAATCCTACGAGTTTACTACTTAAAGCTCAACTGAAAAGCTATTAAGAGCTAGGAATCATTTTGAATAATTGTTTAGCTCGGTACAAATATCACGGTTACAATGTCTATAGACCTAACGTCGATAGATGAACGATTGATGTCAAGTCGGCGTCCTGGTACAGTACACTGACGTAGTGACGTAGGACGAGTGCGAGGAGGTGTGAGGGCGACGGGGAGTGGCATCACGTTCCATCGATGTCTATAGATAACGTGACCGTGTTGTACATACAGTAGCCTCTCGAAGTGACCTTAAAAGTGTCTGTGTGACTTATCAAAGCGTTGGTAAAATAATAACAATAGTCAATAAGTTTACTAACTTTACAAAGAGGAAACATTGGATTATTTGTTTCTTGATTTGCATTTAACAGGCTCCAAAACTACTGGACCGATAAAAAAATACTATTTGAATCCTACATTACCTGTGATGAACATAGGCTATATGATATTTTCTAAAATATTAGATATAAATGTGAACACTTTGATAATGTAACTAAAGGTGTGAAAAGAACATGACAGTGAATCTTTCTGCTTGAAGCCTTACAACAACCATGGCCGCGGGTAGACCCGTCCACCCGTGACCATGGTTGCTGTAAAGCTTCTGAAATGTCGGGCTACATAAGTAATTTAGTAACCCGCGATAAAATCCGTAGAAGTAGTTTTATTGTAATGACTAACATTCGCGTAAACTTAAGACATCAACAGTGAGTCTTTATATAGCTGCTGAAATTATTGGTAGCTGGCTATCCTGACAGACGTTGGTCATAAATTGAATTTGTTGTCATAATAACGTGTTATATTTACGAGGCCGAAATGAAAATTTATAATTTTTGTGTTTTTAACGAAGCCGGGCGGAATATTTACATATCAATGTGAACTTTTTTTAATTTAAAAAAAATTTAAGGTAAAACGAAAGAAACGCTCGGTTGACTAACGGCTGCAAGTTAAGCTATGTGTTAAGGTGTGGACGCTGTAATGATTTGTGAACTTGTTTTAGGGGTGGTATTATCACGTTTTAAGATCATATAATTTATTTTATAACACTAGAAAACTAATAAATTATTTACCTAGATCTGCAACTCTGTGTGTATCACCTAAAAATAAAAGAAAATATGTTATAAGCGATAAGCAATAAGAAATAAATCGGTTTAAAAAAAAAGATAAGCAGGTAAAAGATACCTTAAGGATGCATAGATCGGTTGGATCGGAATCGAAGGATAACATGCAGAGGTGTTCCCTCTGATCAAACCTGCTCTCACAAAACGAATGAAAAGTGCAAACATTCATAATTCCCGGGTTCGTCAGAAAAAATTGGGTGTCATACTCCCTTTTTTGTAATGAAGGGAAAGGCCATTGTAGACCGTCCAATCGGCTTTGGGTTAACCGGAAGGGTGTGATGGGATCGGCAAGAGAATCCACTGCGAGATCCTTCTGCCTCGTGGCAGAGTGTCCCCGATCTATTAGCAACAGGACACCTCAATGGCCGACCAGTCTCAAGGGATTTCAGCTGTTACAACGACCCCGACAGTGTCAGAACTTTAGGCCATAGCCACAGGGTCAGGTCATCTTTGATCCCCTGCTAAGGGCTAGACCGTGTCCACCGCAGTACTACAAGACTAGTACTTACTTTATTAGGGAAGAAACGGCTGTAAAAACACAGGCTTTAACCGTATTTATAATCCGCAATTGTATTATTTTAATAAGAATTTAATGAATAATAATATATTTCATTATTAGTTATCAATAAATTCCCCTGAATCACCATGACCAATTCTTATGAAAAGCTACAATTGTCACACTTGACGTCAACTAGCAAAATTAAGGATATTCGGGTCCCAATACAGAATCTCGGTGACGTAAATATAAAAATAGAGTACGTGACCCAATGGCACAAGTGACACAACTATAAGGTTCAGGTCGACGAAATAACACAGGTTCGGCGTGAAGGGGGCCTCCGGCAAGGGCACAACGAATCGGTATCGTTCGGGGCCCGTCGAAAATTCATCGCATGGGTTTCTTAGACAGAAGCTTAATCAGTTAATGTTACTTTGCACTTGTGCGCATAAATTACTGTCCTGGGCCCTCAGGTTACCTCAGGTTTACGACAGTGAACGTCGACAAATAAATTTGTAGTAACCCGCCCTGGATTCGCCAGGGAACAACAGCAGCTAGCTTAACAAATTATACACTAAAACCTTCTTAAAAACTACTCTATCTATGGGTCAAAGTTTATGAAAATCCATTCTGTAGATTTTGATAAAATCGATGACATACAGTCTGTCTGTTATTTTATGTATATAATAGCGTAGGAAGATCCTGACTTTTCTTCTTAAGACTGTTGATTATAAAATACAAATACATTGGGTTAGGCTTTTATTTTCTTACGGTGTTTCGCTCATGCATTTTCCATCGAGGTTCTTTTTCGTCGTCATCAGCCCTTATCCGTCTACTACCGTTCTACGTATATACTGGTGATGAGTTAACCACATATATTGGATTATGTTCAGTATACTTTATCTCAACAATGATAGAGATGCATGTACACTGGTGAGAACAATGTTTGCATGTCGCCTTCATCCGTTGGTGAGAACTATGTCAAAACATAGTCCTCGTCTATTGGTGAGAGCGATGTCCGGACATACTCCTCCCCAATGTACAATGATCGTCCTGGAAGAATGTCGACCAACACCTAGCGATAAAATCCTTGGATGGCAATCCATTTTATCTTCAAATAGAGAGATGGTTAACCAATGAATATTATCTGTGCAGAACGTTTCGTTTCCTTGGGCCGGGCTTATTTCAACAAATTTTAAAAATTATCTTGTTGCTACATCACTACTTCCAATATAATACGGTATTACATAAAATTGACCCTATACTGCTAAAGGTTCATGTCTACAATTGATAAGGTAAGGATAAACTGACATTCCAAAAGAAAAACCATCCCCATTTATATTTTTTACGTACCAGGGCTAAGACCAGCAAACTGGGCTATTAAAATGTCATGCAAACAAATTATAATTTCGCAGACGAGTTTTGTAAGTGCAAAGGTCAAATGAATATCAATAATACCAGATGTAGAATTTAATTTCTCACTGCTCTTGACAAACAAGTCTAAGAAGATAATAAATAAGGCAGACTAATGGAAATTATACATAAATAAAAGGTATAAACATTCTTCTTGAAACGGTATAGGCGATAATGGCAGCAGATGCAAAATGAGATTGGAGCCATTTAGTTACTCCTGCTGACGTCCATTAACATCCACACACATAATGGTTGTGCAGATGCATTGTCTTTCACAGATTTCGCTGTAGCAATGGAACTACCTCCTACTAGTTGAGTAAAGCCATATGTGTCACTCACTCAAAACACCTTTATAACACTTTCTTAAGTGGTACACACACTAAATCTGTTAAGGATTATTCCTGTGATACTGACTGTGACATAATGTTTCTGTTTTAAACCTGTTTCTACAGTTTTATATGTATGTGTGTTTAGTTCACTGTTGCAGTTTCTTTGCCTAAAGGGAAAGAGAAAGCAAGACAGGCAAAGCTTATTTTATTCCAA
Organism: Eumaeus atala; assembly: GCA_017140195.1. Lineage (NCBI taxonomy): Eukaryota > Metazoa > Arthropoda > Insecta > Lepidoptera > Lycaenidae > Eumaeus > Eumaeus atala. Next base: position 641,943 of record JAFELO010000547.1, on the reverse strand, counting down.
TCTAGACCATATTGGTTTTAACAGTTATTAACATTTAAAAAACCGGTATTTTTGAAAACAGATTGTAAGTGTTACACATTATTTCAGTTTCAATATAAATAAAATAAATGAAAAACAGTGTTCAAAACACTTTGTTTTGAAATAACATTATGGCCCCTGGCCTGTGGCCTGGACCAGGACCACACGGCATATGCAGCAAATTTTATTTTATTAGCCTCCACTATTTTACAGACTACAGAATATCCAACAGCTCGGTCATATTTACTGTGATACAAAACTTTACTTACCAACTTTATTAATAGGAGCCGTGGTTGTTGATGTTGTTTCAAACACTCTATTTGGAACAGTATTGGGCTTGTTCGAGCCACTTGGACAGCACACAATCTCATTAAATCCATCGAAGCCACACCTCCTAAATTTATGATTGCCGTTTTCTTTTATAGCCCTACAAAAACATTGTAAATTGTAGCCTTCCTTTGTTTTATAATATGTATAGATCAAGTAGTATATGTAGAACTAATATATATTGGGTAAGACACTGATCAAAAATTAAACCAAAAAAAGAAAACTTTCTTTGACTGGGTTATAGAAAGAAATTGTTAGGATCCACTAAAATAAAGTTGACAAATTAATTATTTTTTTAATGTAGAGCGAGGCGAAATGAAACAGCTATAGTATTATTTGTATAGTACCTAATTTCATTAAAAATTTAGTTTAATAAAAATTTACGTATTTAGGATAATAAATTTTTCATAAATTTATAAATTTACTAACATGATAACATAATTTTTAATTAATCTGTAGTTCCATATTTTTTTTTACTTTAAGTACACCTAAAGTTATTGATTTGGAGTAGATAATGATATTATCACAACATTGACTGACCTCAAAGCAGCATTACAATTATACACTTCAACACATTCACCATTAACTTGAGTGCCGTTTGGAGAACATATATCGCCAACTAAAAATAATGTTTTTAAAGAAATTATTTAGATAATTAGACATAAATAAAATTTTCATTTAAGTTTACTACCCACCTTCAGATGACACAACAATGATGTTATGGCATACAAAATAAAGGGTAAATAGTCTTAACCACATCTTTTAGATTTTTTATCACACGTAGACTAAGTTCTTCTCAAATAAAAATGATTCGTAAACGCGCACTTAGCCAAACTGGTTTCGGTATATAAACAAAACGGTATATAAAGATAAATTTACAAATTAATCATAATTCACACATTTTAACACTTTTAGTCAAATATATAGACATCAAGAATTATACCATAATTCCATTAAAGTTAAAATTATTTTTTGACGAACTTGCCGTCTTCAGAATATCGTATTTTCTGAAATTACATTTGAAATTTACAATTCTATAAACGTCAAACGTCAATCGACATTCGACCATGCAAGATAATAAATATGAAGGTTAGGGACTAAAGATCAGAAGTCATAGAGATAATATACATAGACAAGGGATGTCATAGGTAGTTATATGACGAATGGCCGTGTTGGTTAGAATAGAAAAAAAGATGAAAACGCCTTACTATCTTCACCAACATCAATAACAACACATCTTTTCGCCAGCTCCCTAATGGGGTGGGCAGAGAGAACATGATCAGGTAGAAATATGGTTTCAAGGCTTACATACCCTGACAGGGTATGTATACAAGTGGTCTATGGTTCAGGTGTTCTCAAAAGTCGTTAGATGCCCTGCGCATCCAGTGTAGTAAAGTAACAGGATGATGTTAAAACTCCCCAGATGCTGCAGTGCCTCCGGAATGTCTGGTCAGTATAGTACTGATGGCTTTCATGCCATCATGAGAAAAAATGGTAGCATCTCTGGTGAGGAGACTTCAGGACAGTAACAATAGCATCCGGAGAGCACTGCAAAAACAGGCGCGTGTGCCGGGGCATCTCGTGCGGATTACGATTCTGCTTCGGATGCCTCCTAAGTACATGGCGCATTGAATCATAAATAATTTAATGAATAATATTAACCCTAGTTTTTAATATTTTTAGTTGTTAAATTTACTAACACAAACGGATCTGTTATGTCCGAAATAAATAAAATTTGGAATCTTTGGATTTGATAGGACCTTATGAGGAGGTCATGGGCCGTACCTGCTGTAGGCTACGCCAACATGCGCGGCGGTATTTGGAAAGTCTGAAACAAATAACACCGCGAGGAATAGCAGGGGAAAAGCCTTTAATAATTTATATTTATTTTGATTTTTTTAAATTGAATAGTAGTAACAATTGAGATGAATTATTACAGTTAAATATCGATCCGGATCATGCCGGTAGCAGGAACAACCTGGTTTTTGTTACATATTGCATATATTGTATACTATATTTATCTATCTAATGCGTATTACGCAGAGGAATGTTAATGAAAGAGTGAGATAGAGTGTAGCACACGATATTTATCCACTTTAAAGCCTTGCAACATTTATGCTCTGCATGGAGGAAAAGCTGCGGGAACAAGAACCAAACGATATTTGAATTTTAGCATTACATATATATAGATATTCCGCTGAACAACTAAATACGAGTTTTTTATTAATGTTATTATAAAGAATTATCGTAATTACTGCCTTAAATTCACGCAATTTATATTATCCGTGATTAACTAAAGGTACAGAAAAATAATAACTAGAACAATAATATATTTAGCAGCATTACGTCCTTTAATATGAAATTAGTACTTTAATGTAGTGAATGATAACCCAGATGCTCTCCAATTCATGTACTTTATGCGGATGGAAAGAAAATGAAGGATACAGCATTGAGCCTTTAGTGCACTCGATAGGAAGAACAACCGTTTCAGATTTTTAGAATAATACATTTTAATAAATAGCGGGTTAATATTGTGAAAATAAAACAATCGGTGCTAGGAATTGCAGAAGTAAGATACGGTAAAAGACGTAGCATATTATTTTTTACTGCATGATATAACAAGATTCGTTAAGATTTGACACTTAATACAATTAATTGATGGAGCACTAAAACAGGAGACTGATCGCAACCAGCAACTCCCAACCCACATGTAAAATATAATAGTAAATGTCTGTTAGATAGCACAATGTAATAGTTTTATGTGTCACTATTGAAATAATGAATACAATCTAGTATTATATTGTATTTAAAGCAAAAAGGCTTGTATCTAATGTCATAATAAGAAAACACTAACGTCACTGTCAAATATCAATTGACAACACCAATTACCAAATTGTTTGTGTCGTGATTCGTGATTGTCGTGCCGTGTTTAGATGCACGCGTTTTCGCTTAGTACATATTGTATCTATATTTTTTTGTAATGTAATCTATTCATAAACAAATTTAAAATAATATAAAATATGTTAGACATGTTAAATATGTGGAGTATGACCAGCATGACTTTCTTTGTGTTTTTAAAGATGTTCTGATAGTGCTGATTGTAGCGTATGACATCTAAACAAGGACAACTTTGAGAGATACTATCCTACATAACAATGATGGCAACTCCAGGTGCAGCTTCCAGTGCCAGGCTAGTACATTCTAGCAATCAAGGTGGACATACTAGTCCGAAATTTAGCATGGCTGTTGCCGTACCTGAGTGTTCTCAGGCTTTTGATGTGCACGTTAGCTGTGAAGACTCGTCCTCCGATGCTCAATCTCCTGATATTGCAGTTGGAAAGGCAAGCGATCGGGAATCCCGCATCATTGCCGAAAAGCAAAGAAGAAGTCAATTTAATTCACATATAAAACAAATGACTACATTACTCTCTGACATTGTGCAGTCACAGAGAAAAGTCGATAAGACTAGTGTGTTAAGACTTGCAGCTAATAAGCTAAGAAATGAACATGTATTCGGCAATTCAATAAAATGTTGTCATTTAGAGAATTGGTCACCTGCCATTCTAAAATCTTTTGACTTAATGGGTGGTTTCATGTTTGCTGTTACTTGCAAGGGACGTATTTTTAATGTGTCCCCTAACGTTCAAGAAAAATTAGGATATTGCCATATCGACTTGCTCGGACAAGACATTTACAATTACATCCACAATGAGGACAAAGAACTACTTAAAAAACATATTTATCCCACAGAACTACAGACTGGCTGTGATGCAAAACTATTTGAGCAACATCATAATTTTAACTTAAGAATCATGAGAGCTGGTGCAAGGTCTGATCCCCCTAGATATGAAAAATGTCATGTTGATGGTGTACTTCGAAAATCAGATAAAGCCACTGCAAATGGAGTACAGGATGAACAGACTATAAGAAGGCAAAGAGTGAGACACAATCGTACATTTTCATCCAGTGGGAACGATTTTGTTTTTATTGGTATTGTACATGTGGTATCCAGTAATTTACCAGTGCAACTGATGCTGCCAACTGCATATACAGAATACTGGACGAGACATTTAATTGATGGCCGAATCGTTCAGTGTGACCAGAGTATATCATTAGCTCTTGGATATATGACTGATGAGGTGATGGGCACTTCTGCATTTATATTCATGCACAAAGAAGATGTTCGTTGGGTAATTTGTGTTTTACGTCAAATGTATGATCAAAGTAGAGAATTTGGGGAATCATATTACAGACTTATGTCCCGCTCTGGTCATTTTATTTATATGAGAACTAGAGGTTATCTAGAAATAGATAAGTCTAAGAAAGTTCAAAGTTTTGTTTGTATCAATAGTGTTATTGGTGAGGAACATGGTAAAAAGATGATGGATGAAATGAAAAGAAAATATTCCGTTATTGTTGATACAAGCAATCAACAAGTTGATAAGAAATCGGCATTAGATGAGGCACCAGTGGAACATCCAAAACATTTAGAGAGGATTGTGATGCATTTGTTGGAACCAGCATCATCGGAAAATGTGGAAGAATATAAATTGATTGCGCCATCAAGAGAAACAATAATTTCTGCTATACAGAGAAGTGAAAAAGTAGTGCAAACAACTGGGGTTAGATTTGATACACGAAAAAGAAAAAACTCGGACTGTGACGAACATGACGAATATTTAAAAAAACAAAGTGTTATTTCAGATAATATATAAACACAATATGAACAACCAACATTTATTTTCTACATTCAAAATAGTGGAAAATCTTGTGTGCAAGTGATTTTTTTTTTATAATATGAATGACTAATTATTTTTTGAACAAAAATTCCTTCATCAATAGTTTTGACATTTATTTTGAATTAAAACATGTTTTAAGACTGTGCCAAAATTACATTATTATAAATGTCCATGTAAAATATTAGAATCAATTAGTTTTTTTATCTCTATTAAGGTTGACTTAAATTTTTCTCTTCTATTTGCTTTATGTTATTCATAATTTAATAAAATGGTAAAGGCAAAACAAAAAGATAAACAAAATAAAAGGAAATGTATATCCAATAGATATTCAAATTGTTGATATATTAAATTAGTAAAATGCTGCCATTAAAAAGAAAACCAAATATTATATTTTATAATGTTTTACAATTTAAATTAATAGTATGGATATATCAATAGAATATTTTCATATGTGTAAATGATAAAATTGCTAATAATAATTGAATTTTGCTGAAAACTTTTTCATATTTGAATATAGCATGCAGCTAAATGCCTAATTCTATTAATTTTAGTATTTTTGTTAGATTTTGCTTCCTTGACCTAGTCTACAATAATCATGTTAAATTGTATACTTTTGAACATGATATTTTGAACCCACCTTCCTACAAACAACAGTGGTCTTAAATATGATGAGTAGAGGAGAAAACTTTTGTTTTGTACATATAGTATTTATCTTGATATATAATATTGGTATGCAAAAATTTTGTGGATAATGGTTAAGTATAAAAACATAAAACAGGGCTTGAGTGTAAATGTAAGTCTTATTGAATACAATTGTTTTATTGCTCAGACAAAAATAGGTATAGAAAAAGTTTTTAAATAACAATAATAGGCATGGAGCTCAAAATCTACAAAAAGTGAAGCTTTTTTTTTGAGCCAACGACTAATCAGAAACAGCGCAGAACATGGCGGCCCAGATGTCACTTTTAAGGGTACCCCCTTAAAAGTGACATCTCGAGATACCTCTTTCTAGCAAGTGGTATCTCCCCACCCTACCTCGATCGGCCGCCAAACAGGGATTGTACTATCTCTAAATAAAAAAGCCATTAAAAGAAATGTTAAAGGTGCCCATCAATCTCATACGTGCTAAAATTTGTTCAAGGTCAAAGGTCCTAAATTATAGCTTTATGCATTTTTCTCGGTTACGGTAACAGTACACGAGCAATTCAAGAATAAAGTAATTTTTTACAGTTCTGTACCCAAAGGGTAACATTTTTAACCTTTGGTGCTCCGTCTGTCTCTAAGCTGCATCTCATGAACCGAAAAAGGAGTTAGGGCGCGATTGGTTATTGTGTTACATAGTACATATATCGAGGAAGGTTGTACGCTATTCTATGACTATGAATATATTCTATGACGGTAGCGGCATGGTATATAGCCTTAGTCATAGGACGAACAGGACCGGAGTTACACGCGTGAAAACGCGGAGTGTTTATAAATCTTCTTAGTAGGAGGTATTGCCAGGCTGCATTGAAGCTGGATTCGGCCGGCACGACCGGGGAGGTATCTCTCGCTCGCATTTCTTCGAATTCAGCAGCTATGTATCCGTGTGAATTTTTATTTCAAATCACTGTTTTGTCTGGGCAATAATGTTAAAGCAATTCGCGTTGTTTACAGGGTAAATGTGACTGTAAACTTTAGAATTGAATTGAAATGACACATCATGGAAAAACGACTTAACAATTCATACATAATTCTCCGTATATTAACATTTAGATCACTAATAATCATCAATATCATTATATTGTTGCTAATATCACATACCTGACATGACACAGTTACACAAATGTTAGCATGTCCAAGATGCTTACAGCAGACTGTGCCCACTCTCCCCTACAATATGCAGTAACATAGGACTGGATTACTTTGTTTTGAAACAAAGTTGTTCATAATTTTTTTTGTAATTATATAAATTTTTATTGATCGGTCATTAGATTTTTTAACAAATTTTACCATTAATACGGTGAAGAGAACCCATATGAAAAGAATCGGTTGGCCTATGGGACTTTTTCATCCGTTCGTTCATTTTTAATGCGATTCCTCATGTCATATATAAATACACAAATACACACACACACTCATACGGACTCTATATCATTCGCATAATAATCTGAATAGATTCCTAGCTTTAAAATAGGGATCTGATTAAACTTCACTTTTGAACATTTTAAATATGAAATAAGCTGGGGAACGCCACGTCTATGTATCGGAATTCGTATGTAAAGCTAGTGGTAGGTACCATCTATTTATACAAAATCACAAGCAAATATTGAAATACATAGCGTTAGTAACTAACAAATTTAAAGCAGATGGTATTTTTTATGGATACGGCAGTTTAAAAAGCATTTTTAACATTCTACCACTTGCCGAAATTATATTTTTTTATAAAATTATGGTGGTGTTTCAAAAGAGTCCACAAATAAACTACAAACAAAACTGACAAACGTTGAATTATAACATTATTACAAAACTAGTGGTTATATAACTTTTATTTATATATACCTAACACTTGAATAAATAAATTAACTTTATATACTATTTCCACAATTATTTACTTTTCAATTTACATTTACGAACGGTTTCGACTTATGTGGTACCTGGTGACAGGTAAACAAATATTTTTGTAAGAAGGTATTATTTTGATCATATATAATTATTGTTGTCATATTATAAGTAATTGTTTTTTACTGACCATGGATGAATAATTAGACTCATAGATAACATTAAAAGCATAAATTGCATCAATACACTTATGCCGTTAGTTGTAGACATTTTTTATTCAACTACCGTGACGATGAGTCGGGATCCGTCGTAAATGATAATTGAAAAATAAATAATTGTGGAAATGTATATAAAGTTTTTTTTATTTATTCAAGTGTTAACATCAATTTCCATCAAGAAGTGACAATACATTCAATCAATTATATTTACCTATACTTGTCTCCTTGTTTAGCTGTTTCTATTTCTATAAACGTCGTCATTTAGGAAATATAAATCGCGTCTTGGAGGTGTCTATTATTGAAGTTTGAGCTGTCCCTCCTCTCTACCTTCAATGCCATCCAGCAAAAAGTGTGATGTTTTAACAGCATGGATATTATTTTTAATATCATGTGTAATATGAGCAATTATATGTTGTACAGTAAATGTTTAAGCATGATATAAATTTATTTTCAATAATATTATTTGGCGAAACAGTTTAGAAGACGCTTTCTGCGATCCCGATAGCAATTAGTTATGTCTGTATTTATAAAAATACTGTTCATCTTGCCTATTATTTATTATTCTAATGAGTAAATAGATTTAAACATGATATTGTTTATGCTATGAAGTAATTATACTACGAAGAATATAAGTATTCAGAGTCGTATAAAGGTTATACTCTCGTGACTTAACGCATTTTGTTGTTTTTTGTTTTGGTTTGACTAAAGATTGATGATTTGTAACGAGTTAAAAGGACAATTATTTCGATTTCGATAGCTTTATCAAAACACCTCTGTTAAGGACTTAGGAATTGTGTTTCTAACATAAAAGGTCTAAATTATTTAAATTTCATCTCATTTGTAGCTCGTTGTTAAATAATAGTATGTTGCTATACTGCTGCTCCGGTTACGTACATAAATTACTGGACCTACGTAATTGAAGTGGATGTTAATGTTTTTTTTTGTTTTGGCTCAATGAGTATGTATATACGAGTGCTATTTGTGTGTGTAATCTCATCATAATTGCTATGTCTCTGTGTATCCACGCTACTTAAGTGAAATTATTTTAGATTTGCGATTGCTTAAGAATTAAGACTGGTTAAAACTTAAAAACAAAAATTTATAATTTAAGACATGGAAAAAGTTGGTTGTGATGCTGATGCCAGAATTATTTTATTTTGCCACGAATTCTCTAAGCTAAATGTAATCTAAAACCCAATAGTACGTCGGCACACTGCACGAGACCGCCGACTTGAACGTCGTCAACGTCTACAGGTTTAGCCGAGTTATAAAACCGACTTATGATCTTGTCATAACTGTTATCTAAATCACTATCTAAAAAGGTCGAAATACACAAAATGTTGAAAATTAATCGTTATTAATGCTGTATTTTGTAAATAAGAATGTAGTTATATCGTAAACGACATCAATATGGTATTTTATACTGAAACTCAAAACGTAATAGATTCATTTAATCCACTTGTCTGCGTTTATGTTATTAAAATATCAAGTAAGTGAATGTTGCGATACTATATTTTTGAAATATGATTTGTGTTGTTCGAAGACATCTGAATTCAATTGGGACCCATTGGGGAGGTGAAAAGGAGGGCAACGCATCGGCATATGTATGTTGATGTTCATGGGCGTCGGTAGTCGTTAAAAGGCTCCGACTGCTTGTTTGTCCCCTATACTATAAAAAAATATTTTAAGTGAAAATCTAGGATTAATTTATATTTCGAATGTGCTACTTTTTTAATGAAAAGAATACCTATTTGCACCTAAGGTATCCAATACTAGACACACATTGTAAAGTGTAACCTTGAAGTTACAGCGAACGGTGTTGCAGTATTATAAAAAAAACGAATGTGCTTAAAACTACACGACCAAAGTAAAACTTCTTTAGTTAGACGAAACTGGCTATGAGAGAAAGAGAGAAATGAAATGTGTGCTCGCTCCTCTCTTGCTCCTACAGTAATATACGAAACAAGTCTCTCTTCCTATCTTCACTAACTTGTTCTTCCTCCGAACCGCCGATCGCCTCGCCTGATCACACTTTTCGTAACGGTCGCGTCACGCATTCTCCAGCTTACACCCCAAGTCAAGTGTGCGTAAAGAAGTTTTACTTCAATAAAGAATCTAAAGACGCATTGTTCTGTTGCTTAACGAAACTTACAGCAACGCTGGATCTTCAGATAAATCACGTTAGGGCGTGCGTATACACCTTCTAGTGGGCCAGTACACCTTCCAGAAATTTGACGTCCATGGCCCAATGTCCCAGGACCTTGCGTACTTTTTTTAAATATTTTCCGAGCTATTAACACTTTTTAACACTTTAAAATAGATTGGCCCACTGGCAGGTAAGAATATTTATTATGGTATGGTTAAATAAGGAATTTTTGTAATTCAGTAATTTGTAAATGTACATTTATGTTAGTTACATGTTTGCAACCAAAAACTATACATTGATATTATTTGATGTATGAAATAAAAAAAATATTGAAAAGTTTCGCATTTTTACTAAGTATTCAATTTTGACAGTTCTTCCATTATATGCCTTTTGTTTAAGGACCGTTTTCAATGTTCTGTCTGTCGTTGGATTTGGATCCTGGAGATAGAATGTTGACATAACATCCATACGAAATGTGTCTTAATTCTATATCCAGTAGCAAAATGCATCAACACTCAGAATATTAAAAAACGGCCGTAGGACGTATAGATGAAAAGTGAAGGTGGAATTAAATTATTTGTTAAACGCTATCTGGACTAATTTCGCTGAAATGTTTAGTGTATATAAGACATTCTTTTAATTTCAACGTTATCGTGTAAACAATTAATATATAGACAGACTGATTAGTAGTAGGCCAGGGACGTTTAGCAATATCTGGGCTGTCCAATTTCAAAACATAGTATCTGACTTTATGAAAACCCACAGGTGACTTAAAAAGTCCCATAAATTTATTAGTAATTAAGTTACAGCTTAAAGTCTGAAACCAAGCCCGTTTCTACAGTAAAATATAATAAACTGCAAGAATAAAACAGTATCTTACAAAACTAAATATACGAGGTGTTTTGTAAAACACCTTTGCGTTTTCCGTACTCGATTCTGATAATGAATTTATAAAAAATGGGTATCTGAAATATGATCTAATTTTCCTTTGAGATTCTTGTTTTTCTGATTTCGCAGGGAAATGCATTTACGCACTGCCACCGGATCTGGGTAAGATCAGATGAGTGTGTGGGACTCGCGGCTTTACCAAATACCCACTAAAACCCCTCGGATGTTATCGGCCGCTTATACTGAGGTACCCCGGATCTGTCAGCTATAGGGCACCTCGATCCTTATTCCATCACCATCCATTCTTACGATTACCTAGACCGAGTGGCCGAAACGCGCCCGTACAGCTTACGCGACGGAGTTTAGATGCTCGGGTGCGCGATATTCCATCGCTTTCTTGCGGTGAACATATTTCTTGCGGATAATGGCACTAAATTCACTGAAATTTACTGTGCACAAAAGTAACACACCTACATAATGTATGTACTACAGTGTGCTAATATATACAATCTGTTACAATTTACGTTGCATAATAATGTATCGTAAGTAGTGTTCCGCCGTTAGGGGTACTTAAATAAATAAATAAAACTACTTTATACTACTTCAATAGATGAAATAAAATAAAAAAGGCCTTTTATTTCTTGCATATATAAAATGTGATGTCACACGATGTGATCTTGTTTTGCACCTCTCTGGCAAAATTCCAATCTATATATGTTATAAAACTGGCTTATATTGTTTTAATGCGCCTATCACGGAAATAGACGGGAAAAAAACGCAAATCTCCTGTAAAATGTTGTTTTATGCAGATAACTAATAGGTTTTGTTATTTCACAGCCGATCTGCATTTGCAACTACTTAAAGATCTACTCGTATCCATGGTCCCACGACGTACGGCTTCTTGATTGGGTTACACTAGAATGCAAGAACCGCGTTTTCATACCGAACTTTCATTCTAAAACATCCGGGATACAACCACGGATGCCTTATAAAAACATATTTTATATTTTTTTTTGGAAAGTTAACCTTTTACGCGTGGTTTTAAGTTTTCTTTACAAAGTGCATAATTGGACACGTGCACGGATGGTTTTGAGACGCTGACTGTGTCTTGGTATTTATGTAAACCAATGATACGAACAGATAATATTTTCCATCCGATATACATGTATCATTGTTGTGGTCGCTTAGGTATACATCATGAGCTAAGTCCCATGCTTAGGCCGTAAATAGAGAGAGAAGTTTTAATGTGTAATTTGCCCCTATTATTCCCGGGCTAAGTTGGGGTGGACCGCAAGTTTTAAATATAAAGAGGATTTATTATTTATTCGACTTCAAAATTACAGCGAAAGAAATTTTAAACTTGCCAATGCGGTTGTATTTTGTACACGGTAACACTTCGTTTATATTTTATTTTTATACCTAAATATCTATTTGTGTAGGAGTGTATATTATGTAACTATATAAAAACGATTGATGTTGTGTAGCGAAACTTGTCGATGTGTGCGCGGCTACGGGCTTCAATGTCAATTGTCATATTAAAAACTTGTTATACAAATATCGCTAATCTATAGTCGCGACTCTCTGCGCTAAAGGTATGAGGTACCGACGCCCATAGAAATCCGCAATATCATGCAGACGCGTTGCCCTCTTTTTCTCCTTCCGTCCAATGGGCCACCGGCTACACATAACCGAGGAGTGACACTCAACGAGCGAGAGGTACTTCCCCGGTCGTTCCAGACCCAATTCGGCAACAAGGCTTTACCGAAAGTGAAGTGATTAATATAGTTCAATTAGGATAATATTCTAAATGTCAACAAATTAAAACGCTTTGTCATTGTGTATAATGATAATTAATATCTAACCATACCTAGGTATCCATTTTTGCGCAGTAGCTGGGCTTCATCTGGCAGCTCCTATTTGAATTAGATGAATCTGTATTAATCTCATTCATTGCACATTCATTGTACAAGTTAAAATTGTCTTGTCGACGTACGAGGTATACATGTAGATAGCTACCCTCTCTGCCCATGTCAACAATAGTTATTACCCATTTGAAACAATCTCATATCGCGATGCAGCTCTCTTATCTGCGGGAGGGTGGTCCCTCTTTCCATCTTTCCACCCCAAAACAAGTCTCGTCGCCCGACGTACGCTCATAACAATCCAATGAGGATATATTGAATTTTTTTTCGCATCAATGATATCAAACTACAACAAAATTTCAGGATTTCAACGGAATTTAGGCTTTCCTTCAGTAAATACATAAATAAATGTGTTGTCAAGAAAGCATATCCTCTGTAAGGATTAGGGTCTATTTACTATAATGCACGATACCGCCTCGAAATGTCGCGTTTTCCAGTGGCACGTTATTTTTTTACGATGCGCGCGCACACCGTCACGAAAAATTAAAACTCACATTGATGTCTTATTATATTGTAATAATTAAAACTCACCTCATAGTCAACATTTTAGTTCGTCAAGAAGTTACCAGCAAAGTAAGAGTCAGGGCATCTATCTAAGTATGTTTGCGTGACAATTCACAACTGTGTACACGATATTTATTTATTCAAGTGCTTCTGAGTATAAATTTGAGCGTATTATATTCTCTTTCCTATTGTTAGTGTCGTTTTTTTTCAGACAAGGTGAATTTATTCTGTGGAAGCAAAGATAAGCCAACAGCTGCATCGTATAACATAACTGTAGGTACGTATAACTGGGTAACAACGTACATATCGCTCTCGGCGCTACCTACCTCAATTTATTGAATAGACCGCGCGTTACATCACCAGTCGACGCGCACCACGCGTCCCTGACCACGGTCAATGGCTCCGTCTGAAGGTGCCCCCGAAAACGTAGCCGTCAACGTTCACATAGTTTACTGACCGAATTCCCTCAGCCCACATTCATTGGCTATATTAAAACATACGTTTAAATCTAATGAGTTGAATGTAATAGCCATTCATTATACTGTGAACATATTAATAATTTCTTAAATTTCCGCGTAAATATAGCCACTGAGTGGCTTTTGAGAAAATCGATCACGACACAGTGAGACAAGTTGTGTGGATTTTGTTTTATTATATGTATAATGCCATGAGCGAGATGTCATCTTCAAATAAAACACAGACCTCTTGCACTGAAGAGATGAAACGTAATTAACGTAAACGTAGAAGTTGTTTTAAATTAAAATACACAAGTATTATTTAACTACTAGTACGCATTTTAATAGAACAACTTTAATGGATTTTATCGCGTCTTTATTAGTATTTTCACAATCCCTAGGTTTTAGAAGTTGTACTACCGTGGTTATGTCGTGATGTCATAAGTTATTAAAAGCATACGAATGCTCAGATCTCATATCGGGATGCATCTCACCCATCCGCGGAAGTAGGAGTGGGATTCTTTCGCTCTTTCGACCCAAATTTAGTCCCACCGCCAGTCAAACACACGTAGCAATCCGATGCGTCGGTATTGGGCTTAATTTCAGGTCAGAAAAAAGGATTATGACAAAAACAGGGTCCGCGCGAGTCTAGCTAGAAAGTATTTGAACACAAAGTAATGCTAAAAATTCACTAGTTTCTGACAGTCTTGAGTAAGAGGTGTCACTGTCACATAGACAGTGTCACCTGTCACCCAGATGTCTTTTTTAACGCGGGTAAAGTGCTTCATGTTCCGTATCTATAAAAATCGGAAAATGACACGTTTGCTGTATGGTTGGTAATGGTTGTCGCGGTATGTTATTTTATTATATTTTTTTAGTATTTATTGTTATATAGGTAATATAAATGCTGCAGATTTACACGGAGTACTGCTCCCACCTGCGGGCAGGGGCCCCGCAATATCAGCTCGTTTCGTTTGACCGTATACAACGTAGAGCGACTCGCATCGTTGACGACCAAGTTATTTCAGGACAGCTCGATTCTTTGGTCCTACGAAGAATTTTATGGTATTTTTTACGGGGAGTGTTCCGATGAATTGTTTGTCTTAATACCAGCAGCAGAATTTCATCTACGGACATCGTGACAGAACCCATCACCTTGATGTCCGTAAATCCACAACAATGCGGTTAAATCGCACAACTGTACTGTGGATCCGGCTGCCTCCCTCGGCATTTCCGATCCCATACGACTTAGAGGTATTGAAGAAAAGAGCATACCTATTCCTTAAAGGCCGGCAACGCGTTTGTAAGTCGCCTAGTCTTATAGATGTCTATGGGCGGTGGTAGTCACTACCCACCAGCTTGTTTGTCCCCTATCTCATAAAAAAAATTACATCATATGTCAAAATCTTAACTATGTAGCTATCACGGTTCATGGCCTGGTGGCAGACGTACAGCGGTGTAATAGGGTTCCGTTTTTTTACCCTTTGGGTGTTGAACACCAAAAATAGATAACCTTTTTGACACAATAGACATAATCCGAACAGCGTTTTTGACAAAATGATGTGACCTCAGCTATAGCCAGCGCCTGATATTACACCCTGACACTTATCAGGGCCACCGTGATTTCTTCTAATCATAATAAGATAAGGAGGAGTTCGTTTATTACTTCCAAAAGCTAACTCGCTACCACTAAGTGAATGGCCTTGTTTTGGCGCAGACTTTGGAATTTCGTTGCACATTCCAGTCTAGACGGCGAGCAGGTAAGCAGCCAATATACATTATGATCACCTTTATAATCACGAAACGTGCATGAATTATTCATAACGCCCCAGTGCGACGGCCGACCGGTACGCTTCTCACAGCACATACCGATGTGCCGGTAACAATGAAGATTGGAGAGACGAGAATCGAATTAGACTTGACGACTGGCTGGCTCAGTTGTTAACGTTTCGGTTAGTCTATGGGTTACGCCAGAGGTCACGGGTTCGAATCCCACCAAGTCTATGGATGTTAGTACTCTTATAAGTATTTCTATGATAAAAAACGTTAAAGATATAAAAATATTTAATGAAATATGTTTCCGTTGTCTAGTATATGTAGCGAAGGGAGGAGGGCTGGTCAGATAAGGAAGCAAAGTGGCTCTCGTTTCGAGCCCATCCTATAGAGTTCAAAATGTGAAGGGCTGGCCAGACTGTAGTAAGGAAGCAATCTGGCTCGGGTTTCGAGACCATCCTGGAAAATTCAAAGTGGGGAGGGCCGGTCAGAAGATCGTATGCATCATAACATTGATTGATTAAGCATCTGTGTGTTAGGAGACAGAGGCGTAGAGGCGCATGCGATAAATTTGCCATGGTCCGCGAATGGCTGGAAATACCAAACAAAAAAAAAAAAGAAAACTTAACTGAACCTCGCAAAGGCTTAGCCGATTCTGTAGACGAGGTAAACTGTAGTTATACCTACACGTATTAATTACATCGACATAATGTTATCATCACGTTGGATCCGGGGTACAGGCATAACCGAGTGCAATAAGTCACTCAGCGCCGGCTACAGAGGGGTAGGTCTTAGGGGAGCCCCGAGACCCACTAGTCTTGCGGCGCCATGTTTTTTCAAAAATATATTCAATAAATTAACACGGGGGGGAGTCCCCTCTCAACTCCAAGCCCCGTGCTCCAGCAGAGTATAATCCCGCGCTGAAGTCACTACACGAGTTCTTCCACATCAAACATATCTATTACGAGTCTATCAATTTCAAAGAATTAATAAGAAAGAAATGCACTATCCGTACGTATATAGATATAAGTGTTGTCTGCTCAAATGACCTTGTCAAATGACAACCTAATCGTAATGGTAAATAGTTTAGGTATGAAATGTGTCGCCGATAAGTGTGCACACTGCGTGACCGGAGCAGCGTTCACAACCTAAAGTAAGGCAATGATCGTATCAGGACAGTAAAATTATCGCGCTATAGTCGTATAGTAGTAACACGTTGCATTGCAGCGGAATTGGGCATGCACGACCGGGCAATTTTCGCTCACATAATACCGGCGTAGTGACATCTTCTGTGTCGCGTTCTGTGCGATTTGGGATTAGCCGGTGGCCCATTTAGTGGGAGGTGAAAAGGAAGGCGAAGCATTGGCATTGGTGATTTAATTGTGGTGATGTTCATGGGCGTCGGTAGTGAATGTCTATTTTTTATATAGTATATAATACTATATAAAAAAACGAATGTCGAATTCTCGTTTGTCCCTCTACATTATATACAAAATTTGTCCGAAATTGTTGTAGTTTTAGTGTTGTTGCACCTGCAAAAAAATGAAATTAATGTAAGTAAAAGTTTCACTCTATTCCCTATCAGTGTACGTACTCGCACGAGACTACAATCAAAAATAAACAATTTGAATATAGTATAAATGATCGTACAATATGCGTACGATAACTCTGTACATCGTACGTAGGCTTGAAGTTATCATACATCCACGTATCGTACGGTTGGAAACACTGGACCAGAGTGAATGCTATACAAGTGGTGTCTACGCCCATATGTTATGTAGGTAATTTGTGACTACAATAAAACAATTGTTCGCCAGTGAGCTCTCGACTAACGTGCTTCTAAAGGTGATACTGGGGGTCATCGAACCGGCCTTGACGTGGTGCAAGTCACCCAATGGCCGATTTTCATTAAACATTTTTATATCATTGATATAAAAACGCATTATAAAACCGTTTCGCGTGTGTGCTTTTC
The DNA here is from genome assembly GCA_017140195.1 of Eumaeus atala. NCBI lineage: Eukaryota > Metazoa > Arthropoda > Insecta > Lepidoptera > Lycaenidae > Eumaeus > Eumaeus atala. The sequence continues at coordinate 624,440 of JAFELO010000547.1, read as the reverse complement.
GTTTTGGTATGACATTTATATGCCAAAGAGTTTTTAAAGTTAGCTGTCTGAGGGTTAAATGAAACCAGGACGAAATAAGAGTTGTCTTTACAATATTCTTAAACTAGTAGTAACTAAACGAAGCAAGTCAGATATAGATATTTAAGTTGTTTACTTTCAAAAAACTTACACGTCTATTAACTTTTTAAAATGTTTAAAGAATGTCCTGTGACGATATAGGCATCTGCATAATTGTCATACAGATGCGTTTCACTCCATCCCACATTACCCCCTCATGGGCCACCGGCTACTCACAAACCACAAGAAACGCGACAGCATAGCTGTCTCATGACTGTTGTGACATATGAGAGGAACTTTCCTGGTTGTGGCGGTCCAAATCAGCCGCAATGCAGCATAGCATTATCTCCTAATAAAACAGGAGTGCCTACCTAACAATGTACAATTTTAGTAAGTATGTAATAGCATATGTGTAGAAATGTGGAAAACGGCCCATTGGCAGGGAGGAGGAAAGAATGACAACGGACCTGCGTGATATTTTTGAGGACATCTTATAAACATATAATTAAAAATAAATAGTAACATATGTTTATTCAGAGTAAAGAACTCACAAAAGATTCACATTGCAAATGCATCGATATTGTCTGCGGCGAGGAGGGGGTGCAGCCAGGGATTACGGGAATAAGGGGGAGATGGCCTCGCGCTTGCTGTTGCCAGGTAACCGGTCAGGGGGAAACTCGTGCGACCCTGCCATGAGCCATCTCACCGCCGCTACCTTTGAAATTGAAAAAAAATTATCTCTGGTCTGATTAACATTCTACTAATCTATACTTATTTTATTTCAAGACATTTATCTATATTTTATCTATCTATATGGTATACATTTAAACTTCTAAAATAATAACAATTATAAAAATAATAGTAAATTATAGAATAAAAATTCTATAATTTACTATTATCTATCTTTTCTATAACAAGAAATATTCGTATTAAAAATAATAAAAAATTTAACAATAAAAATCGAACTGACTTTAAAAGTAACAAACAATACTCTAAAGTTGACATTAAATTAAATTGAACATATAATCTATCACATGTGAATTCACGCGGGTACGGTCTCCCGTGTGGTGGTCGCGCGTGCAGCGGGACCAGGTCGCGTAGAGGAGCATGCGGTCCATTGTCTGCCCTATTAAAAATAGCGCTTGACAATCGAACCACAAACTCCTCCAGCGACTCTATCCGCAAGTCGCGCGATCACGTCTTTACGGACGTAGCGACCGGCTCCCGTGATGACCCGTAGGGAGATGTTCCGCTGGGCTTGCAGGCGTTTCCGCTGGGCTTAGCGAGAAGCTAGCGCTGGGAGGTTAGCGCGTACTATACGGGGGCGGCGTAAGTGAAGGACATTGCAAATTGTAGTGCAAAACCAAAAACATCCGGCATGCTAATGCCGTAGGGAAGTACTTGTTTTGTTCTGACCGCAGTCTAAGCGAGATTTACTCTTTTTTTTGATGACACATTTTTAAAACACATTTAGGCACCATCGCCGGCCCCCCGGCCACATCGGTGTCCTGTGCGTTAAAAATTTGTCCATCGACCCATCATCACACAAATCATGGTCTGATGATGGGATCTTGGAGAAAACGAGAGCAATTGACATATATTAAAGTGCTTTTTAGTAAAATTTCTAACATTATTTGAACATTTGCATCTGATAGTCATCATCTCATGTTGACCTGATGATGGAAGGGAAAGGTTAAAGGTTAAGGATTGTGGCTATCTACAATTTTTTAAAGGCAGAATTGTAAACCACACTTATTGGAGTCGGTTAAAGATTGTCATGTGCGTTGAATTTAAGAAATGAAAGTAAGCCCTGAAGTGCAATAGGGCACCTCGCCGGCTGACCCGTCTCGAAGGGACTGGACTCCTCCAAATGAATACCAGCAACCTAGACCAGCCCCGTCGGACGTCGGAACGGTGCAATTGGGTCAGATTCCCATAACGGTAGTTGGTGAGATTTGCGCGTTCAACCCACTAAACTGTAGAGTACACCAGAAAATCTTTGTAAAAGGCAGTTCGCCGCAAATTAATAAGCCTGGTCCTTGACTAATGACTACAACGGCTCATTTTATATTAGCTAGGTACAGTCGTAATATAATGTACTATTTGCAGTACATGTAAATAGTACATTACCCGACGCGTACTCGCATACATTGTACGAGTGAGATTGCGTAGTAAATTTCCACGCTGCCCTTGGCGCTGTCGCCTAGGTGACCTTCTAGTATTGACGAAGTTTGCCTAGAAAATATATTTTAATGAAAATACTCGTCATTTTTTACAAATAACATAAATTATCTGCGTCTATCTATCAAGATATCTAATGTTATAGAGCTGAAGAGTTTTTTTTGTTAGTTTATTTCAACACTACTACTCTCCGGTACTACAAGTCAGATTAGAAAAAAATATTTTTGCGAGTTCTCCGTCATCCAACCCACACTGGGTTGTATGACAATGGACCAGTGTCTATCAGTATATCCCCTTCTTGCAATGCTCATGTCAGCCATGTAGAATTGATATTTTTTTTATTTTTAGGTGCTAACTGTCAACAGTCTGACCACATTGGACGAAGCTACAAAAACTTGACATTGATGATCAGAAATTGTTGTAATATAACTACAGAGATTACCCACATTTCATGCTTTGAATTATCCCATAAAAATTTATATTGGTGACAAGAGATTGATGTCATATTACAACAGAGTATACCCGCATTTCATGCCTGGTCTATCTCGTAAGTCGCTGCTCTCTCATGGTATAGTGGTAGGCATGTTCAGCCAAAGACATTCAAACCTGGTTCAATTCCCGGGTAGGAACAAACATAAATTATCATTAAGATTGTTCTATTTCTAATAACAGTGTGGAGCCGTAAGTTGTGTACCCCCGTCCATCGAAGAGCAGGTCTAGCCGTCGGTCCCGCGCCTGATTTCACTCCGATCGTGTCGAATTATCGTCCCATCGGAATAGGAGAGTGATGAAAAACTGTACACTTGTGACTGCGCAAACATTTGTGACTCTCTTCTCGTATATCCTGCGCGTTCTCTTCTCAATAGAGATTATTTTGCTAGTACAACATTACCATTATTATCCCACGAAAACTTAACATTGGTGACCAGAGATTATCAAACTACAGTCGGTGTTCGATGGAGAACTTGATGTTCCATCAAACTGGCTCAACTATGATTATGTATATCATTAGTTACTAGTTATCGTTATAAATTTTTATTACTCGTCGAGCAATTTCGCCATTTGCTAGATGGGTAAAGTCCCCAGCCAAGAGGAAGAGGAGAGAATGTGTTTGTTGGGAACAGTCGCCGCAAGATGATTTCGCAGCATATTCATCCTAGCATTTCTTCCTAAACGAGAAATGCTAGAAACAATAAAATACTAGGTTTAACTGTATATATTCCGATGGAACGGCAATCCAACACGACCGGAGTGAAATGAAGCGCAGGACCGACGTGCCGTGTTGCTCGAGACCGCAAACTTCCAAACTGTTATTAAGATTTGGGAAAATTCTAATAACACTCTTTGTATGATCCGACCCGGGATTCGAGTCCAGGATCTCATAGCTGTGCCTAACATGCTAACCGCTAGACCACGAGGCAGTTAAGATTTTATTTACCAAGTAGATGTTAATAGAAAAGTAACAAGTATGTAAGCTTCTGGCAACACAGTGTCACCTCGAGCTCCCCAGCTATCAAGTGGAAACATTACCCATAGACATGTCAACATACATCTATAAAAGATGCATAACTATCTAACAGGCAGTCCATAATACGTATTGCATCCATAATAATAATAATTAGCTATAAATATCAATTTTATTTACATTGTAACGGATGGGGG
>JAFELO010000547.1:603687-617505 GCA_017140195.1 Eumaeus atala | reverse complement strand
CTAAGACTTTTGATATCTTAGTACAGGCACGCCGGTCGCTAAGACTTTTGATATCTTAGTATATATCTTAGTACAGCCACGGCGGTCTCTTGATATCTTAGTACAGGCACGCCGGTGGCTAAGACTTTTGATATCTTTTTACAGGCACGCCGGTCGCTAAGACTTTTGATATCTTAGTACAGGCACGCCGGTCGCTAAGTCTCTTGATATCTTAGTACAGGCACGCCGGTCGGTAAGACTCTTGATATCTTAGTATAGGTCGCTAAGACTTTTGATATCTTAGTACAGGCACGCCGGTCGCTAAGTCTCTTGATATCTTAGTACAGGCACGCCGGTCGCTAAGACTTTTGATATCTTAGTACAGGCACGCCGGTCGCTAAGTCTCTTGATATCTTAGTACAGGCACGACGGTCGCTAAGTCTCTTGATATCTTACTACAGGCACGCCGATCGCTAAGACTCTTGATGTCTTCGGACAGTACCCGATCAATCTGCTCCTGCTATATCAGTCTTGTTCTTCTTCGGTTCTTACATCGTTTTTTATGACTGCTTTATGCAGACGGAAGTCTCCAGTGCACCCCATCGTGGTTCAAGCCTTGTCGTGGCGGTGGGGCTTAGTAGCCTGGGGCGAACCCAGACGAAGCCAATTGAACGAGGGACCTTTGCACCCTCCTATAAAGAAGAGGGCACTTAAAGATCAGGAGGAGGAATCGCTCTCGGTACCCCTCTTCTAAGAGGGGACCTAACAGCAACAGGAGGTGGCGCTTTTGCGCACGGGGCAAAGGGCGAGGATGGGAACCTCACCCCATTGTACTGTCCTAAATTCGTTGTCCTGTAGTGCGGGGCAACACCATCTGTGGAGGTGGAGTGGAGGGGGCTGACTAGTCGTCGGGGTGCCCCTGATTATTTGTTGTCCCGGGGCACCTCACCAAGGGCGGCACTGATGGTACTCGCGGTAGTTTTTGTGGGTATTCGGCACTGTCATGTGCCGCGAGCCCCACACACCACTGGACCGTACCCAGGGCCGGTGAAGACGCGTAAATGCGTTTCCCCGCGTCAGCAAAAAAAAGGTCTCCACTGCAGCTTCATCAGTTACTACGAGACACGTCGGGCGACGGTCTAGGTGAGATTGTGATCGATAGGGGGACATACAGGTAAGGGATGGCGGCTCCTTAGGGATAGGTAGAAAGCATCAACGATGATTAAGCTTAGCGAAAGTAACTTATTTTCCTTTTCATATATAGCATAAGGGGGCAAACGAAAAATCGGGGCCTTTTGATGACTACGCCCATGGACATTCGCAATGATTCTTACGCAGATGCGTAGCCCTCCTGTCATCATCAATTAGTAACCTGGCCGATGGGACAAGCCTCACCCCCTCCCCCCCTCTCCGACGAGGAGCTTACACGCGGCAGCTCAGGTTCGCCTTACTAAGTCGTGGGGAGCAAAACAATGCACCTTCTGGGAATTACGGGAATCCAACCCGTGTCGGCCGAGTGGCAGCCAAGTATTCTACCACTGAACCACCGACGCCTATATCCTTCCACGTTCGCATTGTGTGTATGGTTTATACGTAGTGAATATAGCAGTGGGGAAATTACATCTGCGTTCGTCCGTCCGTCCAGTGATACACAGCAGGGCCTTTTTTCACGTCCCGCTCTTGAGGACTACAGTAATTGTGAGGGAAGGGACGTGCTTATTCCCTTTCACTGACAATAGTGGAACTCTACTGTTGAGTGACCGGCAGTATAGGATTGGAACCAAAACCAATAGAAATTTAATTTTAAACTGTCAACGTGTTATTGGATAAGTCCATATAAATGGAAATTTCTAACAAGACATTTTGATTATGCCTATTATTTTTGAGATATTCATTTTAAAACTGATATAAAGTCTGAACTTGGACTAAGTTCAAAAGGGGAAGAGGGCCCGCCCTCACGTGAATCCACCTCGCTTTTGGCCGGTTTCCTATGCACTGGAGGCCTTCATACCTTTTTGTCTCTGGAATTACCCAACTACTTTGGTTTCGTATACAAGTGGCATTGCACGAGGAATTGGACACCTATTACTTGCACCAGGGCACTACCTTTTACCGAAGACCTTGTAGTGCCATGCTGTATTGTAGCCGACTGGGCCGGAACGATTGAGGTAGTACGTCTCTCTCACATCACGCCGCCGTAAAACGACAGCTATGCTGTCGAGTATTGTGCGGTTTGTAAGTGCCCGGTGGTCCATTGGAGGGGAGGCGGAAGGCAATAATACGAATGTCCATGGGCGTCGGTAGTCGCGAATCGGCTTTGATTCCCTGATTGCTCCACCTATACTATAAAAAAAAGATTTGTATATCGACAAGTTGGATTGGTATTATGTAACATTCATAAACAAGTATTACCTGATAAGTGTGAAGTGTAGGTACTACCATGTTGTAGTCGTCGCGGAAGCAGGTGTCTTATCAATATTTCCATTTTGCACACACACACACAAACACGCACTAAATCCGCTTGGCCATTACATTTATTTCTTTTAGTATATCCCCATATACTAAAAAAAATCAATGTAACAAACGACACACAGACATGTGACATAATGTTACGCGTATTGTATTAAAAAAGTATGGAATTCAATAAAATTTTTAAGGGAAAATTGGTTTGAACGATATTGCTATTTTTATAACGGGACGTCTGACGGGAGAGGTTGATTTGCTCCATGAAATCAGCAAGAAGCCGTGATCATGATTACTTTATTATTATTAGAGCTCTCTAAAGACGCGTTTATATTATTTCTACAGTAATCTAAGCTCTGAACTTACGGATATGTAAGAGGTGTGTGAGTTTGTCATTCTGTGGCTCGTTGGGGAAAAATGATGACAGGAAACTTTGTAAATGAAATTAAAATCTTGAAGCCCGCGAGTACACCGCCATGAAAAGTATAACTTCTAAGGCGCGTACATACGTATACACTCTTTTAAATAGCATAGGAGGGCTAAGGTGCAACCGGCACCGTCTACCGACGCCCATGACCGTCCGCATAGTTACTATGCCCATGCGATGCCTCTTTTCCAACTCCTCTCCAATAGGGCACCGTTTGCTCTAAAACCGCACAAAACGCGACACCGAATATGTCACTTTACGGCAGTATCTTGCGAGCGAGAGGTACCACCCCGGTCGTGCAGGCCCAATTCCGCTGTAATGTCGCATGGCACTACCTCTTAGAATGGGTTCCGTAGCAAACCGTAACATCAATTACTATGTACGCCGCCTCCAATTGCTGTCTACGTACGCCGCCTCTAACCGGTCGAGGTGCTGAAACCTTACATAAAATAACATGGTTATAACATATGACAGACAGAATGACAAATTCACTTACCGCTAACGAATGTGAACCCGAGTTTATATGCGTAAGTTGAGAGCTGAGATTACTCAAATGAAATGTTCATGTAAAGGCTTCATCTGTTATGGTCTCTATCTTCTTAATCCTAATCGATAATCTTTTTTACTACATAATTAGAATCGACTGGTAGATGGGATCACCAAATTGGAGAACTTCAGACACGTCATATCTCCATCTGATCACATTTGCTGCGGATTTTATCAAAGGTCGATCCTGACTACACAGGAGTAGGAGCGATGGGGAACTGCCACCGCACACGGCCCACCGGCCAAACCCCAATAAAAGCGGATCAATCATATGTTGATCCGCTTCTCTATATAGGATACTTATTCATTCTTTTGGGTTCGAGCCCCTGCAGATTACAAACTATTTACTGATACACCTGTGAACACACACTAAGATCGATATTCGATACCGAATGTCTAAAGTGTCTGCAGTCGGCGGCTTTCATAGTTAGCGCGACAAGATAAAAGCGCTTACGTTGTTTGAATGCGCAACATTTAATTAAGTGTGTGTGTGTGTGTGTGTGTGTGTGTGTGTGTGTGTGTGTGTGTGTGTGTGTGTGTGTGTGTGTGTGTGTGGGAGAGGTGATTTCGGTTGATCAGCCAACTCTATCTAAGTTCCACCGTCACCACATTGATGCGCATTCAGTCCACGTGTGCGTTTCAGGTAGTTACTAATATTAATTAATTTCTAACCTGCGCGGTAAGAAAATAATCAACATCATTTTAGAGTAGTCACCCTCAGTCCTCAGTTTTTCGACCGATACGACTTGAGGTTCTTTAAGAAAAGAGATTATTTATATCCCAAAGGCAAATACATAAGCCTTGCGGATGTCTATGGGCAGCGGTTGTCTACAAAAATCTCGCAGCTGCCTCAACTTGAATTTTTAATTCTCCTACGCATTTTAGTCTTACCAAAACAAAGAAATTAAATATACAGGATGTTTTGCAATATAAAATCACATGTCGTATTCAGTACTCGATTTTGATTTTGCATATGTAAAAAAATTGTACCTAAAATTAGTCCTAATTGTCTTTCAAATTCTTCCTATATATTAACCTAGCTAGCTAGCTACCTAGTCGCACGTACAGCTGAGGCGCCAGGACACCTCAATTTTACCTGTTGCTAGTTTCTCGTGTGGTGTCCATATTTTCTGAAAATAAATTCGTTGAATTTTATTATGTAACTAAGAAATATTTTCGTTTTATTGTCATTTTATTGGTTTCATATTACTATACTATAATGTTTGATATTTTACCATTCACGTTTTACACACATCTCGCAGGCCGACAGCTTTGAATATCAGGTGTATGTATGCATGTTTGCTCTCTCGAACAACATTATTAGCGGAGACGACCTCGTGTAAACCTCTCTTTTCTCTTCTCTCTCTCTCTCTCTCTCAATCTCCCTCTTCATCTCTACAGATGACCTTAATTACCTTACATGGTACATACATACATACATACATACCGATAAATTGTCTTGGTCAGCTTTAGTATAGATCTCAGAAAAAGCATCTATCCACCAGTATATCTTAAAAAAATCAAGTCTGCTTTGGGTCTTCAGACCACACACGACTGAAGTAAAACTGTACTTTATTTCATACACTGTGTATGTATGTATGTGAGGCAGTGATAAATAAAATATGCGCTGGCACTTCCCTCTCCTGCTACTACATAATTTATGAAACGTATAATAATGTTTGACAACGGGCTGGCTCAGTTGGTAACGTGGCGGCTAGTCCACGTGTTACCCCAGAAGTCGCGGGTTCGAATCCTGCTTAAGTCATGGTGATGTGTATGGCATGTATTGGTATAGTAAAAACTTAAATCGATTAATAAAAATATTAAATATATTTCCGTTGTTGATAATGCCATAAATGGCGTTGACTAACGTGGTGTGATAATGCCACAAATATTATTGTTATTATTATTAATATCTCCACTAACGCAACACTCTCAATTTCCATTGATTTCGTTTTCGTAAGCCCTCGTCACGCAATCGCCAGCTTACAACTCGCGCGTGCGTAAAGATGTCTTACTTCAAAAAAATATCCTGTGATAAATTCGATGTTTCGTCCACCAATCAGATATAGCCAGCGTCATGTGTCGGACACTGCAGTCAATGATAAATAATTATTTTATTGATCGACGCAACAATTGACTCCACTCTTGGACAATGTTAACACGGATTACTTCTTGCGGGCGATAATTATCAGCTAATAATATCCATTAACTTTGACCTTAAACTTTTTTATAGTTTATGGATGCAAGCGAGCAGTTGGAGCCTTTACATGTCTTCGTAAACATCCGCACAATTGATACACAGACATGTAGCCTCGGTCCTCCCTCCAATGAGCTACCGGCTCGAATGAGCTGGGATAATTCACTTTTCGGCGGTGTCATGTGTAAGAGATATCTCCGCGGTCACGCGGGATCATTCGGCCTACCTCTGGCACTGACTCTAATTAAACGCATTCAGAATAGTGATAGCTCATACTTACTCACCCCCCCCCCCGCACAGCGGGAGGGCCTCAATTAAAAAGGCCAAAAGCTCTCAAAAATTTTAAAAATATAATTTGAAGAAGTCACGCCTGCCGGTCAAACGGCACAAACAGCCATCGAGGATGGCTAAGGATAAGAAATTTAAGGAACTCTATGAGTTCCTTAAAGCTAACTATCCCGACGCAGCAGACGACTACGTGAAAATGTACGACAGTTCCGATGCCGAGGAGGAGACCTCTACCACAGAGGCCATGTCGACGTCGGGTGCTAGCACCTCAGACTCGAGCTCAGACGACGGCTTCACGGTCGTCAAAAAACAGAGGACGACAACAAAGAAGAGAAAGCTCCGCGCGGGAAGCGGAGACTCTGCCAGGGAGTCTGTCAAATCAGACACAGCCGCCCTATCCGCCAAGGCGGTGAAACACACGGCGGTGGAGATCACCCACGCCCCGACCGCGGGACCTTCGTCGTCCCCCAAACCACTATCGAAGGCGGCCCCGGTCGCCATGGAGGTACAACCTCCCGCGACCGCAAACAACAACAAGCGTCCACCACCCATCATCGTCCACGATGAATGTGAGTGGAAAAATGTGACGAAAATAATAGACGAGGAATGTATTAATTATATTTCCGCGGGAGCCGTTAGAAACGGCATACGTGTAAACACCGCTTCCCCCGGTGAACACTGCCGACTAACGGCACTACTCCGACAACGTGGTATTATGTACCACACGTACGCCCTAGAGGAGGAGCGCCACCTGAGGGTGGTGATACAGGGCATCCCTAAAGTGGTCACCACTGAGGAGGTGGCGCAAGAGCTGAGGGACAAGAAGATCCCAGTGGTGGAGGTACACAGGATGTACCGACTGGAAAAAAGAGAGGACACGCAGACGCAAGTGCCGTTCAACATGTTGTTGGTCGTTCTGAATCTATCTCCTGAGAGCAAGGAGATATATAACGTCCGAGCAATCAGCAAAGTGACGAACTTCCGCGTCGAGCCCGCGAATAAGAGGAGGGCACCAGGCCAATGCCACCGGTGCCAACTCTATGGGCACTCGGCGCGAAATTGTTACGGGCGCCCCCGGTGCGTTAAGTGCCTGGGCGATCACGCCACCGCGGACTGTCTCAGAGACAGAAATTCCGCGGAACCTCCCGCATGCGTGCTGTGTGGCCAGTCGGGCCACACGGCCAATTACAAGGGGTGCCCAAAGGCCCCCAAGATATACAAAAAGAGGGCCCAGAAGCCCCAAGGGACGCTGAGGCCCCCACCCAGGGGACTGAGAGCCCCACAAGCGCCGGCACAAAAGCGCCCGACCGCGCAGAAGCAGGTCGAGCAGGTCGAGTACATCCCTGCCCCCCTACCCACAACGAACGCGTGGTTTCCGACCGTTGAGGGCCACAGGGCCCCCAGCGGCACAAAAACCCCTCCTCCCTACCCCCCCGCAGCCGCAGAGGGCATCGAAGCCCCGGGCACCCGAGGGCCAGAGGATAAACGCGGCCGCGCCGCAGAAGGCGACTCCGCCTCGAAAGCCACAACACGCACCCCCACAGGGCTGCAAGGCCGAGAGCATAGTCGCAGATTTTGAATTCCTGGCGGAATTCATAAGGGCAGTGGACACGGAAGAGGTCCAGCTATTCGCCCGAAAAGTGAAATATGGCACCATGGCGGAGAAGATCCAAGCCATGGTGGATCATTCAGCGCTGGTCGACACGATCAAGCGCATGACCAAATAAGCCTCCAATGGCTACGACGGGGAGGATTAAACCAATCTCATTGCGATTGGTGTCGTTCAACGCGAACGGCATCAGATCCAACTTACATGAGATGCGGGACTTCCTCCCACGTAACAAAATAGACATCCTACTAGTGCAGGAATCGTTCTTAAAACCGACACAAGCAAATCCGCGTATCAGCAATTATAATATCATTCGGAATGATAGAACTCGATCCCGTCTTGGAGGTACGGCCATATGTTACAAGAGAGCGTTACACTGTATCCCTCTCGACCCGCCCCCGCTAGAAAATCTAGAAGTCTCATTATGCAAACTATGCATGATCGGCCATAAGCCCATCACCATAGTCTCTGCATACCAACCCGGCCAGAAGCCGCTCCTAGTCATCGACCTGGAAGCCGTCTTCAATATCTTAGACCAAGACGACCCTGTCATTCTGGCCGGGGACCTGAACGCCCGCCACAAAAACTGGGGCAGCAGGCACAACAATAGACATGGAACAACATTATCAGATTTTGCCGATGATCATAACATCGTCATCAACGCGCCGTATACGCCGACCCGTTACGCTCACGCGAACGCGCGGAATATACAATCTCCCAGCACGATCGACATCTCACTGTTCAAAAGCGTCTCACTCGCCATAAAGACGGCTGAAACGCTACACGAACTGAGCTCGGATCATAGGCCCATCTTGATAGAAATAGGCTACGACAGGACTAGAAACACAGAGAGGATCACAAAGAAGATCATCGATTATAAACTATTGAAAGATAAGTTTATAAATCTCAAATCGAGCGACCCTGATATAGTTCCACACGTCATAGACACCCCACAGGCCGCCATCGCGGCCTCCTCGAATGTCAACAACTTAATTGTTGACAAGATAGGAGAATCGTCTAGAGAGATCTCCGCCGTCCCAGAGGAACGGCTGGCTCTCCCTGACGACGTTAGGGACATCATACGAAGGAAGAATGCAGCTAAACGTCTATACGACCGCCACGGAGGCGATGAGAACAGACGAGCCCTCCGACGACTCGAAAGAGGAGTCAAAAAGGCCGTACCGAAGTTCGTGAACGAAAGATGGGATCAGTTCGCGAGCGAGTTAAAACCGTCACACACCGCCTACTGGCCTCTAGCCAGGGCGATGAAGACAGAGCCAACAGAGCAAATGCCACCGTTAAATCGCGCTAATCTACCACCTGCACTAGAGGATGAAGAAAAAGCGGAATGTTTAGCAGACGCGGTTGAGAGTCAATGTGCTCCCAGCACGCTCCCCACAGACCCCTCGCATCTAGAGGTGCACAGGGTAGTGACGGCCCGACTGGCTGTGCCGCCGGGCGACGGTGATGAAATCATACGCCCGACGGACGCGGACGAAGTGAAGGAGCTCATAAAAAACCTCCACACTAAAAAGTTGTCGGGGCTCGACGGTAACACAAACAAGGTACTAAAACAGCTACCCCCTGCCATTATACACCTACAGGTGTGTATCTTCAACGCTCTCCTAACGCATTGCGCCTTCCCGGACATCTGGAAGGAAGCAATAGTGATAGGCATCCACAAACCGGAAAACCCCGGACGGAGCCGACCAGCTATCGACCTATAAGTCTTATAAGCTCGCTAGCGAAAATATACGAAAGGATTATCCTCGCACGCTTAAAAACCGTGATACGAGAGAGAAACCTGTTCATGGATGAATAGTTTGCTTTTCGTAACAGCCACAGCTGCCCCCAACAGGTACACCGTCTCACGGAATATGTACTTACGGGACTACACAGAAAGAGACCGCACGGCACGTGTGCTGTCTTCTTCGACGTAGCAAAGGCGTTCGATAAGGTCTGGCACCAGGGCCTCATCTACAAGCTGTACCAACTGGAACTGCCTGATAGACTGGTACTGATCATAAACAGCTACCTAGAGAACAGGCGGTTCAGATTCAGAGTAGAGGGCACACTGTCCTCCCCCCGCACAGTCAGAGCCGGGGTCCCGCAAGGCTCTGTACTATCCCCGACCTCCTACAACTTGTACACCAGCGACCTACCGCGACACCCCAGCGTACAGCTGGCTATGTTCGCGGATGACACCGCACTGTACATAAGGAACGTTCCCAGAGAGGGAGCCAGATTACTCCAAAGGGCCGTCACCGAACTCGGCGAATGGTTCCTGAAATGGAGGATAGAGGTGAACGCGGAAAAGAGTAAGTCGATACTCTTCACCCTAACCAGATCACGCGCGACAGGAGAGCGCGGAAAGAAAAAGAATAAGATGGCCCCTATCCTGCTCTACGGGAACGAAATTCCTAGAGCGGAGACGGTCAAATATCTCGGCGTCACACTAAATAGATTGATGGACTTCCGGAACCACATCGATAGAGTTAAAAAAGAGGCAATACGTCCTGTTCAAACTCTATCCGTTAATAAACAAAAGGAGCAAAATGGATAATAGACACAAGCTCACTTTGTATGTCACATGCATTCGACCGATCTTGTCGTACTGCAGTGCCGCATTCGCGCACATATCTCCTCAGCAGATACATCGGTTGTAGAAACTGCAAAAAAGGTTCCTGCGTACGGCCACTGGTTGCCCCTGGTACGTACGCAATATCGATCTACATTGTGACTTTAAATTGACCTCGATTAAGGGCCACTTCAAAGAACTCTCTCAAAAGTTCTTCGATAGGGCCCTGAATCACCCGAACAGTCTTATAAGAAAGACGTCGGTGTACGATCCGACGCTAATAACCGACTCCCGATATCGTCGGCCGAAGCACGTAGTATTGCACGACGCCGACGACGCGATAGCCGTAGCAGTTGCTAAGTCCACCCTTGCACACAAGCAAAAACACACCCAGACACGCATCCGCAGTAAAATGCCACTAGGGCAAACCCACGGATAGCAGGTTTTAGTCGGTAGTAGGTAGTAGTTATAGCTACATGACCTGACCCGACAAACTCTTCAGGCCCCCTTGGGTCGGTTGGACAGTGCATAAATGCATTCCCCTCCTGCTAGAACCAATACGATATACACCGCTCGTACCAGTCGAGCGTTGAACCTTACATATAGTTACACAGCTATAAGACATATGACTGACAGAATGACAAACTCACACACCGCTTACGGAAACCGTCCCAAAAATAAATCACGATAGGGTAATGCCCACAAAAATTCCGGTATGCTTCTTCGCATCTGCGGGAAAAGAGGGGGGTCTGTCCCCCTTTCGTCTACTTAGAACCTGAAGACAAAAAGTCTTCGAACGTCCGTCGAACGTTCGAACGTCCCGACGAACTGTAGGGGCGAGGGCAACAGCTCCGCCCATCAGTAATAGGTCCCTCTGCAAAAAAAAAAAAAGTGATAGCTCAATTGGAAGGTACTCGTTCAACAAAAGGAATTGACTCTTCGTCCTTATGTTTCAAGAAAGTGATACCTACATAAATATCATAAATATACAGTGTACGGATTATGATACACCATAAAATTTGACATCGTGTGTATAATGACGTTCCTAGCCTACATAGGAAAGGGAAAATCAATAAATAGGAAAAATCAATAGAGTATATATATAATAGTTTAGTTACAAAATGTTTATGAAATGTTATACAAATCATTTTATCAAATCTCAACACGATGCATCCTATTACGAAACTATCACCCGAAGGTAAAGGACACTTTGTGGTCGCAATGGTTCTAGGGGGTAGGGGCGCGGGGCCTAGGAGACGGTGGAAGCCGCGAGGGGCGCAACGAGCTGTGCACCACGGCAGGTTGGTGACCACGTACTTACATATGGTGCAATAAAATTAAATTATCTTTCTCTGATTTAGTTTGTTTGACTAAATTGATATTACTATTAGCCTGGACTAAATTGATAGTTTTAAAATACTCGTACGTACTAGAACTATTAGTATTTTTAATTTATAGTCCCCACTCTATCTACATAGATCTACTAATATAACAAAACATTTGTATTTTTGTATTTACGTACTAATCTCAGAAGTACTGTTCCGATTTGAAAAAATATTTCAGTGTCAAAAAGCCCATTTATCGAGGAAGAGTATAGGCTATATACAATCAAGGCATCTAGTTATGTATATTTGATTCAATTATTCACGTAATAATAAATATCACGTCACGCTAGCTATATATGTCTAATAGGAATTTTATTTTACAATATATATAAATATATATATATATATATATATATATATATATATTAGAAATATATATTTATAACACGACTTTTCATGTTTCAACATAGTAATGGATTTCGCTGTGAAGACGGCTTGTGGTGGAGAAACCAACATTTTATGCTTAACCTCAGTTGCTACACCATGTAGACAGACTTTAGAATGGATTATCAACCAGTGAATCAACATCAAGCAATTACAAGTACTACACACTGTGAACGGGTAACTTGAAGACGACTCCAAACAAAAGAAATATGGATAAATTTAACAGAGAAGTTAAAGGATGCACAATTGGATGTACAACAAAACATGCAATTTTATAGTGTATACCTAGAAGAAATAACTGAAAGTAAAGGTAATCCTGAGACTATGTCTAGTTTTAATGGCTCACAAAACACTTAGTAGAAATTGCTAGAGAAATTATTCGAAGAAAGGGAAAGAAAGTCTGTTATAAATTCAAAATCTGGGCAAGACTTCAGAAGACTAGAAAAGTTCACAATTAAAACCACAAATGCCTTACGGTGGATTAGAAATTTTAAAGAATATGAACTTTTGTAGATTTACGAAGATAGAAAATTATGGAGTCCTCAAGTGTACACCGGTATGACTGTATGCTTATAAAATACATAGTGGAATCAGAATGAACCCGATGGGAGAAAACATTTCATCAGACACTTGGAAATAAAAATTCGTTACTTGAATATGCCCTAAAAAAAGAAAAAGTATTACTGGAAGTTGAGAAGAAAATTGATAGTGGAATTATTATTGATCTTATAGCATTTGGCTTGCCAAATTATCTTGCTAATAAAATCGACAGAGAATTTTTCTAAGAAAGAGAAGATCTATTTAATGAGAAAGGAAAACTGGAACATCTCGTCGGATATAATAATTATTTAAAAAGTACAAATTCTGACATGAAACCAAAAAATAGAAGAGAAAAAACCATGCCCAATTTGTATTAGTGAAACAAAAGGGAAACGTTATCATTCAGAGGAGAATGGCTGTGTTAAAGATAAAACTCAGATATCAATAGTGAAAACAGTAAATAGCTCTGATATGGAGACAGATCAGAATAATAAGGATCTAAAAAAACTAGAGGTGCCACCATTAATGAAAATAAATTTACTATTGAATGACACTGTAGAAGTAACCGGAATTTGTGATTCCTGTTCAAAAGTGTAATTAATAAATGCTAAATTATTAAAATTACGAGAGAAGATACTTTAAGTAATATTGCAATAATAAACTTAAATACTACTAATGGTGAGAAAAAAATGATTACCTGATTGGCTACGTCGTATAAAATAATTCAAGCTTATGCAAAATGAAGATTTAAAAATTATACAAGCAACCAATATAAACGAAAATATCAATATTTGTGATCTTGGTTGAGTTATGCATCCTATACTGAGTTTTGTCTCCTAGTAGAGGAGATAAAAGTCAACCAATATTAGAAAATAACGAAACAAAGAAAATGAAAGAAGAAATAAGCTGATAGAAAAATTTTAAACTGTCTTTCCTAAGGATAAATATGTCATTGGCACTGTACGAGATTATGAAGCTCACATTGATTTGATGGTGGGTCGATGCTGCTGCAAACGTCCATGTAGATGCACAGCTGAAGATAGAAGAGAAATAGCAAGTATCAAAATTATTAGAAGAAAATTTAATTGTTGAATCATATAGCCCGTTTGCTGCTCTAGTAACTCCAGCTTATAAAAAAGAAGACGAAAGCGAAACAAGATTATGTATAGATTTCAAAGAGCTGAACAAAATAGTAGTACCAAAATCACAGCCATTTCCATTAACTGAAGATTTGATGATTAAAACAGTAAACTTATCAAGCAAACAACAAAACAGTAAATTTCTCAACATTTGATATAAACTCAGCTTTTTTGTCAATTCCATTGAAATACGCGATCAATACAAAACAGGTTTCATTACACAGGAAGGACAATATCAGATTTGGGTTAAAAACTGCCACATCCATTTTCCAAAGAATAA
>JAFELO010000547.1:584044-594138 GCA_017140195.1 Eumaeus atala | reverse complement strand
GGGGGGGGGGGGGGGGGGGGGGGGGGGGGGGGGGGGTCAGTCTCGGGATTCTTTAAAAGATATATGGGATCTTTCATTACTTATTAATATGATATAGAGAGTTAGCCGATCTTCGTGGGTCATTATCGCTACACGGGTGTGCTACGCATAAACTTCAGTACGATATCTGGGCACCTGGTGTCGATGACGTCACATCGACACTACAGTGTCCATACCGTAGTAAGGCAGGACGAATGCGAAGGATGGAAGGAGGGGGCGGGGATAAATCAAGATTGAGATATAATCTGACCAAGTATGTAATACACGTGCCCTGTGATCACTGCCCTCAATACATATGGACTGCTGATACTGTAGACTACCAGTGGCGCCATTCGAAGAAATATCTAAAGATAGAACTAGAATGTAGTCTAATGCGCATGGTCGCTAAGAAATAAATTAATAGTTCATCGTTTTCAAATAAGTCAATGCTGGAAAGCTTGACACATGGATTATTGTGTTCAATTTAGTTCTTTTAGGAATATTCAGAGGTCTCGTTTTCCAGTCTTACCTAATACATACATCGTATATATTTACCAGCTACCCACATACAGTATTGAAGTCGGAGCCTTTTATTCAGGGTCTAATTATTTTGTTTCCCTTCTAATAACGTACTCTTTTAAATTGTCGATTCCATGGAAACTGGAAATGAATGAAGGCATACAGTCTACATGTGTGCGACGGTACACGACATGTCGTGGGTGATTGACGACACGACATGGTCTAAATGCACATAATAAGTGATATTTCGGAGGGGATGAGGGGGAACTGGTGAGAGGTAATGTCATTGCTTCAATGCAGATCAATGAAGCCGGCACGACAGCTACGTTATCGCTTTTTTTTTGGCTTGTAAGTTTCTTGGGACTCAATGGTAGGAAGGATCAAAAAGCAGGATAACAATATGCGGGTGTTTATGGGCGTCGACAGTACCCGTAGGCTGTTCGATTGCCGCCATATACTATAAAAAACCTAAATTAATCCATAAGCCATTGTTGACGTATATCTACGTATATCTTGGATACTTTAAAGTTTCACAAAATGGTTTAAGTAATGAATTAAGAGGCAGTGCCATGCGACGTGGCGGCGGAATTGGGCCGGCACGACTGGGGACCCCTCGCTCACATGATACTAGTGTAAGGTGACACCTTTGGTGTCGCGTTTCATGTTGTTTGTGTGCGCATCGGCATAATAATTATGCTGATGTTTATTAAGAAAAGAAATCATAGACTAAAAACTTAAAATCAGCCGGGTTTATGTTTCCGGGGTTATGTTATTATATTTTAACGTGTACCCAGTCTTGCAGTCCTATATCAAGACGAATTTAACGACACCCCATATAGAAATCTACGTACAATATACATCCGTCCGAAAACCTTTATCCTCCTTGACTGATACTTTGACTGATAACTTTAGGTGGCTGATTGTTAAGTAAATAGACACGATGTCTCTGTCTTCAAAAAGATTAGGTAATGAACTTTAATGTATTATCTAAGGCTATAGCCTACCTTTGGATTTAATAATTTATCGGTCTCTACTGGACATTCTTTCCAATAAAAAAGATATTGATAACTGGCCTCAACGTTTTAAGACTGTGTTGCAGCCAACTGCCCCCCGCTTCGAATAAGCTTTTTATATTTAAAATTGTTTTACGTTTGTATACTAAACTAAGACACTCTAAAAGTTGTTAGTCTGTAAGTTAAAAGAATGTTATTTGAAATTCTTTTTTTTCTTTTTACAGCATTTATGGTAGTATATTACATACGTATATTACATGTAGTAAATATGTCGTAATCGCATTGTACAAATCGTGGTATTACATTACGGCTAGTTATTTTCAAAAACAGCGCGGTTTTGTTTTGTGGCGAGCCAATGACTACTCAGATTGTCATTCAATATGGCTGACGTTTAGTTTCATTGAATACCTTGATTTTACGGAGTGATAGTGATCGATATATGTCCGAAATAAGGCCTTTCCAAGGAAGGTTTAGGCGGGAGCATAGCCTTCGAACCTGTCTGGGCATAGCTTTTTTTATTTCTTTGTATTCGACAATCGACGCCATCCTTGTTGTCATATCAAGCAACGCCGCGAGGGTTATAATTGAGAATTAAAATGTGTCAAGGTATAATAATCCACTTTAATTCAATAAGGCTTTATTGAATAACGTATAACGCGGAACTCTATCTGGCGGAACCTCACTCAGCTCGGCTGATCGTTGGTTCGCCGCAAAACAACCTATTTTTGAAAATGACTAGTCGCATTGAAATACGGCGATTTAGACAATCCGACTGCCACATACTTCAGATCATCGGAAAAGACGCTCAGTATTAGTTCTTGCCAGATCTACACAAATATCACTGAAATCAAGATTAGCTATGTTTCACGTACAGACAGATGTAGCATTGGTGCTTGGTAGTATGAAAGTGGAAGGCGGGCGAAGTACGAAAAAAAATAAGTTACAATGTAAACGATTTATTTAGTCAATAATTATAAATTATACTGTCATAAGAATGTATCTAAATGTATGTGGGTGGGAAGACGATCTACGTGCATTAGCCGGTCCGGGATGGATGCGAGTAGCAGGAGATCGGTCGTCCTGACGTTCATTGAGAGGCCTATGTCTAGCAGCGGACCAATAAGGGCTGATAATGATAACGACGATGAAGAATGTATCATTGCATAACTTGGCAGTTAGGAAAAAAAAACATTTTACTTAAGTCATTTTTAAACGCTACTATTGTCGTTCCGTTATTCAAAATTGCTTTTGCATAACTTAGGAAATGTATTTACTATGACACATATGTACTTAAGATATATTTGACTAGCGATCCTCCCCGGCTTTGCCCGTGAATGATAATCAAATCATACACAAACTATATGGTTACGATGTCCAAGGAAGGTTTCCTTGGAATTAGATTGTCAAGAATGTGTAGGAGGCAAATAGATATATAAGTTACTGTTCGCTCTGCATACCCCATTATGGATCTGGCGTGAAGATGTGTGTGTATGCTAACATCAGGTATTCTTTAAGTATCATGTGCGAGAAGCTATAAAATCTGTTCCGATGCAAAAATAGAACTGTACTTGGCCCTACAGACAACAGATATCTTTCGGCGGCCTATCTAGTCCTGTAATTACATAGACTGTGTGTAGACTGTTCATTGATACGAGTGAATGCAAGTGTACGTGCCGTATAGTCTAGTAGCCTTTCAACAAATTTAATTAAAATAATACAATTCAAAGTACATTTTATTAACAATTTGGCTTTCTGCCTTTGATTAAAAAAAAGATGTACTATTTCATACTCAACTGTCACTGTAAAGCATCCGTGAATGTCCTTAAACATATTTTTTTGCAATGTCAACCATAACATCTATGATTTTAACTGGTTTTTACGATGCAGATTCTTATTAAAAGATGTGCAAAATTTAAACATATGAGTGTTTAATTTGACAGTTGCACTTCTTTTATATGGACGGTTTTGAGACGCTCACTTTATATCTTGGTATTTTTCTAAATCTACGATTTTTCACATCTTTTACGTGTAATGATCAACTGTACCAAATTTCAAATTTCTACACTTTCTCAAGTCCTTAATTTTCTTTAATCTCTGCGGACTTATCACACGTTAGCATAGTCACGTGGGAGGGACTTATGTTACAGCGAAAATATATTCAATTTTGTTATAAATTTAAGAAATTTTATATATTTAAGATTTTTATTGTAGAAATACATATAATACATACATCCATGACCTAGACGGGATTCCAACCCGCGTAAACCTCTGGCGTAACACGCGGACTAACCGCCAAGTTCCCAACTGATCCAGAAAGTCGTCAAAAAATCTTAATTAATGGATCTTTTCCTTCATTATTCTTCATTGATTAAAAGGAATATAGGTTTCGATCGAGTAGACTTTGGCGCGTGTATTTGGCGCGTACCTGCGTTACTCAACTCTCCCGCCCGTCGCACACGCATCTACAGGCTGTTTTTTAATCTCAAAGACTAAACTGACATTAGACAATGTGCCATTATATCGGAAAATAAATATAAATTAATTTTTTTATCGAATAGGGCGCAAACGGGAAATCCTTGCCTTTTTATGACTACCGACGCCCATGAATATCCACATAATTACTATGCCCACACATTGCCCGCCTCCCGCCTCATCAATGGGCCACCGGCTACTCACAAACCGCACGAAACACGACACTGGAGATGACACTTTACAGCGATATTATGTGAGCGGGAGGTACCTCCCCGGTCGTGCCGGGCCAATTCCGTTGCATAGGAAGATGTAGCGTTATGTTCTATGCATGGCACTACCTCCTCCTCTGTAGCATGGCCCTACCTCTTCCTAAGAATTATTGATTTTTATAAATTACAGTGAAGAAATGTGAACTTATTTATTTAAAACGAATAAATACAAAATAAACATTTGTTTTAAAGAGGGGGGTGATAAACAAACAATAGAAGAATAGAATCAATAGAAGAAAAGAACAATAGAATCTGGTAACTACCGACGCCCATTAACATCCCCACGTTTTGTGGTTTTGCCCTCACCCACGACCTCCAATGACCCACCGTCTACTCACAAATCGCATAAAATGCTATAGCAGAATCATAACTTCTCATGAGCCTAGATGTCACCACCTCGGTATTCAAAAATAGCCCTCGTAACTCGTTGCTAAAAAGCTTTACTGAAAAAAAGAAACAAGCTGAACGTCCCCCTATAGTCAATAGTGTTGATGATGTATGAAATGTTAACCGCACCCGCAACAAGCTCGCGTAAAATCTAACCAATATCTCAGCTACGATATCAGATCTGACGTAGATGACGTCAAGTTGGCGCTCTGGTACAGTGCGCCGACGTACTGACGCAACGTCTGGGGAGGGGCATCACATACCCACGATATGTACCTGTAACTACTACAGAATACTTTTACTACAAGGTCACAAGGTCAAGGCCGTGTAATGAAAGTATTCTTCACTTGGCGTGGGCTCATCACTCATAATTTTGATCATCATTATTTCGAGATAAAAGATTTTTCATGTTATTCATGGGCTTCACCCAAGCGTAGCAATAAAAGTACCTTCGTGTTATTCACGGGCTTCACCCAAGGGTAGCAATAAAAGTACCTTCGTGTTATTCACGGGCTTCACCCAAGGGTAGCAATAAAAGTACCTTCGTGTTATTCATGGGCTTCACCCAAGGGTAGCAATAAAAGTACCTTCGTGTTATTCACGGGCTTCACCAAAGGGTAGCAACAAAAGTACCTTCGTGTTATTCATGGGCTTCACCCAAGGGTAGCAATAAAAGTACCTTCGTGTTATTCATGGGCTTCACCCAAGGGTAGCAATAAAAGTACCTTCGTGCCAATTATCCCCGAACTATCCACAACTCGTAAGTCCAGTAGATATACTAGAACACCCACGATTAGCCAAGGTACTGAGGCCCATGATGCCATAGGTGGCAAGCCTATGTCCGCTTCGGGCACATTCCAATCCCGGACAATATAATGCGTGCTCAGAATAATCTGTAAAACATTTAATAATAGTTGCCCGACCTGGGGATAGAACCCAGGACGGATACGCGGCTAACGGTCTTAACAGGCGTCACCCGCACCGTTACACCACAGAGGCGATTTTCATCTACATTATGCCTAATTTCACCTGAATCAATTCAGTCGTGATGTAACCGCAGACCGCATTTGTAATGTTAGCATTAGTTATGGTCTGATATTTTATAAAATCTGATGTGGCGCAACCCTGGATATAAAGGATCCGTCACTCACAATACGCAGCCGCGGTACTACCTTTACTACTACGAGTACGATAAGGCGTAGTGCCTATTGTTATGGTATTGGCTACGCTTACGATTTTAGTGAAATTACTTACGTATTCGGTACGTGCCAAGGAGACGCGATAATCACCACCAATTTTATTTATATTCAAAAAGGTTTTTAAAGTAAAACCTCTTTACGCTCGACTTGGGAAGTAAGCTGGTGAAGGTGTGAAGAGAGCGTTACGAAACGAGGCCCAGAGTGATCATATTGACCAAAGTCTCATGTGAAAAATAGGTACCTATGTCAAAATAGGTACCTATGTCAAAATATGTACCTATGTCAAAATAGGTACCTATGTCAAAATAGGTACCTATGTCAAAATAGGTACCTATGTCAAAATAGGTACCTATGTCAAAATAGGTACCTATGTCAAAATTACTTCAAAATTACTTAAGCTGCCAAAGTATAAAGTAAAAGAGTAGATATAGCCTATTTAATTGGAGGAAGAAGGAGGGCAACGAACCTTCACGAAAATGATGCGGATATATATCGGCGTCCGGGAATACCAAAACGCCTATTTATCTGGTATTGCGGATGTCTATGGGCGTTGATGATTACTCACTTACACGTGATCCAGCTGCTCGTTTGCCTCCTATGCTATAAAAAACCTAGTCATTTTAAAATCGCTAACAGATACCTAAATTGTATTTATATTTAGATACTATAGAACGCCCAGCCCCCAAAATTCAATCCCAATTATATTAAAATATGTTCCACTGCAAACCCGTCTGGCTCTGTATCTTAGTAATATCCCTCGTATTTTTTTTTATTCAACGCCCTTCAATATTAAACGTGTCTTACACAAATGAATGGGTATAATGAAACGATATCCAAACTACCGCAGTTTGGATATCGTTTCATTATATTACAACAATAAGGTGTTATGCACAATATGGTACTTTTATTAAATTGGTACAACTAAATATTGAATTCCTCCATTAGCGCAATTCTTTCAAAAAGGGGTGGGATTTTTCCTTTCACGTATTAACACAGATAGGTGATCCAACATAATGTATACCGCGAGATATGACTTGCATTAGAGAACATAACACGACGGAGATGCTTGTTGAGGTGCTCAGTCACAGGCAGACAAACCGTTGGCAGACTGGCCACGACATTTTTGGCCGTGAATAATACAGACCAGATTGCCACAAGTTATACAATTAATTTTCCTCGGAAAATCTGCCGATAGGTGAAAGCCACATGAAATTCTCCTCTGTAGATTTTGAATAAATCGATTGAGAACTTTCGGGGACTTTCTACAATATGTATAGATATCTCGGTTACAATGTCTATAGGCCTGACACCGATGAAGTCAAAACGTCGCTCTGGTACCATGGGACAAAATATTGGCGCAACGGGGCGGTCGCGGGGAGGTGAAAAGATGGAACGGGGAGGGGATCACGTTCCAGGGAATTCGATTGATAATGCGACTGAGTAGTACAATATATGTTATTTGGCAATTCGCATCAGCAGATAGTATTAACGCCATAAAATGTAACGATCTATTTGCAAAGTAAATATTTGTTAATAATTATTTGGCATTGCAACAAGTGTATATTTACGTTTCAATTATGCGTCCATCTCTTCACTTAGTACTTACCGAGTTATTTATTGGGCGAAACGAGTAAACATCGGCTATGGGCCAATAGCGGGAGTGTGAGTAAAACTATGTATTCTGCCACCTGTGCCATGTGCATATATATGCTATACTATTGCTAATAATATTAATATTGTCATGCCGAATTTCGACCACTTCTATCGAGAGAAGCCGTCCGCGCAGTGCATAGTATAGTGTGCGTGTGTTTGTACAGACACAAGTGCACTCCCTATTTCCTCATTATTTCCGGTACGGAAGGTACCGGAAATAATGAGGGAATACGGTAGGAACGGCCTAAACCGGAGAGAAATAAGGCGCGGGACTGACAGCCTAACGAGCTCTTCGAGGCACGGGGCTGTAAGTTACGCTTACTTTCTACCACCGAAAACTTTCTGTCCTTCTGAGTCCTGATTTTGGTCTGCTTTTTTAATAGTATAGGGGTACAAACGAGAAATCGGAGCCTTTCTACTACTACCGACGCCCGTGAACATTAGCATAATTACTATGCCGATGCGGTGCCCTCATTTTCCCCCCCCCCCCACGGACCACTGGCTACCCGCACACCGCACGAAACGCGACACCGTAGGTGTCACTTTACGTCGATATCATGTGAGCGGAGGTACCTCCTCCGGTCGCGCAGGCTCCGCTGCAAATCAGCATGACACTACCTCTTCCGAAAGATATATAAAACTGTTATTAGAAATCTCAAATTTTGATTTTAACTGATATTTGTTATAATTTATAACGCACAAGACAATTTCTACTGGTGATTGCTAAATGAATATTATCATCCCAATAGGAGATTGAGAAAATCGAGAGGTACTCGTGTGTAGGGAGGTCAGAGGTCTGCTGCAGGCGAAATTTGAATAGAAAGTGATTATCATTAAAATTAAAAGATATAGGAAGCTATACTTACCGGTCGTCGAATTTGGAATATGGGTAAATCCAATCATCGTCAGTGAGTAGTACATTTCCGGTCTTGCCTGGCTAATTCGCAGACAGACTCTCTCCCGCTGATGGGAGAGATGCATCCCGATATGAGAGTGTGTGTAACAGCTAATTTAAGTATTATTATCATGGCCAGAGGTGCCTCTTCTCCCGACTCTGACGTCTGGGGCAGCTCACACGCGGTATCTGAAATGTCCTCGGCGCTGACGTGACGTGACGTTTGGCTCGTGGAGAGGATCATGACTGGAAGGATCGTGTCCAGTGCAGCTTCATCGGTTACTATAAGACGCGACGCTTTAGGTTGGTTTAGGTGGTCGATAGGGGTAGAGACAGCCCTCCCCCCTCCTTTCCCACTGATGGGAAGGAGGCATCCCGATATCTATTTGGACTAGTTAAAGTAACTCTTATTAAGTTGGTCGAGGGGACCGAGTCCCTTGGCCCCCTCTCTAATGAGGGGGGCAGCTCAGCTAAAGTTGTCCTGGCATTATCGTGCGGCATGTTGGTGAATTTGGAACACTTTAAGTAAAGATTTAATAAGTAGACATGCTGCATTGAAGCTGATTTTTGCCGCCCCAACGGAGAAACACCTCACACTCACATAATACCACCGCCGAGGTTGGTGAATCTCCGGACCACGGTGGCCATTGGAAGGGAAGAGTGAAGGATGGCAACTTCATAATTATTAAACTACTACTATTATATAAATATAAGTAATCTATTTGCGTCTGGAACCAGTTTGCTCCATTATCTACATATTAATACCTCATTACAGAAACATTATAAATAAATATATACACTAGTACATATATACTTTATTATTTTAATCATCTAAAACGTTACCCACACTACGAGACACGAACGCAATGTTTAAACTTCTGTAACACTATCTGTGACACTGTCGAACACATTAGGAATTCGAAAGAAGTAGTGCCATGTAGGAAGAGATAGTGCTATGCAGGAAGAGGTAGCGCCATGTAGGAAGAGGTAGCGCCATGTAGGAAGGGATAGTGCTATGCAGGAGGGGGTAGTGCCATGTAGGAAGAGGTAGTGCCATGTAGGAAGAGATAGTGCTATGCAGGAAGAGGTAGCGCCATGTAGGAAGAGGTAGCGCCATGTAGGAAGGGATAGTGCTATGCAGGAGGGGGTAGTGCCATGTAGGAAGAGGTAGTGCCATGTAGAAAGAGATACTGCTATGCAAGAGGTAGTGCCATGCTAGATAGGAGGAGGTAGTGCCATGCATAACGCATGACACTACATCGTCCTATGCAACGGAATTGGGCCGGCACGACCGGGGAGGTACCTGTGCATCGGCATAGTAATTATGTGGATGTTCTTGGGCGTCGGTAGTCGTAAAAAGGCTCCGATTACTCGTTTACCCCCTATTCTGTGAAAACAAATTATGACTTACATTTAATTTTTATATATAGGACTCATAAAAACATTTTAGAGTCAAGCTGTTTTCGAAGTCGACTTTTTTGTCATTATGAACGAATTCTGATCTCTGAGCGATCATTAGTACAATATAATATTAAACAAAACCACAAATGTATGCAGATGCAACAGTTATGTTAAGCGTATGACGTAGGTATGACGTACGCCAATCTATTTCCACTACGTCAGTATTACCGTCAGCAATTTTTAGCGTCGTTGGGCTGCGAGGCGAGTC
>JAFELO010000547.1:538025-577176 GCA_017140195.1 Eumaeus atala | reverse complement strand
CCCGGTCGCGCCGGCCAAATTGCCAATGCAATTCTTAATAGATATTAATTTATAATAAAATCTTTTTATATAAAATTTAAAAAGGAATTTCATTGGTAACTCAAGTTCAAGATTTGAATAATTCGCACGAGGTTAAGCTCACGTACCTACGTATAATTTTTTTTCGTGCACAAAATAAAGTGTTGAAAAATAACATTTATATGTTGGCGTGGAAAAAAAAATACTTACAATATCGATTTTGATATTTTTTTGTTTAAAAATTACAGTAAGTAGGTAACACAAAATAAAAACATTGTTAAAAAAAGTCGTGCAACGTTAGGAACAACAATCCGTCTAGTGGCATCCCATAATTTTTACAAAAAAGCTAAGCTCCGCATTGTATAATATTTCCTTAGTAGGACTTAGATATTTTGACAGTATAGGGGGACAAACGAGAAATCATAGCCCTACATATGCCCATGAACATCAGCATAACTACTATGCCGATGCATTGCCCTCCTTTTCACCTCCCCCCGATGGGCCACTTAGGTCTAACTAACCTTCAATCATGCGAATAAGAGACGCTAGGATTATATAAAAAAGGTAATAATCAAAATCTGAGGGGTTGCATTCAAAATTTTTACCATAAAATATAATATGATTAAGATAGTCTCGTTGCGTAGCTGTAGCGACGAGTGCAAAGTGGAGGGGCTAACTGCGCATGTGTACGACTGGAGACCCAATCACAACTCGCGGCCAATACGCGTCCCGCTCACGCCCCTCCTATACCGTATCTCGTACTTTTGCGTAAAAACGGTCATCGCTATACTTTCGTGCCTGCACCTGCAAGTAATAATTAAGCTCAACCTAATGACAGGTGGTCCTTGCAACAGGTGTGTTTATTGAGAGTGTAACGCACGTGGAGGAGGCATGTATGTAAAGATAGTGACATGGGGCTCTCGGTTCTCTCTGCCCAATTGAATGGCGTGAAGTAGGTGAAGTCCTCATCTCAACCTTCAGCAACAACGATTGCTGTGTTTTTTTTTCTGAGGGACCTGCTACTAGTTGGCGACGCTTAGATCAGCCTCAACAGTTCGACTGACTAGCGAAGACTTTTCTGTCTTCAGGTTTAGGGATTGCTGTTGTTATTGTTCTACTCCAGTGACTGGAACAACAATACTATTATTGCTGTTCTAGTGGTAGGTATTGCATGAACACTGTATACCATTTTACACGTATCTGCCCCTACCGTCGCCGGCCTATATACGAATCATAATTCGTAACTACGATCACCCGCTTGGACTTCTTTTAAACCATTAGCTATATTGCCTACACCAGACGCTTTCATTTTCGATTTTCACTTTCACGTTCGTTTCAACTTTCAGTTGGTCAACCAAGTGTTGTGCCATTATACGTTTCGGGAAGGTAAACTAGTTTTGAATACCGCTGTTACTCCTCTAGCTTGGTTTTCACAGCCGTGAACGTTCCTTAACGACCGTTTTCACTATTCTAACGATGGATAGAACTGACGCAACCAAGGCGTCATGAAGAAGCCCTCGGGGAGGCCAATGACGCGACTTAAGATATACGAGTAATAATAACAGGTCTCACCTTGCACTAACATTGATGAAATTGCTTAAAACAGCGTACTATCATTACCGGTAGGCAACGACACACTAGGTGCGCCATCATTTATGAGGGCCAATGACGCGACTCGCGCGTCATTAATTTTTGCATAGGGCCGGGGAGAAAAGCTTAAAAAAATAAAGCAAGTGTCGCTTAAAGGCCTTTGGCCTTGCCAGGTATAGGATATTTATATAGGAAAACCAAGCTTTAGGAATGCCCTAGCCCAGAGATAGGCGCAAGGTGAAGAGGTTATTCCACCAGTCGATAACCATCTGACACGACATTATTTGTTGTTATTTGTGTGTGATTAAATAGGCAAACATTGTGACTATTTATTTATGTAGACACCTACATAATAATTCAGTTATTGATTCTCTCGCAGATAAGGTCGTTACAATGTTGTGTATGTACTCGTTCTATCATGCATCTTTGCTCATGCAAATACTAGATAGTAACAGGATATTACTGTCCATACAATCAAAGGCACTAACTTTGAAATATAAATTATATTCAATTGGAAAATATGCAAACTTTTTATTACATATGAAATGTGTCTACATTGATCACTACTTGAGGGTTCTGTAAAGGAAAAAATGGAACCCCCACATCATTCTTCTTAGGTGTGTCTGCAAAGAGAACCCGAGGTTAGTTTTCGTTAATAAAGAGTCATGTTATTTGGCAGAAGATACTACTCGTGAGCACGTCATGAAACAAAATACCTTATGTTGAGTTAGTAAATACACTAAAGAACTATTATTTATAGTGATTATTTGAAACAAAGGGCGTTCGTGGTTTTCGTATTTTATTTCGTCGAAATTTTTGGGTAAGACGATCGTCCGTGTTGACTGAGGTGTGTCCTCTCCAAAGACCAGACCCCAGTACCACAGCACACATGGCAAGAGGCCCCGCATACTTATTAAACGATATATTTACTACTTATTTTTATTTTGTGAGAGGTAGTGCCATGCTGCATTGCAGCAGAATTAGACCGGCACGACCGGGGAGGTATCTCTCGCTCACAAGATACCGGCGTGAAGTGTAGGTAGACCATTGGGAGAGGGGAGAATAAAATGGCGCATCGTGTAATTATGTGGATGTTCATGCGAGTAGGTAGTCGTAAAAGGGCTCATACTGCTCGTTTGTTCTATATATTGTATACTATAAAAAATTATAAGTTGGCTTTGACCTACCTTTGAACCCAGGTGAAGCCAATTTAACTGAGGGGTTATGCTCCTTGCATGCTCCTTACAAGAACAGGAGCTTATAAGAAGAGGGGACAAAAGATCAACAGGAGGAGGCATCTTTGCGCACGGGGCGAGGGACGAAGATGGGAACCTCACCCCATTGCACTGTCTCAAAGATGGTGGGGTTATCCTGTAGTGCGGGACAACTCCAACTGTAGAGGTATCGCTCCCTCAAGGGGCTGACTAGCCGTCGAGATGCCCTGACAATTTGTTGTTCCGCGGCAACTCACCATGGACGGCACTGATGGCACTCGCGATGGTTTTTATGAGTATTCGGCACTATCATGTGCCGCGAGTCCCACGCACCACTGGACCCCACCCAGGGCCGGTGAAGGCGCGTAGATGCCTCGCGTCAACAAAAAAGATAATAATCGCACGAATCTTATACTGAAACATTCCTCGGAAACCGATCTATCTATTTATGGAAATCGATCTATCTATTGATGGAAATCGATCTATCTATTGATGGAAATCGATCTATCTATTGAAGGAAATCGATCTATCTATTGAAGGAAATCGATCTATCTATTGATGGAAATCGATCACACACAGACAGACAGTTTTGGGTACCTTGCTTTATAATATGTATAAAATTACTTGTTTATTTTATACTGTGCCACAATATCAAAGTGCACAAGTCAATAGTGGCTGCTATGCATATGGACCATTATCTAGGGCACACGGGTCAATGAACTTGATATTCTTAGAGTTGAGTTTTCTCTAGATTCTAGAAGAATACGACGGAAATTCTCATTTTGAAAAACGTAACTCTTATACATATTATAATTTCGTCCTGCCTGCCTGTCCGTCCGTCAGTTTGTCCGTCCGTGTCCCTCCGTCACAGACGTTTTACTCGGCACTTTGTGGGTACTGTATGTTTGAAATTCAATTCGGAAGGCTTTTTGTTGACCACTAGAAAATTATGTAGAATCAAGTATGATCTCCTAAAATAAAATTATTTTAGGTAGCGCTCCAAATATATAACATAGGGATATTTTTTTTTATGTGGACATGAGTGTGGGATATCCTTGGATCGGTACTTCTAAATGGAAGGGCTGTTTCTAAGAGAAAAAAATTATAGCATAATGGGGCAGACGCGAAAACGGATCCTTTAGGTGACTACCGACGCCCATGGACATCCGCATGATTGTTACGCAAATGCGTTGCCCTCTTATCAGCCCCCCATGAATGGGCCACCGTTTACTCACAAAACGTACAAAATGCGACAGCGACGCTGTCACTTTACGGCGGTATCAAGTGAGCGAGGTACTTCCCCGGTCGTGCCGGCCTAATTCTGTGTTCAGAAATGATAAAAAGTGTGTGTATATGTTTGTAGATTTGCGTCTATGTGTGCATGCGTGGATGCGTGCGTGTCCTTCTAGCTTTTGAACTACCGAGAGGGAAATTCTAAAAAAAAATTACTGGTTTGAATTCTCTATTCAATAAAATTTTAAATAAAAATTGTTTTCAACATAATCGGTTTGGCAGTTTAAGAGATAGAGATAGATAACTTATGTTAAGCTTCAATTTAAAAATTTTAGATAAATATACTACATTCTGCTCGAGTGCTATTCTAGCCTAGTTGCTTATTCTAATTACCACCTTAAGTATTTCTAAGGCGGCAGGCCTCAGTTTTGGCCCTTCCCAGCTCTCGAGGAGGATTGACTCTCTTAGTTGCTCGGTTTCTCTTTTGCCCCGCATGACAAGTAATCGCGCTAGGTCTTACATGGAGCCACTGTCGACTCACAGAAGGACTTTGAATTGCCCTACATCAATCAGACGGCACCTCAGCCGAGTAGATCGATCGGGCGCGCGCCATCCCAATCCTCTCGTTACAAACGCTGTGGACTACGACCCAAACTGTGTGACAATAACTAAAAAATAACTAAAATATAACATAGGGGTGTTACAGGTACCAGACATCGGAAACATGCTAAACATTCTTATAAATTTAAGAAATTTTTAATATTTAAGACTTTTATTATAGAAATACATATAATACATATATAAACATCCATGACGGAAGCGGGATTCGAACCCGCGACCTCCGGCGTAACACACGGACTCGCCGACACGTTACCAACTGAGTCAGCCGGTCGTCATTCACATCACTATCACGGGTCGTCCTCCCAGACACGTTCTGTCGGACGAATGCGACCGCGTCACTACAACACTCAAAGAAAACCCAAAGGGGTCAACAAGGGACTCGCAAACGCCCCAGATACGAGTGTAGTCAGACAACAACACACCCTTTCGGTCGGTCAAGAACGGTCGGAACAACACCATTAGAGTCCCAAAGGTTTCGCCACTAATATGCTTTAATTAACTAAAAAATTAGTGCCCATTAATCCCAATAGGATCCGCGATTGGCAAGGTTCAAATAGTAACATCGAACCCGTTAAGTATTCTAGGACTACCGCGCGCGAGTCTTTCCTCCCGTCAAAAGTAGGAGGGGGCCCCCGTGGTCATGACCCTGGATACGACATTTTAGCTACCACGCGGGACTGAGAGGCCGCCTGATACTGGCCGTGATAGTAATAGTTAAATTGGCTGTGACAGACATAACGGGATGCATCTCTCCCATCTGCGTGAGAGTGGGTCTCTCACAATTTCCACCCCAAATCTCGCAGACAGACGAGCACTCATAGCAATCAATCTACATCTCTCCTTCTACAGTATAAGTTCTCTATGGTCTACATCTCTCTTTCTACAGTATAAGTTCTCTATGGTCTACATCTCTCCTTCTACAGTATAAGTACAGCTCATAAAAGCTCAACTTGAGAGAAGAGCTTTCAGAGGGTTTTTTATAGCATAATTGGGAAACGAGAAATCGGAGCCTTTTGACGACGAACGGCCATGGATATTCGCATGATGGTTACGCAGATGCGTGGCCCAACTATCATTCCCATCAATGGGTCACCGGCTACTCACAAACCACATGAAATACGACAGCGACACCGATTTTATGCCGGTATCAAGTGAGCGACAGGTAGTTCCTCGGTCATGCCGGCCCATTTCCGTTGCACTGAAGGATCTAGCGTCATGCACCACGCACGATACTACTTCCTCCTGTGCAGCATGTCACCACTTCTTACGAAAAGAGAGTTATAATCGTGTGACTGTACAGCCCAACAGGAGGTTGCGCAGGCAGGTGTGCTGAACCAAACATGTCACTTGACAGACCAGGTTTGGCCACTCGATGTGCTTGGCCAGGAGAGTAATAGGCCGACAATTTACAATAAATTTCCAAGATTCACCAGATTTAACAAGAGAGCTAGAACATAACTTACTCAACGATTCTCCGGGCAGTACCGTATGGTGTGCGCCTTGTCGCCCGTGGCGCCGCAGCGGCGGCAGCAGTAGGTTCGGAGGATGGGGCAGCGCACGCGGCCGCGGCTGTCCTTCAGGGGGTGCGTGCTGTACCACACCTCCGGGTGATCGTTGTTCTTGCAGAACGCGCATTCCTACGAGCATTACATCAAATTAGTGTGCATCCACCTCGTATTCGCCCGTAAATAAATTATATAATAAGTAAAACCTTTCTTGTGAATCGCTCTATCCATCCAAAACCAAATGAAAATTCGTTCAGAAGATTTTGATGAAAGCGAACACATACAAGCGGATAGCTTTTTGGGACTTCGTTTTATAATAAGCATACATTACTGACTGATGTCTTAAGTTTACACGAGTTAGTAATTACAATATAACACTTTTCGACTTTATCGCGGTTTATTCGAGTATTCAACAAGATCGACGTTTCAGAAACTTTCGAGCAACCACACCACGAGGAAGCAATAGACATTAAGATCTTTTTTGCGATAATCGGAAGAACTTAACAATTAAAATGGTTCGCGTATCCTTTTAACAATTAAAATGGTTCGCGTATCCTTTTAACAATTAAAATGGTTCGCGTATCCTTTTAACAATTAAAATGGTTCGCGTATCCTTTTAACAAGTTGTGACACCTGGAGATCTGTGATCCCAGTCCACCCATGACCATTGCGTAAGTAAAACTTCGGAAACGTGGAGATTGTAAAATAACTAAATAGACCTCGATAAAATCCGTAAAGTTTTTATTATTATTGGATGATAAAATATACTCGATGTAATCCGGTAAACAAAGAACAACGATAAAATCGTAATGAAAACCAGCGCCCTTTTACCTCGGTGATTAAATATGGTGGCGGCACGAAAATTTTATCTATTTTAATGATTAATTAACTTTTGGCCATCGTCATATGATTGTGCAGTGGTCTGGTTAGTGGCAATCGATCGAACGGGTGGTCCCGGACTGGATTCCGTCCAAGGGCAACCTATTCATATGCACCTAATACCTCACCAGGGTCACAAATTGGATCTTGATGCTACTTGTATATCAATTTCTTCTAAACTGGAAACACTCCTCCTATTTTCTTAAGATTAAATTAGTTGCGGGTCCCAAGGTAGTTTTTAACATTCCCCCGGCCTCCCTGCGATCATATCAAAGGGTCTAAGTGGTGACCGCTGTCGATCCTGGAGACACAGGAGTAGCAGCGGAGGGCAACTGTAGTGCCCTCCGCTGCTACTCCTGTGCCGGAAAAAATGCCCGGAAAAAAATCTTCTAAGTGTGTTTCTTACATTTATTGATATTATTATCTGTTAGACGTCGCCCGTTACAAGCTCTAAAGGTTATCAGGGGTTTCAGCGTGGTATGATCGTAATCCATTAATATGAAAACTATCAGCGCCCCGCGGATTCGCTAGCATAATTCCACTCCTATAGGTCGTAGCGTTATATTGTAGAGCCTATAGCAATGCTCGATAAATAGGTTATTTACCCCCAAAAGAATTTTACAAATCGTACCAGTAATTCCTGAGATCAAACACAAAGACAAACAATCAAACACAGACACTCATTAGCTTTATTAGTATATAACTCGTTTGTTCAAGCTAATCACGGAATTCACTGGACCGATTTTAATGAAAATTCGCGCAGATTTCTTTTATTAATTTTATATATTTAAATAAATTTGTCTCCTTTAGAGTTATAGATAAGCTATTATTATTACCAGACTTTCTTCGTCTACTGCTAAACGAGGGCGTGCTTCGATTCACTATCCCATACATTCTTGTATACTTGTTTATGGTGTCTGACTTAAACGCGTTTATACGTGTATATTTTTTTTGGGTATACTAACTGGTCTGAGATATAATAGACTAGCTAACTAGACAGCTAAGAAGTTACTTGTCTAGGGTATCTGACTTAAGACACGTTTAATAATGCCTTTCTTTCGCTGTACTAACTGGTAACAGGAACAATAAACTAGACAACTTGCTAAGAAGCTTCTTGTCTAGGTTGTCTGACTGGCCACAGAAACAATAATGCGTGATATTCCATAGGTTAATTAATATAGCTAATTAAATGGTACAATCTTCTCCATTTCTTTACGAACAAAAGGGCGTGTTACGGATTAAACACTATCATGTTCTATATTTAGAATTAGCTGATATGTAGTCGATCATTTGTCTTAACTGTTACACATATACGAATATTGTAACATCGTCCTAGTCGAATTTCGGCCACGGCGCCCATCTCTAAAGAGACAAGCCAACTGCACAAATCATATATTTTTATTATACCATAGGAGGCAACGAGCATATGGGCCACTTGTAAGTAAGTAATCGCCAACGCCCTTAGTCATCCGCAACACCAAAGATTCGCAGATGTGTTGCCGGGCTTTTAGAGATAATTAGGCTCTTTACTTGAAAATCTCTAAGTCGTATCGGTCCGGGAGTAACGAAGGGTGTAGATGATCCCACATAGAAGTAGTGCGTGGGAAAAAATTGACATCGATATGGTGCCGGTGAAATGTTGAATTTTGACGCGAGGTCCTTCAGCTAAAACCATTAGTCCGAACAATTCCTCGGGACGCTCACAAGATAAATGCCGTAGAATACGCAAAGTGAAGTGGCATCTCTACGCATGGCAAGGGTATCGAGCTGGTTGGAAAGACCTTAGCTATCGACGATGCAAGCCGCTCTACGTTGAGTACGGTTATATGGAATGGGCTGATATTGCGGGGCTCCAGCCCAAAGGTGAGGGGGAATACTCGCATTGTATAGTTGCAGCCGATGCGCTGGTGTGAAGTACTGCTTCGCCCTATACCGGGCACGCATAGCTTGGGAGCCAATTTAGCCTCTAATTCCAAGTAAATGCGTAACTGAACGTTGCTCGAGATTCCTACGCCAAGTATTGCCAATGTTACCTTAGGCTATTAGGGAATTCCTTTGAAACCGAGGAGTAACGACAAAGGATGTTCTTTTAGAAGTAAACGCCCAAACTTTTGTCTTCTTCGGTTCAAACTGGACTATGTTTAGTCGGCCCCGTTCCGAGACTTTTGATAACAAAGGCTCGACTTGAGACACAAGTTTGTTCCGGTACTGGTTAATTTCTATGTAAAATATTGACGCGGCAAGTGTATAGAGCGTCTCCGGTGCTATCGTCCGCATGGCTGTGAATGCCACCGGTTTGAAGCATGTCATCGATATGCAGAAGATACGGAGAGACAGAACGCCACCTTGTGGAACGCACGCATCGACAAGCCTTAGGTCCGAGCATGCACCATCGACTACGACCTTAGTGTCTGTCGAAAATCTGGCAATCCAGTCGCATAATTTCGCGGGAATCCCAAAAGCCGGAAGCTTGGAAAGAAGAGCTTTGTGCCAAACCCGATCAAAG
This sequence comes from Eumaeus atala, assembly GCA_017140195.1. NCBI lineage: Eukaryota > Metazoa > Arthropoda > Insecta > Lepidoptera > Lycaenidae > Eumaeus > Eumaeus atala. The sequence continues at coordinate 567,610 of JAFELO010000547.1, read as the reverse complement.
GCTTTTGCTATGTCCGGACTCACCGCCAGCGCCTTCCCCTTTGCTTCAACAGCCTCCGCCCATCGATGAGTCAGATAAATAAAGAAGTCATCAGCCAACAGAGCGTGATGGGAACCGTACTGACAGTCAGTAAGTAGCTTGTGCTCCTCTACGTGCCGCAGGACCTGGCCATTGATTATTGTTTCCATTACCTTTGAAAATAAAAGGGTCATTGGTATAGGACGGTAGTGGGACGGGTCCGAGCGGTCGCTTTTCTTGGGATCGGGTGTGCGCAGATACAAGCGCACTGCCTGTTCCCTCGTCCTCTCATACGATGGGACGGCAATCCGACACGACCAGAGTGAAATCAGGTGCAGGACTGACGGCTTAAAGTGCTCTCCGAGACACGGGGGTGTTACACTGCCAACTTCTTGACTTCGGACTGTTATGAGAAATTGAAAAATCCCAATGAAACTTAAGTTCGACCCGGGACTCAAACTTAGGACCTCACGACTGTGGTTGTACATGTTTACCACTAGACTACGAGGCAGTCAGTAACAGATATGTGTATAAATGTATGTATATAAATATGAAACAAAATGAAATAAATAGTCTATATACAGTCAAATAAACGAAAAGTATTTTATTAATAAAGATGCTGATCCAGCAGACGTTCATTTGCCGGGTTGGATGAATAACCCTTGGTAAAAAAGGTGTATGAAAACTAGATAGTAGCCGATTCTAAGACCTATATGCATATAAAATTTAGTAAGAATCGGTAAAGCCGTTACGTTTAACTAACATTGTGACACGAGAAATTTATATGTAACAATAATGTTACTTATATATGGAACGCAACACATGCAAATAAGTAAAGCTTCTATATATGAACATATACTCATAAAACATAAGCCTCCCTCTGGCAGCCGGATAATGAAAAGAAACAAAAGTTTTAAGTAAACGTTCCCACACAAATTTGTTATTTTTTTGCTTCTTTTACCGTTTTTAACAACAAAAATAGACCTATCCCTCAAATGGTTGGTGTAGATTTCAAACATACGTTCGATGTTTCAACAAAAAAATTAATTACGGACTTAAAAACACGTTTGCGTGTGGGGAGTCATCTTTGAGTACGTAAACGTGTTCTTTGACTCACGTGTTAACCTCATTGACGCAGTGTTAAACAATTTAACATTCCATCATATAAACCCTGTGTAACTGCGTTAATTACAGCTGCTTTGACCCACAAAATATGTTAAAGGACCAAATGTATACACATGCCTAAACGTGACGCGGGAAATTCATTTACGCGTCATTGGTTCTGGGTGGGGTGGGATGGTGTCGGAACGCGTGACACTGTCGAACACCCACTAAAACCACCGCAATGTGCCATTAGCGCTTTGGTGAACATCTCCAGAACTGTCAATCACTCATTCACCTTGGGCGAGTCAGTTATCTTAAATAGCGACCTCACCTGCTAAGTGGTCTTCCACAACACAGCACGACTGCGGCAACTCAGGGGCATAGAACCGCAAAAGAACGGGGACGGCTGGGGTTGCAATCCTCTTGTCACGTTAAGGCGTCTCCTACTCTTACTATTAAGCCCCACTGCCACTACAAGCTGTTTCATGATGAGAATCCAATGCGCTGTGAAGTCGACCAAAAACTTACTTCATCAAAATTTAAATTCGTAAAACTTTAAAAGTAGCAAACCATCTGCTTCTGTAATGAGTTTCGCTGTCTCCGCAAGGTGTCGACGTAGCTCAGCAGCAGGTTGAAGTGGCTGGGCGAAAGCGAGAACAGAGCGGCCTGCTGCACCGACATCGCTCTGTCGAAGCCCGTATCTTGTTGCATGTCTGAAATTACAAATACATTCTTGAAAAGTAAACAACAGCCAAGAGCGAGTCGGACTACGAAGGGTTCGATAGCAGCAAACCACTTAACATCACAAAAAAAAAACCATTGTACAAATTTTGTTCATACCGGTTTACGTTTAAAGATTTGACTTTTTATTATTATTTATTTTGTAGTACAGAGGGGAAGCGAGCACTCGAAGTGAAGGACATTGGAGGGCAGGAAGGCAGGATATCGTCACACATGCATAACAATTATGCGTATCTGATGGCCGTTTGGCCGGTCATAATAGACTTTCTATACTATAGTAGAACATACGAGTAATCGGAGCCTTTCTACGACTACCGACATCCATGAACATCCCCATAATTACTATACCTCCCAATGGGCCACCGGCTACTTACAAACCGCACGAAAACCGACACCGTAGGTTTCACTTTACGTCGGTATCATGTGAGCTAGAGGTGCCTCCTTGATCGTGCCTGCTCAATTCCGCTGCAAAGTTTGAATTAGATTGTATGTTGATTAATTTTAAATAAATTGAACATTTTGTAAAGAAGTAACGCCGCGGTAAGCCTGATATAGCGTCCGCAATCTGCGTTGCTGGTACCAGAAAACTGAAATAGATTTGAGTTTCTTTTATAATAATTAATCTTCAATTATGACTGATGATTATCATTAGCATCATCATGGTCAGTCTTCATCTCTTTACTACTGGAGCTGGACGTAGAAAAAATATTGAGCTTACTCTATGTATATTACTATGATATAGTTACACTGCAAGGACAACTGCTCGCGCTCACATAATAGTGTCGTGCGGCTTGTGAGTAGCCGGTGGCCCATTGGGCCCATTGGGTCACCGGCTACTGATAAGCCTCACACATTACGTGGCACCGGCATTATGTGGATGTTCTTGGGTATCGGCAGTCCTGAAAGGCCACGATTGTTCTCCACATACAATAAAAGAAAACTGATATAGATTGTATGTGAGGTTTCATCAAGTAATTCACTGTTCGCCGGCCTAATGCAATTGGCAAAACAATTTTTTAGAACAACACTTTCCAGTATATTTTCGGGAGTAAATATTACCGGATATTAAAAATACTATTTTTTATTTTAGTTTTTGGGTGATGAAATTTGGAACTTTTGTATATTTTGACATCAAAAATTCGACATTAACTCTACTTTAGAGATATGGAGTAAAAATAATTATAGATACCAAAAGAATGTAAAAAAATCAGCCAAAGTAAAAAAAAACTATAAAGGTCAGTTATTTAAAAAAAAAAAAACAATTATTGACCATCGTTGCCACCTGTCAACGTGCATATGAGATCCCACTTCCCAGAACACATTCAAAAAAATGAAAAAGCACCCTTCACACGTAAGATAGATAGGCCGGGATAGCCTTCACAGTTATCTCGGGCTATCTATCTGTATTTAGAAATGTCTTGACGCTGATTTTCAATGACTTCTCATTTTCAATACTTAATGAGGTTAATTATTATTATTAAATTATTTTTCTTTTTTTTTTAAATTTCTTACCTTTGCTTCGCTTCGTTTTCTCGCTATCCAAGCTCGACGCTTGTGAAGTGCTTCGCTCCAGGCCTCTGCTTGGGGTCCCGACGGTGACCTGAGCCTCCAACACTGCGGGGTCCATCTTGACAGCGAGCAATGCATCTATACACAATGGCGTAACATTTAACATTCATGACGACTTGAGGTGCGTATAAATGACGAAGTCGAATTGTCTAAGGGGCCGTATTTTAATTGCCGATAGACATATAAAAAAAACAGGGCCGTTTAGTTTTGTGGTGGGCCATTATTAGCCAGATTAAATACGGCTGAGTGAAATTCGGGCAGAAAGTGTTCGGCGATATATCTTAATCAACGAAGTTAATTTTGTTGAATTAATGTGGATCATTATGCGATTCTTTGGAATGTTTCGTTCATAAATTTATTGACATGACAATAACAATGGCGGCGTTTGTCCAATACTGAGAAACTAAAAAAAGCGATGTCCAGGTAGGTTTTAAGTGTTACGAAGGTTGTTTTTTGTTGGCACACAAAACACTTGGTCTAGTTCAATGCTTGTACCGGTCACTATCACGGCCTAAAATCAAGATATTTAATTTGGCTAAACGTCAGCCGCCATGACCGTCGGGCTAATCGTTGGCCCGTCTCAAACAAGGCCCTGTTTTTTAAAATGGCTAGCCGTAATGTTATATGGCGATTTGCACAAAACGACTACGACATATACATCAGGTGTATTTGTGCATCTGTTTGTCTGTCTGTTACCACAGAACTATCCACAAAAAATAAAAAGGGAATTTACTGACAATAGAGAAAACGTTTTTCATATCTGTTTTAATATAATACTGAAACTGAAATAAAGTGCAACACTTTCTGTTTTCAAAAATTCCAGTCTATAAATTAATAATGTATAACCTATAATGTATAGATCGGCATAAAATACACTTTGCCTATATACCCATCACTTTCCATTTAGGCAAAGAATCTGCAACAGCGAATTAAAAACATACTTATAAAACTTAGTGTTACAGGAATAATACGGTAAGATATTTCATGTGTTACCGAATTAAAAGACACTAATTAAAAATACACCTTGTATTTGGGTCCCTTAGTGACCGTTGCTTAGTTAACCGTGGCAACTAAATAAGTAATCCCCTTTTGGATGAAGTTTTTGATATGTGCTCATAACCTTCCTCTCAGTTTGCTATAATTAAATAAGAAATATAGGTCTTACCTGACTCAGTGACTTGCGCTTGACTGTGCACATCTTCATTAGAAGAGCTCTGAAAGTTATATTGTCAAGAATATCATCAAGAGGAAGTGACATGATGTATTGCAGCCCATGGGCCGGCGAAACTACGTCAGCTAAATCGGGCACCTCACCTCACCTATTCGACCTCCTCTGTCTCAACACACACAATACCAAATGGTTAACAAATCTCCGTGGCCGAACTCCAAAGTCATCGAAAAATACCGATCGCTTGTTTATTCCCGTGCTGAACTACAAAATCGCCAACTTATTTAAATCGAAACTTAGTTAACAGCCATCCCCTTTCGTGCGGTGTGTGAGTTTCCGGTGACGCCACGAGAGGGCGTAAATTAATTATTTATGTGATTGTTATTTTTTTTGTATTGCCAGTAAGTTATTTTGGGAATTACAGGAAGGGCCATTATTCTAATTATTTCATATCAGGCCAAACTTGTGACCCCATGAGCAACATATTCAAGTGAAGCACAAAAATAGATAAGATAACATTCCAATAACATCAGTTTCTTTGTTGTTGGTTTATCTTTCATTTATCTGCGAAATTTACTAAAGAATATGTTGTTGTTACAAACAAAAAGTTTTGTGTGGCGAATGGAGTCATTTACATATTTTGCACTTGATCACAAGAACTTGTCTTTGGTACATATATCGGGCACTAGTAGAGCCCTGCGTCTCCACCCTCGTTACCCGCATATTTTTTTGGCATATAACATTCGATGGTAATATCACCGAAACAATTTTGCAAATCAGACCAGCAGTTCCCGAGGTTAGCATTCAATCAAACAAACAAACTATCAAGCTTTTTTAATAATAAGGAGAAGATAGACAGCAAATGAACTCTCAGAAATTCAGAGCTATTTTGTAAGAAGCGAAACTTAGGGTGTATGTGCCTTGCTGATACGCAAAGAAGAATACTGTTAATTGAAGCAAATCTCTCTTACTAATGTTAATGTAGGCGCCTACTGCTTAATGTATAGGGTAGGGTAGTAGGGGAGGGTGGAAGAGAGGGAAAAGGTGTAACTATCTTCATACGTAAATTCTTCAAGTAATTGTACAACATAAATAACTGCGAGAAATGTAAGACTTACAAACCGCGCTTTACATTTGTTTTTGCTAAGTAAATGAAACAGATGAAATAGTTTTTTTACTTAAATAATTATATTTCTAAATGTACCAAGAATGTACAAAAGTATGTAAATAACTTTGGTAAAAAAATAAATGTAAGTATGTAAATAACTTTGGAATAAATAAAGAATGTTATATCATGGTAACTCACCGGTGGACATGGATTATGTATAACATCGTTGAAGATCACCTGATCGGTCATGGATTTAGTGCTTCCTGTTATTATATCCATTATAATAAAAAGAAAATGGACAAGATTAACTTCTAAATACGAGTAGCATACAGGTATAACAGCTGTAATACAATATTATTCAACTAAAATTCTTTTTACAGGAACAATATCGAAGCCAACTAAAAGTAGGTATTATATTTTAGGACTACCTTCATTTTAAAATCTATTTATATTTTAGGTAATAGCAACGTGTTAATAAAATGCGTTAATATAGTCATTGAAACGAATACAATTCATATTTTTTTAGTTTATGTCCATAGTATTCTTATTTTAGAAAATAATTAAGTGCTATAAATAAAATGTTATTAACTGGATAGTAAAATTTTAGCAGATTATTTGCGTAACTGCGCCATCTGTGTATGTAAATAGAAACCAAAATTCCTAGGGAGAACAGCGACAATACTAACAAGTTCCGCGTGCTTTATATAGATGGCCACATTGTATATAATGAAAACAAAATTCCTACGAAATAATCTTAGTCGTAGACCCTTAGCTTTAATTAATATGTAATTAAAATCTTTACAATTATGTCCCAATCAGTAGATGATATTTTATATATATAGAAAATATTAATAAACCTGCTTAATTCCTACTTATTTCGATATATTGGCATAGGTATTTTTATATATCCCACGTTCCTTAAATAAACATAATATTACTAAAGACGTTACGCATGTTCCATGCTAGATGGCGCTTTATCGCTGTGAGTTTTCTATTGGTTTGCGCTCGCGGTTGTGGTTGGACACATCACAATTCACACAATTCTTTAATCTTTACTTACATGTAACTAAGTGCGGTTGTGTTTTTATTGGGCTCATTGTAGTTCGTGCGAAAGCCCTAAACAGTGCCGATTCAAATGTAGTCCCCTTCGCGTTGTCTACGTAAGGGAACATCAGAATTTCAAGAGATAAATCAATGCAAACGTAAGTAAATTTCACATAAAGTTTTTCACGATTAACATTGCACATGTTACATGCCATTCAAGGATTTTCCACGATACAATTCTCAAAACCTGATAAGGTTTATTGAGCGAGTGAATTTGATTTTCATACCGCAATCTAGGTGAAAATAAAATAGCAATTAAAAAAGCTGATTGGATTTTTAATGCTTATAATTTTTTTTTAATATCGTATATAGACAATTATTTTAATATAATTAGAATGACTCAGTGTCACTTTAACGTTATGATCTCAGAAATAAATATAGTGTAGGGTGTAGACTATAAAACCCCTATAAATAGATGGGGTCTCCGTCCAGATATGCGACACTTGGCCTCAATTATAAGCGAAAGGACTGACGAACAATGTTCTCCACATCCATGTCCCCTCTTGCACGTGGTGCTATATTAAGCTGTTGCCAACCAAAGACAAAGTTATTCACGATGGCAAAAAGTAAAAATGTTGACCTCGATTGTATTTACCTTTTATGTTTGAAAAGTGATAACATGTGGCTGGGTTTTTTATCATTATTACATTATTAACTCTCGTCATGATGTTGAGAATTTGTAGAATCGATTAGCAGACGGTTTTGTCATTATTTGAAAAGCGCCATATAATGGACTGATGTAGACATTAATGACGATACTTAGTGGATGAATCACGTAATTAAAATAGAAAATATTTATACAAACAGATTTTTTGACAACGTTAACTTTACATTTTAGTGCACATTCGTTCTTGCACAGAATAATTTCAGTTACCAAAGAGTGCAAATATTTTGGCACACGTAGCATTCAATTATAGAAATGAGAAAAATTTAAATATTGAGGCCATCTACTCTTAAACGAAATGATTGAGATAAAGAATTTCGCCAAAAATTACTAGTCTGCTTTAAGCCACATGACTGGTAATACTTATTCCTAACATAACGTTATTTCATCCACTTGCTGAGAGATAGAGTAGTTGTGCTCGAACCTTTGTCTCTATTTCCCCTATAGGAATTTGAAAAAATAAACCGTTGTGCTAGGTTCCGTAACGCTTTCGTCACACGTGCACGATTTAACTAATCAAGCGTGCGTAAAGAAGTTCTACTTCAAAAACCCTTCATTGATAAAAAGTTAATAATGTCATGCTAAACATAACAATATGTTATTAACATACACACAAGTTTTATGTTTCGTATGCTATAGGGACAATGGAGAGGTGAGAACACACGTTTTCTTGATCTCTTTCGCTCACAGCCAGTTTCGTTTCATATAACTAACGTTTTACTTCGTTGTGTGGTCTACATCGCACTCGTACTATCGTTGGGACAAACGCGGACACTCATTGTCTAAGTGTATTAATAGTTCCAATGTATATTTCCACTGTATAAGTTTGAAAAAGTCTAGTCAAGGTCATGTCTGGGACTAGGAGGTGAGGTCGATGTCACACTTCCACGGATCGCCGACCTTTTCGATCTGACCGTTAACGTCTAACATTAACATATAATTAAAAATACTCCTCCTAATTCAAGAGCCCTTGATCAGGTGTTAGATAATGCTATATTCTAATCACCATTACTCGCATCAACGTCTGACGATGAAGGCGTCTATTTAATTATTTTATTGATGAATAAATTTGGTAGATTTTGTTTTTTCTTTCATTGTATTATGGGACAATGCGTACAATCGAGCAATCGGAGCCTTTCCACGGCTACCTATGTCATGGCCCATGAACATCAGCACAATTAAAATGCCGATGCGTTGCCCTCCTTTTTACCTTCTCCCTAATGGGCAACCGGCTACTCACAAACCGTACGAAACGCGACACGTTGTTTGTGTCTTTACGGTGGTATCAAGTGAGCGAGGGGTACCTCCCCGGACATGCAGACTCAATTCCGCTGCAATGCATCATCGCAGTACCTCTTACTACTTTACTAATTGTGGTGAATCAAGCACGAAATTGAGGGATAACTTGCAAGCTGCAGGGGAATTTCTCAAGGATTTATTTTCACGTAAGGGCAATAAACATGGATTAGGTGATGCGTACGTACATTCTACACAACTAAAAATATAAACCTGAAGAGTTTTGAACGCGCTCATCTCAGGAACTACTGGCCCGAATTGAAAAAATATTATTGAGTCGAATGAATAGTCATTACTCGTGGGATAAATTATATACAATAACGCCACGGCGGACCGGAGCTACGCAGGTGAAACCGCGGGGTGGTGCTATTGACAGTCATTGAATAAATACAAGCGTAGTATTTATTGGCATACCAATTGCAGCTCCAAAGCGCAGCGATGACGCTTCCATTTGAACGCGCGCTGCTCTCGAATCCTGCCGCGGGAGTATTGACGGGGTAAAATTGAGAAAATTATATAAGCGCGACACGATTCAATTCGTATTAGTTTCCATTCTTCTCCCTGCGTCTTTTACCGCATTCTCTATGACCCGAGGAATTGTTCGGCTTAATATTATCCTTTTTAGTGAAGTAGCAGAATTAGCAACACAAGTAAAAGTGCTATCCCCATTATCTCGAAGCCTGTGTATCCTCAACTGTGTGGTTCAACCACTTTTTACGGCGTACAAGACCAGCTGTTCGGTATTCAAGATCCTATACGGCGTAAACGGAAACGGATAATCGGAGCCATTTGACGAGTACCCACGCCCATAGATATCCGCTATTGTCATGCAGATGCGTTGCCATCCTTTCCGCCTCTCCAATGGGACACCGGCTACTCACAGACAGCACGACACGCTACGGCATAGCTGTCATAGTATGAGCGAGATGTACCGCCCCGTTCAAGCTTCAATTCGGCTGCAGTTCAGCATGGCACTACCTCTTGTAAACCTCAAGTATCTAAGGAGGACACTTATGTGTGGCTCTAGTGATAATATATCTAGCATGTGCATGAGTAATTTTCCTGGCAGTGCGGTGTCACTGCCGTGACACACGTACTTAGTATCTACTCGAGTGTGTGGTACGCCGATAAGTTTCATTTGGACGATAACAACTCCGTGGAGTATGTAAAAGCGTGCGTTCGCCGCGGGCGACACGTCGTATCTGCGTATGTAAACTTCCTTTGCCGCGATTATACGACGGACAAGTGCAGTAAAACATTCCATTTCACTGGAAATTAGAAAGCTGTAGCGCTCAATGTGGAATTACATCACGTTGATGGGCTTCAGTTCTTGTGGGATCCTGCATTGTAATCAATCATCATGTGATTAAGTCTTAAAAGAATATAGTTTCCTGTATTTGTAGTGAATAATGGTTCTATTATGTTGAACTGGATCAACCCTGTTAGACGCCACAGGCATTTCTCGGTGCCCGGACATCTGCAAAGTTTTTTTAGATAGACTTCCTTCCTTCCTTCCTTCAAGTCAACCGACATGTTCTTTCGATGGGGCGCAGCAATTGGCGACTCCGCCTTAGGCCGGCCCCAAGTAGTTAAAGTGGAAACCTATTTAGTGTCGTTGTCTGGATAATCGTTAGCGCTTCAAAAAAGCGAAGGAAGCTTTTTTGAAGGAAGGAAGGGATAGTGCCATGCTGCATAGGAGGAGGTAGCGCCATGCATAGTGGATGACTAGGGGAGGTACCTTTCGCTTACATAACACAGCCGTAAAGTGACACATTCAGTGCCTCGTTTCGTGAGTAGCTGGTGGCCCATTGCGGGTGGGGAGGGAAAGAGGGCAACGCATCGGCATAGCAATTATGTGGAAGTTCATAGGCGTCGGTAGTCGTAAAAAGATTCCGATTTCTCGTTTGCCTCCTATTCTATAAAAAAAATCAGTTGGTTCAGACTCTAGTTTATTACAAGATGTTAGTAATATCATTCATTTGGCTATTGAAGACATAACTTTGACATAACATTCACACGAAATATGTTAATGTTCCACCTCCAGTAGCTACATCCATCGATAGCTAGAACATTAAAACGGCTTATGAGTCTCCGGTGGATCATTATAGGGGTGTGAGGAAGGAGTGCTTCATGTCTGTAAAACAGTTATTATGGGTATGTGCGTCGGTCCTCATCATAGCGTGAGACAGCTACTTTGTCCCCTTAGACTGTTAAAAGGCAGGCTTCGACGATTTGCTGACCGCTAATCAATTTTCATGGCCACCCTTTGACACGATTGCGTAATATTTGTCCAGCTCAATAAAGAAAATCACCTCCTTGGTGTAACATATAAGATAGCCGCGTGAGGTTCAGGGTTCGATCCCCAGGTCGGGCGACTATTATTAAATGTTTTTCAGATTATTCAGAGCATACATTACATTGTCCGGGATTGGTATGTGCCCCATGTGGCCATAGGCCTGCCACCTATGACGTCATTGGCCTCAGTATCTTGGCTAATCGTATAGTATATCTACTGGAGTTGTGGATGTACTAGCACGCATCCGCCTACCTCTTGGGATCCCCCAATAGGCGTGAAAGTACTTACTTACTTACTCAATAGAGGTCACAAAACTCAAGCTAAGGACGCAAAACTTGTGTGTGCGTTGTTAACCTCATTTATGATCTGTTCTTATGCAATGTTGCATCACTAAAACATATAAATAAGTTACCTCGCGGAATAAATTTCACGCTATTGTTATTCTGAAGGTTTTCCTTTATCGTCTTGGAGAAACAAATTGCGGTGTAATGTAGGTTTCGAGAACGGAAAGTTGATCAGCTACTCGTGGACGACAGGTTTTATAGAAAATATATCGTGTAATTTGAGTTTTGTTGAGTATTTTTAAACGGTATTCAGTGTGCCTTAACCACATCAGATGTTTCAGGTGTTGTCTTGATTTTCCTGGGCAGCTGCATTGGCATTCATTAGAATTAATTAGTAAAACATGTTTGCTAATGGTTGACTTGCGTAACTAACAACGCGCAGATTCAAATCATCTTTCATGCAGGAATTAAATAACCGCGGCAGAAAAGATGCAAATACGCAGCGCTCGGGATAACTGCCTGGACATCTTTACCTTTATCGTTGGTTGTTTCTCAGGCGTATCTCGAACATGCTGCGTTGTAGCCGAATTCAGCCGGCTCGACCAAGGAGGTTGCTTTCACTTGTCGCAATTCACGTTGTGCTAGGTTTTCCGGTGGTGAATGCAGATTTATATGGGCACAGATACCCGCCAGTAGGCTCTGAATACTCGTTTGCTCCCTTTTTCTATAAAAAGTACATAATTGCCCTTCGTATACCTGTTTTTATAGTAACAGGACTCTGATGATTGCGTAAGGAGTTCCTACATCGCCTGCGGATTTGTTGCCCATTAGAGGAGAGGAGGAAAGGTGTGCAACGAATCTGCACGAACACAGTACCACGGATGACTATGGGCGTCGGTAGTCGTCAAAAGTTTTGCTTGCAAAACTTTATGTTATAAAACTGGCGGCCCGCCCTCGCTTCGCTTCGGGTTACAATCTCTAAAATATAGACTAGCAGTGTGCCCGCGACTTCGCCAACGTATAATGTTACTTCGAACAACATTTTTATATTTCTGGGCAATGTGGCAAATGTTGCAATACACGTATGTACTCTTAACACAACATTTTTAGTTTTTCAGTCTATGGACTCGAGTTTCATACAAACTGTCACACCCTATTTTAATATTCCAGGGGTTGATTTTTGTAAAAAAAAAAAAATAATCCCTATTGGAATGCCAGATTTTATTTCGTGATGTTGACTCCCTGTAGCTCTTCAACGCATGGCTAGCTAAGCAGAGTTTTTTTCTATTATTTAAAGTCGTGGTATCTTTTGAATGGAATATCCGAATCGAATCATTAAGAGGTGTTATGAAGGTATTGAAGTAGTCTTAAATAATGGTTTAATTATTTTGATAAGGATCAATACCTAGGTACGAATAAAGAGCCTTCTCTAGCGGTGACATCTTAATTTTTTTAATAAAGGGACTTAACTATAAAATATAGAGACATGCTGTCGCGACATTTTTATAGACAGCGATGTGTCCTGAAATATACGTCATTTTGTTCTATCAATAATAGTTTTCGCAGCGCACGCGATTGAAGGAAGCCTTGTTTATCTTTTTACACCTTGGGTTAGATTAGTCAAGTTTTAGTAAGCATCCCTAACTTTTTGAAAATGAAACATATTCTATGTCACTCGGGAATAGTGTAGCTTGCCAACGGTGAAAGAATTTTTTAAATAGATTCAATAGTTTCGGAGCCTATTCATTTCAAACAGACAAGCATAAATCGAATGTTTCCTCGTTATAACATTAGTATATACAAAAACGTATATCGAGTTAACGTGTTCTACAAAGATTGTTAATCGTCTATCAACCTGTCTAAATTTTATCGAAAACTGTTGAGAATAATGGATTAATTAGTTTACAACCCACGAGTTACTGCTCTTAATTAAGCACACGTCGAAAAATAAGAATTAAAAAGACTGTTACTAAGCATCATAAAACAATACATTTAATCAAAGCAAATAAAATTTACAGATAACATAATTAATACAGCAAACAGAAGAATTAACTATTGCAGTGTTTATTTGACATGTATCAAGTAATATTAATTTCGGTATGACGTAAGCAAGAAATCAATTTTATTTTTCTTATATAAATACGGATCACTTTTATTTGTAATACGTGCCAAATGTTGTGACGTGAATTATTACTTAGGGTATTATTAGCGATTCACCCGTGAACGACAAGAATAACATTAACAAATTGCACATTAGAAGGTTCCGTGGGAAACACTCTCTCCAGGGATGAAAACCGCATGAAAATCAGTTAAGTTAGATTTTGAGAAATCGATCACATATAGACAGCATTTGGGGAGTTTGTTTCATAACATGTATTATTGATCAGCAGCGGCCGGCGGGTTCCCCTGTGCACCTCGGATCCTATTGGTCGTAGTGTGGTGTATAGCCTACAACCTTCCTCAGGGTTGTAGCTGAATTAGCAAATATATTTTTAAAACCGACTTGTCGCTCCAAATATTAGTGCAAACGAACACAAAGCAAAAATCTTCAGCTTCATTACATTACCCTTGCGTATTTTTGAAGCCCTACTTGTTAGTGAATTAGCCGTTATGTTACACTAGGATATGCTCCAGCTGTCGCGGACAGATACGAAGCATCACAACAATGGTGGCTGATGGCACCCGCAGTTCTAGTCAGTAGTCGATCTTTCGCCCTTATGTTCGTTTAAAAGGAAATATTTAGAATATAGAACACACACTATAAGTAACTCTAAAATAGTGAACGTCAGGTTAGCATATGATGTCTTACTATACATATCATGACTAATAATAAAGATTCCAATACCTGGTGTATTGGAATCTTTACTATTAGTCACCTACACTACCATTGTTATGTCAATAAATATATTAAACGTTTTTGTTGACACTACCGTCCGCTTGTGGCAGCAGAGTACTTGTCAGCCATTTATAATTCTTTTCTTTATTGAAACGGCTTATATCAAAGGATATCAGCCATTTCACTTTATACCGGCAATGGTCGCTGTCGCATTTCGTGCGGCTTGTGAGTAGCCGGTGGCCTATTGGGAGGGGGGATGATAGGAGGACAACGTATATGCGTAAGAGACATACGAATATCCTTGGGTTTCGGAAAAAGGTCAAAAAGCTTTGATTGATCGTTTACCCCTTATGATATTTTAAAAAATCAAAGGATATGTAGCGCTCGGTTCTTTACCACCCCCCCATTAGGGAACTGCCTTGAAGTGCCTTGTCGATGTTGTTTCTGATTTATTTCTACAATTTATTCTAAGGTTTTACAAGATCGAAAAATATGACGTCATGGTAACGTCCCGGGTCATAGGAGTGTTCCGGAGCGGAGCCTGCGAGTGAAAGAGAGAGTAACAAGTCGTCCTTCCGATCCGTACACCAACTTACAAACAACACATGTTAAGAAAGCTCTCGTGTGATCAGGCCCACACTCGTCGTGAAATACTTGTCTAATGAATGTGTTTTGTTGCAGAGTTGTAGCGGTCTAAATCAGCAGCCGACCGTCAGCAACTGAACCACCAGTTCCATCCCGATGGGTTGAGTACGCCGACACCTCGTGTTTGTGGGCACACCACTGACGCTGTGAGTATTTATGTTATTAAAGTTACGTATGTCAAAAGAAAAATAAAACCCGTACACATTGTTATCCGTCGGTCAAGGAAACCAAACGGTTTACTTGTAGTCCCAGTGACAGAGTCCTGAAATTTAGCAAGAGGTAAAATATATGTAACATACTAGCTGACGCGATAGACATTGTTCTGTCATAAATTGAATTTATTTTCATTGTAACCTGTAAATATTAGAAAATATTAAGGGTGAACAACCCCTATCACTTTGAGGTATGAAAAATAGATTCGTTCATTATATACAGAGCGTTTTTTTTTTTCGTAACGATCTGCTGATTGGCGACGCCATTGCAACCGCAATGTCTTCGGCCAAACAGTTCATCGGACTACCGAAGAATTTTGTGTCCTCTAGGTTAGGGAGAAGATAGGGGGACAGACCCGTCCTCTTTGACCTCCGGGAAGAGATGTCCCGGGTTGTTTGTGGGCATATCCTATAGTGATTATTTTTGGGACCGAAAAGGGGGAGACAGTCCCCCCTCCCCACGCTAATGTTACGGCGCGCGCACGATGCCGCCTATGATGCGGTGACTGGGATAAGGATAATTGAGCTCGTTTATTGTTTGACTTGTCTGAAGCGGCCGGCCTCCTCGCCCCCCTGTCGCGCGGGGTTTGATTCGTGCTCAAAATCAAAAGCCGTGATCAGGATTCTATTTGTTGTTAGAGCATTCTAAAGATCGCGTTTGTATTTATTCTAAGATAATTTAAGCTCTCAACTTACTGATGTGAACCCGTGACGTGGATAAGGATAATTGAGCTCGTTTACTGTTTGGCTTGTCTGAGGGGGTACGCGGTAATGTAAGATATTTACCTTAATGACAGGTTATTGCGCTAGATGTATATTATATGCTCTAGACATGTAATAGAATGAAATGCAATTATAATGTTTGACGGCCGGCTTGTAACATGGCAGTCAGTCCGCATGTTACGCCAGAAGTCGCAGGTTCCAATCCCGCCTAGGTCATGAATGTTTATAGATGTATTTCTATAATGAAATCTATATAAGTTTTCTTAAATATATAAAAAAATATGTTAAATATATTTCCGTTTTCTAGTACCTGCAACACAAGTCCTCACGGTACTTACCACACGACTAGGCTGACATGGTGTGATAAGTCCACAGATATAAAAAAAAATGTTAAAAACTTGTGTACATTATCTTGAGTCGTCACTCCCGCTGAGTTTTCGCCGGTTCTCAGGCCAGGGTTAGGGTTGAATCGGTGGCAGCGAAGAAACGACGTTCGAAAAGGGATTTGTAAAATCCAATTTTTAATAAGATATTTCCGTTTTGATTTTTAATATAGAAAACGGCCGTTGACTGGAGGATCACGTAAGCAAATTAAATACAATCTATATTTAACAAAATAATCACTCCATTTTAATATCGTCCCCGTGACCATGTGTTTACGCCGCGACGTGAACTAATTTCAATTTATAACGCGCATGCATTGAATGGGCGATGGGGTTCAACGACCTGTGGCGGTCTCATTGACTGCCAAGTGCACTCGCCGTGTGTGCAGTAACCCCACAACTGCCATCACTACTACAACTCACACACACACTGCACCTATGGGCGTATGTAGTAAGTTTAATAAATTATAAACACTTTGAACCAACTGTATTCTAGAACTAACATAACTGTGGACTAAAGACTGTACACACGAAGGACTGTAAGTCTTGACTAGTTTTAGGGTTTTATGTAAAACAGTTTATCGGACAAATTCCGGAATTTTGGCTAACGTGGACATTTCTATAAAAATTAGCCATCTGCGCAGGATATGGAAGATAATAATAGTTACTTTAGCTAATCTTAAAGAAATATCGGGATGCATCCTTCCCATCTGCGGGAAAGGTGGGGGGGGGGGAAGATTTGTCCCCCTATAGACTACAATCACACCTAGACCGTCGCCCGATGAGTGTTATAGTAACCGAAGTCAAAAATCCTAATAACACTCTTTGGTCTGACACGGGATTCGCACCTCACTTCTGTGGTTTGACATGTCAACTAGACCACGAGGCGGATGAAAAACCACTGTTTTCGCAGATGAGATGAGATTCAGCATCGTGAAATTTGGCAAAAATTTAGAATTGACAATACGAAACCCTTTCGCATCCGCTCTGAAACTATTTTATCGTATCTGATGTTACGACGCGACTTTCCATGTAATGGCACTTAAGAATAACTCAATCATAGATCCGGTTTGGGCATAGTAAAGTAGGAAATATTGTATGGGACACACACATTCTTGTAGTCAAGATATTGTGTCCTGCGCAGTTTGCTCGTCTACAAAATGGCCGCCGTATCTGAAACGGCTGGGAAAACATTATAATAATGGCCTACACATTTAAAAAAAAATAGAATTATTGAATGGACCTTGGCCTAAAAAACTGAGTCAGATCAATTATTAATTACTGTTTGGGACGTCGTCAATGGCAGTCTACTGCCGACACATACTAACATAAGCGATTGTCGATCCACTGCCCACTTAGTAGTAGATAATATCGGCTAGTCCCGTAAACATGCGAGCATAGTCAGACCCGAGTCAAATGTTAATGAAAACGTGAAATGTAATTAAACGAAGTAATAAAATGACGTATATATTTTAAAGGAGCCTTCACCAATAAATACACAGGCAAAATCCATGAATTTTATAACGAAAAATGCGTCATTTTTTTCAGATATTACAGATATTTATTTTCAGTTTTAATTTTCTAGATTTCGACATAAATCCAAAAAGGTACATACCAAAATTCATCCAAATCCGATCAGCAGTTTTTTTTAACAAATATACATACAAATCTTTCACAATCAACAACAATAAATTGTACACTTAAAAGTTCCTCGGGAATCGCTCTAACCACCGTACGAAATACTGGTCAGTCAATTTTGTGGAAATATATCACATACAGACAGACAGCTCCTGGGGACTTCTTTATAATAAGTACATGTAGGTTAGGTTTAGTAAAAACCAAGAAGTAAGATTCTTCAACACACTACGACACACATATTTTTGCAAGAACACAAAAACTAAAAGTGTGTCTGTGAAATAACGGTATGGGATAGCTGAGGCTACCTGCGCGTATCCTTCTACGAAATAATTTTTGGAGTGGTGTATTTGACGGTAACTTCTTCACCTATTTTTAAACTTCACGAGGGGTGTTAAATATGGGCATCTTGGAATTTAGATGTTACAATGCTCAGGTAGACACGAGACAAGACTCCCTCGGCCAGGCGGGTCGTGCCGGCCCAATTATGCTGCAATTACCTCTTATTAAACGGAAGATGCCAATAATTACACATTCTTAACTTCCTCTTAAGTTAAGTACAACGCCCATCAAAAGAAGTTCCTAGGAACAATCCTAAGATGGAAACACTATATTTTATCAAGTATCTTTTTGTCCGGAAATGTAAAACAATTATAAATATTTTTATATTATTTTCTTATGGTGGTAAATTTAATGATGGTGAGGAAGTCACTAATTTTACGTAATATTATTCACGTTTTCCTATAGATGATTGGTCAAGAGGCGTTCAGTCTATGGGATTTGTCATACAACTAGAGGTTATTTAGCGTTGTCTCCTTTCCCCCAACGAGCCATTTAATTTATCGCCGGTCGTGCCATTCCGAATCAGCTGCCATACAGCAGTGCACTACCTGTTACATACATTAAGATCAGTTCTCATAGTGCAATACAAAATTTTGCTTTGCACTATGAGAAAAAAGGTAAAGGCGTTGTATGGTTTTTTGGACCCAGGCTTATGCTGTGGCAGCGAAGAATACATAATACAAATTCATCAGATTGATGTAAGCCCTCGTCGGGCGACGGGGTGAGGTTTCATCAGGACGCAATTTCGCCTATGTGAGTAGCAAACTTCCGAGATTGGAATCTGGCGTAACAGCGTATTCACACAGGAAGCATGGGACGGTGCCTGCGTGGTACGCATTCAGGACACGTTCGGCGCGTGTCCCGTAGAAATAATTGACAGACAAAAAAGGGTGAGCCAGCTCACTCGTACACACCTTGTGTCACAGTATATGTATAATAACAATAAGTAATGGAAAACAGGGATAGACATGCTGTACAAAATGTACAATAGATATATTCGTAGGTTATCACTATTAGTTACTAAGTATACCGAATAATCTAGAACCCCTAATCGCATGGGCCCGAGCGCAACAGTGAGCATATTTAAGCTTACTGGTCTGGTAATAGCAAATCTATTATTGACCTTATTTGTTTTTTTGTAATTGTTAATAATATGTGTGTGATATCTGTAATGCTGTTGATTTTCATAATAAAAAATACATGACGAAAACCATGAAACATGTAAATTAGGAAACGCAAAAGTAGTGGCCGGCGTAATAATAACACTTCTCAGCAATATGTAATGTCTGTTTTTCGCGCCAAGTAAGCTTTATATTCTAGATAAGTCCATCTTTATTTGTGTCCTATAAATACTTAGTCATACATAGGCCTTTTCGCGCGTTTCTCAGAATTATATCAATGTTTGGTCGTGGCCTTTTTTTATCATTTAACCACGTTCCAGAATGCGTAGTATTCACTATTATCGATTACTTCGTTAGGAAAAAATGCTCAATGCTGTGAAATTGAACTTTTATTTGCCCGGTTAAAGCAAACTAAACGTTAATAACTCTCTGACTCAACAACTCCCTGGTTATTGGTAAAATTTGTTGGCAATAGAACTTACCGCATCATTATTAGGGTTCCTTAGCCATTCAAAGAACCATACCTTTATAATTTCATCACGTCCACCTGTCCGTCCGTATGTCACAGAAGTCATACAGTACGATTGTGAATTATACTAAATATATGACGTTTATAATTTGAAAATGATTAAGGATAGCGCTCCATACATATGTAATCATATGTATAACTGTATTTCTATTCAGGGAATCACTTAGTTGAATCTAAAAAAAATATATTTAAATAAATAACCGTCATTTCATTTCATTCACAGAAAACAGGCGTATGGGGTATCGTTGGATAGGTATTTCTAAAACCATTTTGATTTGATTTGATTGTTAGTTTAAGAGAAATGGGATATTTTTGTTTGCCGCTTCGGAACCCTCCAAAATCAAGTCCGGCTTGCGCTTGGCCGGTTTTATTCAAAATCACTCAACATTGCTGCCACTGCCGGACATAAGCCACGCCAAGCCATAATCTACTAATGCTTCAGTTCTAAGAAATACAACTCATAATGCGCTTGGAAATGTTATTACATTAAAATACACTAAGTGTTGTCAGTGGTAACGTGCAGATACACAGTCCAGACGCGGGCGCGTGTCACACCTCGTGAGTCGAACTACGTAAGAAGGCATGTGGCGTAGTTCATGTTTAGTACCATTTATCTATAAAGCGAATGTAAAGCACAGCTCAGTACTCTAAACACCACAGTATTTATGTAATATTTACAGATATATAGGATTTTTACACTGTAGGTCTCAGTGTATAAAAATACGCGTGGATATCTTGAATTTTGTAAATCATTGTTTATTTTTACATTACATTAAAAGTGTTAAAGTATTTAGCGGTGCTTTCTGATGTGCACACCTCTTAAACGGATGGTTTTGAGTCGCTGTGGTGTATCTTTGTATATTTATGCATTACAGACTGCCTCGTGGTCTAGCGGTAAATGCGTTTAACTATAGTCAGGGTGGTCCTGGTTTCTGATGCCAGGACGGACCAAAGGACGAGCGGGCGATCGGGTGGTCGGGCGGGCGGGCGTGCGTGCGTGCGTGCGTGCGTGCGTGCGTGCGCGCGTGCGTGCGTAACGTGTTACTGGTACGATGAACTTTAGTCGGTAAAAGTACGACGCAAGATGGATTTACGCGGGCACGCGCGCACGCACGCGCGCACGCACGCACGCACGCACGCACGCACGCACGCCCGCCCGCCCGACCACCCGATCGCCCGCTCGTCCTTTGGTCCGTCCTGGCATCAGAAACCAGGACCACCCTGACTATAGTTAAACGCATTTACCGCTAGACCACGAGGCAGTCTGTAATGCATAAATATACAAAGATACACCACAGCGACTCAAAACCATCCGTTTAAGAGGTGTGCACATCAGAAAGCACCGCTAAATACTTTAACACTTTTAATGTAATGTAAAATAAACAATGATTTACAAAATTCAAGATATCCACGCGTATTTTTATACACTGAGACCTACAGTGTAAAAATCCTATATATCTGTAAATATTACATAAATACTGTGGTGTTTAGAGTACTGAGCTGTGCTTTACATTCGCTTTATAGATAAATGGTACTAAACATGAACTACGCCACATGCCTTCTTACGTAGTTCGACTCACGAGGTGTGACACGCGCCCGCGTCTGGACTGTGTATCTGCACGTTACCACTGACAACACTTAGTGTATTTTAATGTAATAACATTTCCAAGCGCATTATGAGTTGTATTTCTTAGAACTGAAGCATTAGTAGATTATGGCTTGGCGTGGCTTATGTCCGGCAGTGGCAGCAATGCTGAGTGATTTTGAATAAAACCGGCCAAGCGCAAGCCGGACTTGATTTTGGAGGGTTCCGAAGCGGCAAACAAAAATATCCCATTTCTCTTAAACTAACAATCAAATCAAATCAAAATGGTTTTAGAAATACCTATCCAACGATACCCCATACGCCTGTTTTCTGTGAATGAAATGAAATGACGGTTATTTATTTAAATATATTTTTTTTAGATTCAACTAAGTGATTCCCTGAATAGAAATACAGTTATACATATGATTACATATGTATGGAGCGCTATCCTTAATCATTTTCAAATTATAAACGTCATATATTTAGTATAATTCACAATCGTACTGTATGACTTCTGTGACATACGGACGGACAGGTGGACGTGATGAAATTATAAAGGTATGGTTTTTTGAATGGCTAAGGAACCCTAATAATGATGCGGTAAGTTCTATTGCCAACAAATTTTACCAATAACCAGGGAGTTGTTGAGTCAGAGAGTTATTAACGTTTAGTTTGCTTTAACCAGGCAAATAAAAGATCAATTTCACAGCATTGAGCATTTTTTCCTAACGAAGTAATCGATAATAGTGAATACTACGCATTCTGGAACGTGGTCTAGTGGTAAATGCGTTTAACTATAGTCAGGGTGGTCCTGGTTTCTGATGCCAGGACGGACCAAAGGACGAGCGGGCGATCGGGTGGTCGGGCGGGAGGGCGTGCGTGCGTGCGTGCGTGCGTGCGTGCGTGCGTACGTGCGTGCGTGCGCGCGTGTCCGCGTAAATCCATCTTGCGTCGTACTTTTACCGACTAAAGTTCATCGTACCAGTAACACGCTACGCACGCACGCACGTACGCACGCACGCACACATACACACACAGATACTTACAAACTGCACGAAATCCGACACCATGGATGACACTTTACGGTAGTGCAACCTCCCTCGGCCGTGGAGGTAAAATTCGTGTGCACCGCATAGCAATACTTCGTGTAGAAACACATTGTCCCGTGTATAGTAAGGTCAGTCCCTTGACAGAGGGAACATAGATCAGAAAGCTAACACACGGCACTTACATATATACCACGAAAGATTTATTTGCTTAGGATGTCAGTAACATTCCGCGCAAACACGTGCTCATCTAAAATATACCACGGGAATCATCATAAAATTGTAAAACCAAATGTATGTTCTGGCTCAGTGCTGTATTGATTTATTCCAGTAATGTTTTCGCATACGCACGTTCCATACTTTGATATGCGGTTATAAATTCGGAGCGATATTTGCTGAATGTCAGTGGTTCGGTTTATAAGTGGTTTCTGGCAAGTCTTTGTATTTCTAATTAAATCTGCTTTGTTGTCTAATCTGTTAGTCACAATTGGTCGAATGTTGAATTATAAATATACCAAGATACATAGTCAGTACCTTCAGACTTGGTGAAAACAACATCAAATCTTGCTTGTAAGGATGTCTATGTAGAATATGTTCAAATTGTGTACTTTTTTGTACTAAAATCTGCTTTGTAAATACAACTTAAAATCATACGCGTAAGGTTAACTTTGCAAAAAATATGTTCATGTACAATTGGATGCGTTGGAATGACAGTTCAGTATGAAATTGTGTATCTTGTATTTTTGTAAAACAATGGTTTCGGATAATGTAATTAATTCAGTTTGTAGACTCTCCTTCTCATTTGACGTTTAACAACATATATTTCAGCCCTCTGTGGTCTTCAACCCAAGGAGGCATAGCAATACATATTTTTCTATTGTTACTTACTATAACATAGTTAACACTTCCATAGTTAAAACCGTAACGTCAATTTTAATAAAATCTTTTTTATTATTCGCTTGTTCTTTCTTTATGTATTTGATTTACTTTCCCTTCGTAATTTATGTTTAATTTAATAACACTGTTCAAGAGGAACAAAATTAACTAATATTGCTTTTTTATTACAATCAAGTACACACTTATTCCGTTTAATAAGTTATAATAAATCTCTATTTTATTCATTTGGCTGTTTTACGCGTTACTGTGATTAATTTCATTATTGTATCCATTTAAATGACGTTTTAGGCGGCTACTGCCATATTACTAGGTTGTAAAAATTTACTATACATTTTTTTGTTTCGTTCTCTCCTGCAAATTACTCTGTTTTATCTCCCAGGCTCTATGCGCTACATACGTAATAAATTGGCATGTAAATAAGAAACCACGACACAAAAAGTCGTGTTACCAAACAAAAAAAAAAAATAGACCCAAGTTTGTCGTGTATGGTGAATTATTTATACACGTTTTTGTGATTTTGTATTCATTCGATATGGATAAATGTCGCGTAATATAACACGGCAAGATTACTTTGCAACAAAGAAAGGGCAGCATGCACACTCATAGTTTTCATAATATTCAATTAATTTTTATTATTGCATTTTAACCTATAATGTTAAATATGTATTTAAAGCTAAACCAAATTACATGTGATAAAAGCATGTCCCCGAGGTTTCACTTTAGTTTTAGTGACTTTGTTTTATATATAACAAGGATACTTTGTTTATAGATAAATAGATAGATAAAAATTTATTTGCAAACAAAGAATGCGACACAATGATTACAAAACGACAAAATTAGAAGAAAAATATTTCATCTCTAAAGGTAGACACGGCTTTATGAAGTGCACATTTTGATAAATTATTATCGTGATAAAAACATGTGCGGCGTAACCCGAGCGGCCGCTTTGTAGCTACGGCGATATGGCGCCGGATCCGCTGTCCCTTACCGTGCATCTCCTGCTATATCTACAATACTAGGCATAGAATATTACTCACTAGGGATAATACAATCATCATCATCATCAGTATCAGCCCTTATCGGTCCACTGCTGGACATAGGCCGCGCTCAATGAACGCCAAGACGACCGATCTCCTGCTACTCGCATCCATCCCGGATCATCTACTGTACGGAGATCGTCTTCCCACCTGGTAGACGGTAGACAAACACTTAACGCGGCCTCCACTCCAGAACCTTAGTGGTCCATCTGCTATCTGATCTTCTGAGTGTGTGACCAATTACTTCAGTCAGCTCATTCTTCGCGTGATATCGGAAATTTTAGTTTTCTGCCGTATGACTCCGCTACGAATTCTATCGCACAAAGAAACATCCAACGTAGCACGTTCATATAGACAATACAATAGTGATAACAAATTTAATTAACCTTTTTGTATTTACAAGTTTAGTCAAAATTAAAAAATACTTATAGTCCAATAATTTGTATATAGTCTAAGATATATTTCAGAAAAAATTGTAGAAGTTTCGAAAATGTTTACCTTTATACACTCCAATGTTCAATGGAATAGGATATAATTTAACTTACGTACTCATCAGGTTACTCACATTATACGTCGTGTGTTTTAGAGAATTTGTTTAAACCTAACCTAACATTAATTGACAGACAGATTAAAAATATATCCATCATGATAGTACGCGTTGTTGGTACAATAATTATATAGTATCACTAGCACCACCCCAATGTTTCACCCGCATAAAAAAAAGTTAATACAATTTTGATTTCTCAAACGCTTGACCTATACAGCCACAGGATTTCTGCAAATGTTTATTCAGACTGAAAATCGAACACACTGGTTTAGAGAACTGGAGTCCCACAATCTGGACTAATAATATACGGCTTAAGTGTTTCTTTGTTTGAACGCGCTAATCTCAGGAACTGCTGCCCCGAATTGAAATTTTAATTTTGTGTTAGATAATCCATTCATATAGGCTTCACTTTACGGCGGTATCGAGTGAGCGAGAGGTACCTCGCCGGACATGTCGGTCCAATTTCGCTGCAATGCAGCGTGGTTTTTCAGTTAAAAACCAGAATATATCCACACACATCTGCGTAGGATATACGGAGTGTGTAAGCAGCAGTAGATATAAAGAGACTCCTACTGCTGTTTTGCGATAAACCAGAAAAAAGCAAACGGAAATGTTGATGTAGGTTCTGCGACCAAAGCCTATGTACCAAAACTCTATGTGAGCACGATGCTCTGCACATCGCTTATTGCACTTGGCGTTATTCCAAAGATTTTATTATAACATATTGCGTATTGCTAGCACATAAAATATCAAATCCTACCCTGATGTACGTAAGCAATAACATTTCGGCACCTTAGACCCAGATCTGTATGCCGTCAAGAGTCTTTCGTATTAGTTACCAGCGTCTTCCCGCGGTTTCACCCGTGTAGCTCAGGTCCTATTAATCTTAGCATGATGGTATATACCCTATATCCTTCATCGATAAATGGACTATTCAACACAAAAGTACTTTTTCAATGCGGGCTGCTAGTTCCTGAGATTATCACGTTTAAACAAACAAACAAACTCTTTATACATTGTACTTGAGAGAACTTTTAAATTGACTACATCAGTTAACTTCTCTGGTCTGGTTAAGAGTTATCTCTCAAGAGTGTCCGTAAGAATCCAACTTATTTAGTATATAAATAAGTTAAAATTTGACTTAGGAAAACAAAAACCTATAAAGCATAGAACAGTATACAAAATAAAACTGGTACTTACCTAAAAGTCCCTTAACTTGAGAAATTTGCACCATTAAAATTTTCCTTTGAATGGAATTTGTTAGTTTAAGTTCAGAAGGCTTTGAGCTGGAATGCGAAATGGCTATTTCATTTTGGTTATAACTTACAATTATTTTCAAAGTCGTTTTGATGCGAATATCAGAGCGGCGTCAATGTAAGGAGGCCTATGACAGACTCTGATGATGAGCAGGGTACAGAACACTACATGTGTCGCAGATACAGTATGAGCGTATGATTTCGCCTAAGCTCATTGTTGTATGTCACGCTAGTCAGGTCTAGTCGCAGGGTACGCACGTCTTGTAGATAGTCTGCAGTGACAATGTAGGCTCCGATAAAGGTGCATCATGTGAGTTATGTTATTTAATATTAATAAAATAATCTATATTATTATGTTAATAATTATTTTTATTATCAATAATTGTAAAGGATTGTCACTAAAACGCTATGGAATATATTTTCCTTTTTATAACATGGGATTCGAAATTTGAAATTTTAATCTTTTTCAAGAATTATTGAAAAAGATTTTTTTGTTTTACTTTCGTTTAGATACTTGTAGCTCCCCTGTTTATGTGGACCGGTAACGTTCTTAGAAAGTTAACATATCATCATCATTGTTCGCTGTTGTACATTGTTTACACTTTATAGTCCATACACCTACTTGGCGTAGTTGCTGGGGTAAAAACGGGACCCTATTACTAAGCCTCCGTTGTCTGTTTCTTTTCCGTATTTACACATATGGTGTATTTCTGTTACACCCACAACAAGAAATACAAAAAATGGAATACTTTAAATAATTATTTACCCATAAAACAAATGTGGTTGGTGCCGGATTTTTAAACATAATGGTACGGAACCCTTTGTATCTGAATGACTACCTTCACAATTTATTTAATACTCCTAGTGCTCTGCGGTTTTGCGTAAACCCTTTTTTATAGAAAAGGGGGAAGCAAACGAGCAATCGGAGCTTTTTTACGAATACAGACGCCCATGAACATCCACATAATTATTATGCCGATGCGTTGCCCTCCTTTTCCCTTCTTACCGTCGGTCACCGGATACTCACAAACCGCATGAAGCGCGACACTTAACATGTCACTTTACTGCGGTATTATGTGAGCGAGAGGTAACTACCCGATCGTGCCGGACAAATTCCGTTGCATAGGAGGAAGTAGCGTCATGAACTATGTACCTCCTATGCAGTATGGCACTACCTCTTCTTAAAGAAAACTATCTCAAGGATATATCTTTTCATAGTATAGGGGGGTAAAGCAATCGAGGCCTGTGGCCAGTTCTCCTTCCAGTCAGGGAGGAATCACCTCCAATGGGCCCCGACTGCTCACAAATCGCACGCAACGATGACATGAGCTTGATATTTCCCTGGTCGTGCCCGCCCAATTCGGCTGCACATCATGACAGTAACTCTTACTAAAGCTGCAGTCTAGCTCTAAGCTAACAAATTATGTGTCAACTCACACTTGTCCGATTTATTCATAAATGTTTATAAGTACATAGCTAATTATAGCTTATGTATTATACTCAAGCGAGTTAGCTGCCTGTCGTGATAACACTTCTACTGCTAAATCAAGGTTCTTCTAGAAACTTCCAATTAGTCCTGCTTTGATATAAACTAGCTGGTGCTGCACACATTCGCATAATATAGCTGTAAATTTTTTATTTTATATGCGTTTCGTGCGGTTTGTAAGTAGCTGGTGGCCCATATAAGAGGGGCAAAGGTGGGCAACGCATCGGCATAATAATTATGTGGATGTTCATGGGTGTCGGTAGTCGTAAAAAGTATCTGATTGCTCGTTTGCAAACCTACTCTATAGAAAAAGAACTGTTGCCCACTCTAGAGTGTTCTTTTTAATAACTTTTTTTTTTTATTAAAAGTACTTAGGTGCTTTTATACACACATAAGCCTCAGTAGTTCCGGACCAATTGGACTGCCATTCGGAGGTGCTTCTCATCCGCCTGCATTGCAAAGCAATACCCTTAGGGTTAAAAATCTACATACATAAATATATACTAACATTCGTTCGGAGAACATTCCATCTGACGCACGAGGGAAAAAATAAAAAGTCACTGTCATAATTTTGGCAGATATACAACTGTTGTTGTCTCGCAGAAGTACGTTGCAGGAAACCTAGAGTATTTCTAATTATATATAAGAGATAAGGCGAGTATCTCGTATTGATATTAGATAAGCAACCAGAACAGTTATTTACCCATACCAGTCGCAGTACACCGCTGATACCTCGGTACATACCACTGTTCGAACAACCCGTGGGTTGCTCGAGTCAACTGACGAAATGGCAATTTGAACCGTCCAGTGTTAGCCTTCGAAAATAAATAGTGCCAGTGTTACACAGGTACCGTTCTATGTTTTTTATTGAGGAACTACACAACTGCACACACCCAAATACACACACACACACCCTAACACACACTCGTACACATCTTCGCGCCAGATTAATATCTACCGGCAGAGAGAAAAACAATAATGTTAATGCCCGATGTTTGCAAGTCAAACTTATCCTTCCCAAGTCCACGTGTCCAATACGAAAAGGTCCACTGGACATGCTCGGTGTTACTGACAAATAATTTGACAAAACTTTCGAGCATTTACATGGCGCTTAAAATTTACAATTAATTCCGAAGTCTTTAAAAGTGATGGCAATTTTACTAATTATAATGAAGTCATGTTACCATTAAACTGTTAGCATTTTCGCTAATTCACTTATCTATTAAATAAACACTAGTCATCGCAGCTCAAATCCAATGGGAAATCATTAACTATCCGATGGAAAAACGAATTTTTCATGTACGCGTTATCAAGACGAGTGTAACGACATCATTCGTTACAATCTATTAAACCGTTGAGTCAGTAGCAGTGGACATAGAAATCTAAGTACATACATACCGTCTGACTATTAAACTAAAGTTGACAGGTAGCCATTGTTACCGTTCACCAGGAGAGCGTCGATTGTAGAGTTCTGGTATTAGATGTTACATATCTATCACGATATTTTCACATTGTCTTCTGATGACAGCTGACAGCTGCTACACATACAATATCCACTTTTTAGTCGGTAGTAGCTATCGCTTCACGACCCGAGCCCGATACATTCGGACCCCTGTGTCAGATGGATGGTGCGTAAATGCATTTTTCCTGCTAGAACAAATAATATGTACGCCGCCTCGAACCGGTCGAGAGGCTGAAACCTTACATATAGCAACACATGATTACATATAGCAACACATGATATTATAACACATGACTGACAGAGTGACAAACTCACACACAGCTTACGAAAATGAACCCAGGTACATATCCGTAAGTTGAAAGTTCTAATATAATCAGAGCTCTGATTATCTTAGAATAAATACAAAAGGAGGGCAACGCATCGGCATAGTAACTGTGTGGATGTTAACGGGCGTCGGTAGTTGTAAAAAAGGCTCCGATTTCTATTCTCCC